>RJWJ010000043.1:0-549807 GCA_004363605.1 Indri indri
CAGCAACCTCAAACTCCTGGGCTCGAGCAATCCTACTGTCTCAGCCTCCCCAGTAGCTGGGACTACAGGCATGCGCCACCATGCCCGGCTAATTTTTTCTATATGTATATTTTTAGCTGTCCAATTAATTTCTTTCTATTTTTGGTAGAGACGGGGTCTCGCTCTTGCTCAGGCTGGTCTCGAACTCCTGAGCTCAGGAGGATCCGCCCGTCTCGGCCTCCCAGAGTGCTAGGATTATAGGCGTGAGCCACCGCGCCCAGCCTAGACTACTCTCATTTCTTATAAAGTACACTACTATTTCCCACCAGCTACAACAGAGCCTGGCACGCAGTGGGCAATCAATAAATAATTGCTGAATGAATGGATAGTCAATTGGTGGAGGAAAAAGTGAGGCAAACATGTGAAATGGGGGATGAGGTTAGGTATGATAGTT
This sequence comes from Indri indri, assembly GCA_004363605.1. Taxonomy (NCBI): domain Eukaryota; kingdom Metazoa; phylum Chordata; class Mammalia; order Primates; family Indriidae; genus Indri; species Indri indri. The sequence goes on from RJWJ010000043.1 coordinate 434, forward strand.
GGAGAATAGTGCTAGCCTAAAATTCTAATTCCACCTTTGTGGAATCCCTGTAGCACTTGGGAATGGCCCAGGACTTCAGAGAACGCAGTTTGGGAAGGACTGGTCTACACAAGTTCTCCTTTTGGTGGGTGAGAGCACTGAGGCCAGAGGGTCACAAGCAGAGCCGGGTTAGACCCAGGCCTCCTGATGCCCCATCGCAGGGCTCAGACACTCCTCGGCCCCTCAATATGATGCGTTCTGGGGCCACAGGGTGGGGTCCTTCCTTCCATTTTACCCTGTCTGGGACAGCCTGTGTGCCAGGGGCCCACCGTCCTCCTACAGGCCTTTCCCACCAGCCTGAGCCGGGCAGGAGCCAGGTTCTTTCTCCCACTCCAGGATGGGCTCTGTTCCTAATACGTGTCCTCCAGGGAAGGAAGGCCCATTGCCCAGGACCCCTCTTGGAACCGTGGGGCCCCAAGTGGTGGACATTCCCAGTAAGTACCAGATTAGCAGAACCTGCTAGGTGGGTGAGGAGTTGGTGTGAGTACAGCGAGGGCCTGGGTAGGGGGAACACCAAGGAACGCCCCAGATCATGGGCCCCACAGCAGTTGGGGGCATTTATGGGCCTTCCTATAAACTTCTGAGAGGGTAACTTTATCCTGCTTCTTTCGGCCAAGTATCCTCCTCCAGCAGCTGGTCACAAAGCTGGTTAATCTCCCAGAGTGCTCAGCTTAAAACCCGTGACTCACAGGGCAGCCAGTGTGGGGGAGGGGCAGCCGCCTCCAATACGTGGCGCCCAGAGTCAGCTGTTCCGGGCGCCTTCTCTGGTTTCTCTGCCGCAGTCCTGAGACTAGGCCCTTGTCTTCCTTCCTGGAGTCCTGCTCCTCGCTGGCCCCTAGGTACAAGCCATGAGAGGTCAGGGCCCTGGGAAGAGGGCCAGGTCCAGGGCCTTGGCCTTGGCCAAGCCCTCAGGCTGTCCCCAGAAATGACCAGCAGACTTCGGCCTTCCAGGGAAGGGGAGGTTTCAAGAGGAACTCTGGAGGGGGTGGGATTGGCCCTGAAATTGGGGTCCCTGTCTCACCTGTACAAACCTGGAAAAGTTCCCATCAACCATGACCCTCTCACTGTAGATCTGCCATCTCCTGTTGGCATGTGATAAGAAGCATGCAGCGCATGGCTAAAGTGAGCTGGAAAAAAGTAACTCATACGTCAAGTGGCCTCTGACTTGTGATCAGCAGAATGAACACAGGACCTGTAAGGGAGAAAGGGGGAAGTAGACCATTGGTCTTGGAGGTGGACAGACCTAGGTTCAAGTCCCAATTCCGCTGCTTGCCAGCTGAATAGCTTCTCTGAGCCTCTGTTTCCCCATCTGTAAAATGGGGATAGTAAAATGAGAATCAGATGAGATTGTTTTGCCTACTTAGTAGGTGGGAGCTATGAATTTTATTATTGTTGTCATCATCATGATTATTGCTCAAAAAGCAGAAGAATCCATTTGCATTTGTCAGGGACTTATGTCTGTGTAGTGGGAGGGAAGCCAATGGTTTAAAAGGCTTTTCAGTGACTCCTCTCATTTGGTAGGGAGTCTATTCAGATGAATATAAATCTGTAAATGTTAAGGAAATATCTGCCAATCAGTGGCATTGTGCTTGTTATGGCTGAAGACCAAACCCAAGAAACAGCTATAGCAGATACATGATGGAGGGTCCCTCTCAGCTTTACTGAGCACGGCATAAGTCATGCGTTAACCCTTGCTCCTGCGGCTTCAGTGACCCGCGCTATCTTCTACTCTATCTGAAAAATCTGTAAACATCCAAAGATTGCTGTGGGTGAGGAGGAACTAACCACTTTATAAGTTCCTGTAATAGACCAGGATCTATAGTAAACACATATATTTGACCACACCTGCAACAACCCTTGGGGTGGGTGTGCTGTTATCCCCATGTGGTACGATAATTACACAGAAACCCAGTTTTGCACTCCTCCCTGTGTCTCTGCCCTGTGCCTTATGACTTTGTAGCACTTTGTATCAGGAGGCATCTTGTATATTTCTTCAAGTCTCAGTTCTGAATTCAGCCATGTCACTTGTTTTGACCTATGGGATATTAACATATATGACTCAAGCAAAGGTTTGAAAAAGTGCTTATGTGTATCCGCTTGCACTTTTGCACCACCGCCATCACCACGAAAACATGCCTGGGCTAGCCTGTCAGAGGGTGAGAAGCCTGCGGCGGGGGTTGGGGCGGGGGGAAGCTGAGTGGCCCAGTTATCCCAGCCAAGACCAGCCTGAATCAGCCAAGAGCCAGTCAAGCACAGCGTGTGCGTGAGCCTAGCTGAGCCCAGGAGAACAGCCCTGCCTAAGTAGCCATTCTGCAGACTCATAAACTAAATACATGCTTATTGTTTAAAGCCACTGAGTTTTGAGGTGGTTCATTACATAGCATTATCATGGTAATTAATAACAGATGCATACCATTTTTGTAAAAACAGACTTTATTTTTAGAGTGGTGTTAAGTGCACAGCAAAACTGAGCAGAAAGTTCAGAGAGTTCCCGTATACCCCCTGTTCCCACGAGTACACAGCCTCCCCCACTATCCACATCCTGTACCAGAGTGGTGCATTTGCTACAATTGATGAACCTACACTGAGGAGCCTGCATGCCATCAACCCCCAAAGTTCTATAGTTTACATTATAAACGATAGTTGCAGAAAGAGTTTATTCTGTGTTTACTCTTTGCGTTGTCCATTCCATAGGTTTCAACAAATGGATAATGACCTGTACCCACCATTATAGTATCATACAGAGTAGTGTCACTGCCTTAAACAGACTCTGTGTTCCGCTGATTCATCCCTCCTCCCTCCCCTCAACCCCTGGCCACGCTGATCTTTTTACTGTCTCTGTAGTTTGGCCTTTTCGAGAATGTCCTAGAGTTAGGGGCATACAGTATGCAGCCTCTATCCTCATTTAGGACAAAAGATAGGGAGATGGAAGGAAGGATAGGACGGCCAACCCTTTCCCCTCCTCTTTTCTTCCTTGGGTAGGGGCTATTATATTACATGGCAGCTGTAAGTATTCTAGAAGTCTGTGTGTGAGAGACCCAGGCTTAAATATTGGGAACGCACGGAGACTGAAAGGTGTTAGGCCACGCCAGTGTTTGGTAGGTGGGTCTGACCATTGAGTTTTGGACGGACGGGACCTTAAAAATAGCTGCTGTCAATTGATTATTATGTTCCCAGCTCTGGGTTTGGGATATACTTTTCATGCATTCTCTTACTTCATATCCACAACAGCTCTTTAAATAATGTAAATTAACATCTGTACTCTTCAGATGTGGAAACGGAGGCTCAGAGAGATTGAGGGACTTGCCAAAGTCAAACAGTCAGCGGCAGAGTCAGGATTACACCCTAGGCAATGTGACTCCAGAGCCCGCGGGCTTACCCACATCACCTACATCGCTTCCCTGCAAGTGCTTCTACCTTTTTATTTTTTTTTTTGAGACAAAGTCTCGCTCTGTCACCTGGGCTAGAGTGCCATGGTGTCAGCCTAGCTCACAGCAACCTCAAACTCCTGGACTCAAGTGATCCTTCTGCCTCAGCCTCCCGAGAAACTGGGATTACACCACGCCCGGCTAATTTTTTCTATTTTTAGTAGAGACAGGGTCTCGCTTTTGCTCAGGGTGGTCTCGAACTGCTAACCTCAAGCCATCCTCCCACCTTGGCCTCCCAGAGCGCTAGTATTCCAGGCATGAGCCACCACGCCTGGCCGAGTGGTTCTTCTCATTTTCCCTAGAACCTGTATGTCCCCCCATCAGGGACACACCATCTGTTTGCCTGGGAGACATCACCCAATCTCTTGGCCCTGTCTGCAAAATGAGGGGAATGTTCCTTATTTACCTAGCAACAGTCAGTTTAGTTCACCAGATATTTCTTGCCTCCTTCATGTTCACATAATTTCCTGGGTATATCCCAGCCACCACACTTAGCACATGCAATATACATTTTATTCCTTGGGGCCCAAGTCATTCCCAGACACAAAGTAGGTATGCATATTAATTAGGATACGGATTAGGCCACTGTAATTACAAAGAGACCTAAAAATGTAGATTATTCTGTTCTTACATAAAATTTCAGGAAGGCAGTTAAAGACTTATGTGGTAAGTTAACGGTACTGGGGACCCAGATTCTCTCTCTGTCTCATTGCTCTGTGGATCTTCGATGCACAACTTCCATCACATGATCTAAGGTGGTATATCAGTTTCCTATTGCTCCTGAAATAAATTGCTACAAACTTAGTGGCTTAAAGCAACTCAGATTTATTGTCTCACAGTTCTGGAAGTCAGAAGTCTGAAATGAAGCTTGTGGGGCTAATATCTAGACTGGCAGAGCCGTGCCCCTTCTGAAGGCCCCAGAGGAGAATTCATTCCTTGCCTTTTCTGGCCTATGGAAGCTACCTGCATTCCTTGGCTCATGGCCACATCACTCCAACCTCTGCTTCCATCGCCACATTTTCTTCTCTGACTCTGACGTTCCTGCCTCCCTCTTTCCCTTAAAAGGACTGCTCAGAAATGGGCAGAAAGTTCAAGGAGTTTTGTACATTGTACTTACCTGGATAATCCAGGATAATCTCCCATCTAAAGATTCTTAATCACATTTGAGAAGTCTTTTTCCCATGTAAGGTAACATATTCTCAGGTTCTGGGGATTAGGACATGAACATTTTGGGGAAGGGCCTTTACTCTGTCTCCCCCAGATGGCTACCCCAGCTCCTGCCAATCAGCCATATTCCGAGCAACAGGGAGGGGGAAGAAGAGGACAGCTCCTTTCTCTTGAAGTCAAAACCAAGACATTGCACACTAATTACTTCTCCTCATACCCCATTGACCATAACTTAGTCATGTGGCAACAGCTAGCTGCAAGGGAATCTGGAAAAGGTAATCTTCTGCTAGGTGACCATGTGTTAAGGATTGAATTCTGTCTCCCCACACCCTCCCAAAAAATTCATAGGTTGAATCCCTAACCCCCAATGTGACTATATGTAAAGACAGGGCCTTTAAAGAGGTAATTAAGGTTAATTGAGATCATAAAAGTAGGGCCCTAATCCATTATAACTGGTGTCCTCGTAAGAGAGACACCAGAGGAAAGGCCATGTGAGTACACAGTAAGAAGGTGGCTGTCTGCAAGCCAGGAGAGAGGCCTCAGGAGAAATGCGGTGTCAGCACCTTCATCTTGGACTTCCAGCCTGCAGAACTGTGAGAAAATAAAATTCTGTGTTTAAGCTACCCAACCTGCAGTATTTTGTTGTGGGCAGCCCAAGCTGACTAATAAACCATGTTTTCAACTAAAAATTATTCATTATGTGAAAAAGCGAAGTATAGATATTGGGGGACAACTGGCTGTCTCTGCCATGTCTATAACCAAACGAATGAGTGACGCATGCTGCCTGGGAGGGTCTCCACCAGGGCACTGGGGGTCACAGCATGAATCAAGTCAAGTGCTTGGGAACTCAAAGCCCAGGGAGGGAAACTGACAAGAAAATGGTGTCAACCCAACATGGAAAACAGAAGTCATGCTAGAAGTATTAGTAATAATCAACATTATCGAACTACCTCCTGTGTTTGCTATTTTACATTCTTTACCTACATTTGTGTATTTCATTTGCATAATAACTCCTTACAGATGAGGAAACTGAGACAGAGGGACAGAAGAGGGCACTGAACCAGCCTGGGAGCTAGAGATCGAGGGCCCGGGTGTTAGAAAACCTTCCCTAATGAGGCACCCTGAGCTGAGTCTTCAAGGACAAGTGAAGGTTAGATGGCTGTGAAAAGAGAAAGGGCATTGCTGGAAGAAGGAAATGTTAAGAGCAAAGTTCTGGCCACATGAATCATCCTGTTAGAGGAACCTGTATTACTTCCCAGGGAACACTGAGCATATGGCCAGAGAATAAGGAGGGACACATTCTGGAAGGCCTTGAATGACATGCTGGGATACTTGGACATTATTCCGGAGGCAGTGGGGAGCACGAAGGGGTGTTATGCAGGGGAGGTGCTGCTAGATCTCTATCATAGAGTCACCAGCCTATGGCAGTGTCAGGAAGGGCTTAAAGGGGCCTGAGGCTCAAATCAGAGACATCAGTGATGAGGCCATTACAATAGTAGAGATGAGAGCTGTCAACAGCTGCCCTACAACAGAGGTCATTGGAATAGAGCAAAGAAGATGGCTTCAAGAAATATTCAAGAAATTAAATCAGTACAATTGAGTGGCCATTAAGTGAAGGTGCAAGGAGGAAGAGGTAGGAGAGGACACCCAGGTCCCCACAGTGGGTAACAGAGGGGATAGTGGGGCTATTGAATGAGAAAGAAAGATTTCCTGAGGACAGGCTGGATTCTTTGGGAAGACAGTGAGCGCGTTGTAGAACGTGATGAATCTGAGGGGCCTATGAGACATCCGGGTGGAGATGTCTGATAGACAGTTGGATACACGAGTCTGAGCCTGGCAGGTGAGGTGCTGGCTAGGGAAAGGCGTGTGGATGAATTCATCCCTGTACATACGGGTGATGGCTACGTCTCAGAAATGAATAATGACTCCATGGAGAGTAAAGAAAGTGTGGGCAAAGGACAGAACCCAGTGGGAGCATCTTCACTGAGGGGGAAGACGGGACCTAGGAGACCGGGAAGCAGGCTGGAAAAGAATGGTCAGTAGTCAGAGCAGACCAAGAGAGGATGTTGTCTTGGAAACAAGACAAAAGAATACAACATTTTGAGAAAGATGATGTAGTCAACAGTGACTTTATAAGGCAAGGAGGGATAAATGTCCCCTTAGCAATAATAAAGTTGTTGGCGGCTGTTTTAGCGAAGAGGCATCAGCGGAAGACTGTGTTTGGGAAGCTAATGAGAAAGAAGGAGGTGAGCAAGAAGTGCCAGCAGTGTTGACACTCGATAGAAACTTGGGTGAAGACACCCAGACATTACGTGCCCCCAAGAGAAGAACATACAACACTTACAGAGCAGTCTTGCCTGAACAAATCGAATCTGAATCTGACCGAGCATCCGTCCAACTACCAGTTGGATACAGAAATACAGAGGACAGGTGAACATGTTAAAACACACCATAAGGATGCAGCCTGAAAACTCTAGATTACAAGAAACTCTGCAAGACAAACAACCCAGTTTTTTAAAATAAATAAATTGCTAGGAAAGAAAAAAGATTTGGAGGGAAACTTTCAGATTTAGAGAGACTTAAAAGACAGATCAACCAATCACAATTGCAAGGCAGACCCTATTTGGATCCTGATTCAAACAAACAAAATTCATGAGACAAATGGAAATTTGATTATTGACTGGATATTTGATGGTATAAGAAATTACTATTAATTATTTTAGTGCACTGCTATTGTGCTTTTGTTAAAAAGGAAGTCCTTATGTTTTAGAGATACATAATCAAATATAAACAAATCAAATGTATGATGTCTGAAATTTGCTTCAAAATAATACAAGGGGAGAAAGTAGATGGGGCATTGAGGGGTCAGGTTTGGACATGGGCTGTTGTCAAAGGTGGTAATGGAATTCCTTATAGTATTGTGCCTATTTCTATGTTTGAAATTATTATAAGGAAGAAGGAAAAAAAAGTTTAGCTGGGAAGGGAAGAAGAGGCGGGGAGGACCTGAATGGAGGGAGAGCAGATCTGATGGGCCCAGCAAGGCCCCAAGACCAGATATTTATCCCTCCCCATGTTCCCCCCACCTCCCTGCCTCTCCCTGGTTCCTGGGACAAGCCCACTCTGAGATCCCATGCCAAGATTGCTAAGGAGGAACAGTGAGACCCAAGACCCTTGAGTCAAATGGGTCGGAGGTCAGATATCAGGGTAGAAATGGCCACCTCTTAACGTCAGAGAAGCCAAATCAGTGCCAGCAGCTGGTGATCCCTCATCTGCCATTGTCCACCGCTGGACGGGTGCCCTTGCTTCAAGGGCACGAGATGGGGGAAATTTCATCCTTATTCGTTCAGAGACTCCTGGGCGTAAAGGGGCCTCAAGAAGCCATCAAGTCCATTCCCTTGTCTCCAAGTCTGGGATTTCAGAGTTGACCAGAGACACAGAGTTAAGAGATGAGCGCTTCTGTCCCACAGCCTCCATGTCTAAGCATATGCGAACCCTGGGCAAGTGGCTTAGCCTCTCTGGGCCTCAGGTTCCTACACTGCGCAACGAGGATAAATGTCACTGGTGTTGGGGTAGGGCGGGGACGCTAGCCACCGAGATGTGGACTCTGCAGGACCTCAGCTTCCTCTGGGGATGCCTTCGCAGAGCGGCCTCCTCGTGCCTCCCCCAGCCCCCTGCCGGCCCTGCCTGCACCAGCCTCTCTGCATCTGTCATCAGCGCGCTCTGCTCCCCCCGGGCCAGGCTTTGTTTGGGGGCGGCTGGCAGGCTGCCCGTGCGCACAGCAGAGGCAGTGACGCCTGCTGCTGCAGACGACACTTCGCGGGCTGCATCATCACCCACACTTCCAGCTGGCCCCCACGCCACCACGGCCCCCAGTTCAAAGAGGTCCAGAGTCCAGAATAACCAGGCCTGGCTCCCGACTGCCTCACCCCCATCCACCCACCGCTTGCCCATAACTTCTGTTCAAAGAGAGAGCAAGCAAAGCAAGGACAAGTCCCAAGCTCCTACTCTGCACCCTGACATAGGCACGATGCAAGCGTGCTGCATGCCTTGGCTACTGAACCCTTGCAATCCCATGAGGTAGGTGCTGGAACTAGTCACATTTCACAGCTGGGTAAGACTGAGACATGGAGAGGGGGCGAGAATTACTCAAGGTGCCTAAGGGGCAGAGGCAGCATTTGAATCTATTAGACCCTAAGTCCAGTGGAGACACTTGGGGACACAGTCCCAGCGCTGGTGACCCAGTCTCCATGTCAAGTTCAGTTCAGATGGACCAAGGGAAGCTATCCTGCATCTTCAAGAAAAACAAAAGACTATGACATTCATGGTCCCCCAGTGCTCCTTGGGGTGAGGACCCTCAAGTTAACTGCTTTTCCACTCTGGGGAACAGGCTTCTGATCTCATGCTCAGCCCCAGGCCCCCAGGCGTGCTGACCAGGGCCTACATGTGCCTGGCCCTATGCTGGGCCAGGTGGGTGGAGTCAGAGGATGGGTCTCTGCCCTCCTGCCCAGAGAAGGGAGGCCCAAGGGGGAGACTGAGAGGACAGGGAGAAGCAGGGACCCGGGCAAGACCTCATGCCTGAGTGTGAGTGGAGGCAGGGGTCCAATGCCTCCATCCTGCTTGTGCAGAAAGCGGGACCCAAGAAGGGGGGGTCAAAGGGATCAGAAAGGGTCACACAGCATAACAAGGTGGAAACCCTGGTCTTTGGGCTCCAGTTCAGGCTCTCTCCACTGTGTAAGGTTGCTGTCCTCTCCCTGCAGGCCACGTGCTGCCCCCCACCTCTGACACGACCTGTTGTCTTGCCTGAAAAGCTGGCGAGCTTCACCTCAGAGCCCATTCACCCCTCCGGGGCGTCTGAGGCAACAGGTCCCAAATGACCAAAAGAACCCTAAATACAGTGTCAGCTACCTGGGGACCATCCCAAGGCATGTCCTGGCCTTCGCTCATGCGTTCTCTAAGCCTGGATCTTTCCCTCCAGCTCTCCCCTTGGGCACTCCTACTCATCCTTCAATACCAAGAAGAATACTGATAGTTCCTCCTAGGGGCATTCTCCCTGGCTGTCCACAAGAGAGTTTGTTGTCCCTTCTGGGTGCTCCTGCAGGGTGTTTTGATGATTCACTCATGAGTCTCTCTCTCCCCACTAGACGGAGCTCTCTGAGGCCAGGGACCTGGTCTGAGTCATCCTTAGATCCTGCCGCACTGCCTAGCTTGGGGTCTGGAAACAGAGTGAGTGTTTAGGAATGCTTGGGTGTTTAGGGTGGAGGGAGTTTAGGCTTCTTGGGGCACTTGAACCATAGTCACTTTCCCAGGCTAGGGGACAAGCAGCAATCCAAGAAAGCTTCCTGGAGGTGGCAGGACAGGATGTGGGGCAGAGGGCATGGCACAGTATCAGTCATGAGGTCCTCTGCCCTCTGTCCTTCTGCCAGGAACCCCTTGTCCTCAGTGCTGTTGGCCAAGCATGTGCAGGTTTTGGGGAGAGAATCAGGCCTCCCCAAGGCACCCAACCTCCCCTCAGAGGCGTGTGGCTGGGACAGCTGCTGGGAGTGGCAGCTGATGTCTGTCCCTGGAGCCCAATGGCTGTGTGTGCCTTAATCCCAGCCCCTTCGAGCCCCCAAGCTGACAGGTGGGCCAAAGAGGCAGAAAATAGGTAATGGTGAGGGGGAGCCCCTCCCCAGGTCCCCACAGCTGCCCACCGGATCCTGCCACATGCACCGTCCCCACACCAGGCCCCACCACCAGCTCGCCCCTCAGTCCTTAGGTGGAGGCCTGACCTTCCTAGGCAGGAAGATTCAGCTGAAAACGTCCAAAGTGGAAACCACAAAGAAGAGATGGATGCCACAGCCAATATGCCCCTAGTGTCTTCTTTCTGGATGGGCGGGAGATGTCCAGGCACGTAAGCGGAGGCAAGTGTTCACTCCGGGACCCAGGTGTGGCTGTGCCTGGTGTGGACTGTGGGCAGACAGGACAGAAGATGTGGTGTGCACATGGCATGTGAGGTGTGTTCTGTAGTTGGGGACACACAGCTGGGGAGGTGTACATGTGCGAGGTATACACGGAGGAAGAAGAGCACACGCTATCTGAGGTGTAATGTGGGTGATGCGTACATGCTGTCAGAGACAGAATGTTCTGTATGTGAGAGAGATTCATGTGGGAGGCGTATGTGGTGTGCGAGGTATAAATAGAGTGTGAGGTGCACATGGAGTGTTGTGTGTATACAGAGTGTTAGATGTACATGGATGTGACGTGTACACAACATGAGAACTGTACATAGTATGTTTGGTAATACAGACTGCGGAGTGTACACGATGTGTGTGTGCTGTGCACATAATGTAAGAGGCGTACACAGTGTGTGAGGTGTGCACAGTGCATGAGGTATACACAGAGTGTGCGACGTCCACGTGTGTGAGGTGTACATGGAGTGGTACATGCACACAACGTAAGAGGCGTACACAGTGCGTGAGGTGTGCACAGCGTATGAGGTATACACAGAGTGTGCGATATCCACATGTGTGTGAGGTGTACATGGAGTGGTCCATGCACATGATGTAAGAGGTGTATACAGTGTGCGAGGTATTTATGGAGTGTGGGGCGGACATGGCATGTGAGAGGTGTACGCAGTGCTTGAGGTGCAGTGTGTGAGGTGTGCGTGGAGTGTGAGGTGAACACAGAGCACAAAATGTACATTATGAGAGCGGTGTACACAGAGTGTGAGGAGTGCATTGTCTGAGAGATTTACAGGGAGCGTGAGGTGTACGGAGTGTGAAATGTGCATTGTGTGAGAGGTGTATGTCATAAGCGAGATGCACAGGGATTGCGAGATGTCCACAGTTCATCAGATGCACATACCTGTGACGCACCACAAAGGGACATGGAGGTGTGCGGGTAAGGGCAAACAGTCCTTCCAGGAGAGTGTGCCTGTCAGCTCTGTCCTGGTCCCACACGCCGGACTCTCGGCACAACCTCCTGTGGGGCATCATAGGCAGAAGAGGCAGAAGGACATCCTTGGGCTTTTCATGAATCCTTGCAAGCATAAGGGAGAAGGCAACTTTGAGAGGCCTTCCTGCATCCATGCCAACTTAGCTCCAGGACGACATGCTCTTTGAGGAATACCATACACTGATAGTATCGTTTCTCATGTTTGACTTAAATCCCTCATGCTGCAAGTTAAATTCACATTTTTTTTAGTGCTTTATTCTGTGGAGGTGGGGAACTCTCCTTTCACTTAGATCTCCTCACCCTAAGAGCCTAATGTCCTTAGGCTGGAAGAATAATTAGCACCCCCATAAACTCTGAGTCCTTGAACACTTCTAGTCATTAAGCTATTGTCACCTTATTTGTGTTGTTTGGTAAACTACTGTGGGTGTATTCTGAGCCCCAGGAATCTGGGCCACACAAAGACCCCAGCTCACCTCTGAGGCAGAGAAAGGCTTTAATCCATGAAAACTAAGCTTGAGGGGAGAGGCTGGGTGAATGAACACCTCAGGGCTTTCCAGAAGGGCCTGAGCTTTCCCTGCCTGTCAAGCAGTCTCCAGCGCCTGCTGCTTTTGTTCACCTGGCTTCCCAGTCCCTGGGAAAGAACTGGGAGTGAGAGAGCACGCGGCACGGGTGGGCTGTGGGCTCCCCCGACCACCCCACGCTCATGTCGGGCACATACCAGGCCCTTCCCTGGGTAGCAGCCCACCCTCACCTCACACCTGAGTGGGGCTAAAGCTTAGTTCTGAGTGAATCTGTAATTAAATTTAAAAGTTTTGTATAAAGAATTTCCTCCTAAAAGTGCTATGTCAATATCGAAGGGTGTTTTTAATAAACCTATTAAAGAGGGAAAAAAGTTCTTGCCTATTATGCCTAATTCTTAAAGAATTTCTTGGTTTTTAAGAAATCCTTTCATTAGAAGTAACAAATTGCCCATCAAACCCCATTCTCGAAGTCTATCTCGTGCCACCCTCACGCCCCTCCCTCAGGCCCGGGGTTCCTGGGAGGGCAGGAGCCACGCCTGTCTGTCCCCCATAGGGCCTCCTGCTCCCAGCAGAGGCGAGTGTCCCATGGAAGGTGCTCGATCCTTATCGGTTCTCTCTGCCCACGCATTCTTCCCCAGATGATACATGACTTGCTCCCAAACCCCTTTTAACTTTTTGCTCAAATGTCACCGTGTCAACCTGACCAGTACTGCAGCTGGCCCCACCCTGGCACCGCAATCCCACTCATCTTGCCCTGCTTTTCATATTTTTCCACATGTATCCCCTTCTAACATACTATATAACTTACTATCATGTGTATTGTTTATTGTCTGCCTTACCCTGTCAGAATGTCAGTTCCACAAGGGCGGGGAATATTGTCTGTTCTGTTCCCTGCTATATTCTCAGCATCTGAATAAATGTTTGTTGAATGAGTGAATGAATCACAGACTGGACAACTGACAGTGGGCCATGCCCCCCAGCAGAGCACATGCCACCCATACTCTGCACACCGGGTGGGAAGGGCACATGCCACTGGTTGTCCTCCCGTTCCCTCCCCTCTGCACGTGGGTCCCTGTTCTCCAACTCCCGGCCCCTCTGCCAGACTCCCAAGCCCTGCTTGTCCATGGAAGGCTGGAGACAACCCCCTAACTGGGAAGTGTGGCCCTCTATGGAGAATCTCTGGGACCCTGGCCCCAAATCTGGGACCATGTCTATACCCTGGCAGCATCACAGTCCCTCCTGGCCAACCCAGACTGGCTCCCTAGCAGGATCTATACTCACGTGCTGGGCAGATTCAGGCTTTCTTAGGGAGCAAGATCAGTAGGAGACAGAGGGGGCACTCAGGGTGGATCAGGAACAGGGAAGAAAAGGCTGGGGACAGAGAGGGGACCTGGAACTGGCCCTGCCTCACCTGGCCCCCTCAGGTTTTCACCCTCTGGCCCTTTGGTACCCCCCATATATGCAGCCTGTGCCAGGCCAAGTGCCCCACAGATCCAGCCTGGGCAGGGGCAGGGGTGCTTGAAGACTGGGGCAGGTGCAGGCTGGGTTGGGTTTCCAGAGGCTATATATATATAAAGACGGCTGGGAGCCCCAGGGCCAGCCACTCCCTGACAGTGCAACACTGCGGGGGGGCCCAGCCAGGCCCGAATTCCTACCCACAGGCCAGCTCTCCATTTATAGCCCCTGGGCAGGCAGGCGTAGGGAGGACTGGAAAGGGCAGAGGGAGAAGGTGCAGCCCAGGCAGCTCCCTCCCTGTCTCCTGCCAAAGGAGCCCCTCATCGTGAAGACAGAAGGAAGGCCCAGGGCGAAGTGTGCACTTGCTCTGGTCACAGAGCCCAAGAGTCTGCTCAGCCTGGCATTGGAGGGAGGAGGGCTGCTTGGGGACCAGCCCCCATGGCCCCTCAGCCCACTGCCAATAGCATTTCCCAGAACAAGTTCAGTGCCTGTAACCAAGGGGCACCTTTGACTAGACTCCGCAGTGTAAGAGTTTGAACTGTTTCAGCTTCCAAATTTGATGTTATTTTTCCCACTCTGCCCTCAACCCAGCCCTAGGACTAAAAAGACACCAGGTCCCAGGGCAGAGACATATTATACTTCTCCCTGCTCTTTGGGCAACGGGGATGATATCACTGTGTGACAATCCTCTCTCCAAAGATATGGCACAACTAGAAGGGTGATCCCAGGCAGGTGTGGATCCCAGAACTGGGGAGGTCTGTAAAGGTCACTGATTTCAATGAGTTCCAAACTTTTTGAGCAGCAGAAGCCTGTAGCAAACAAAAATTCCACTTGAAAGCCTAACATAAAGGTGGCATTTTACCACCAGAATGTGTGTATGCTTTAGAACAGTGTTTCCTGATTACAGAAGAAGGTGAAGCTACAAATCAAGTTTAAAACTGTCAAAGAAGTGTAGATTTAGAAGTCACAAGTGATAAAATATTAAACATGTTTGGTAAGTTCAAACATATTAATATAATATTTACTTATTTATTGTAAATGCGCCTTGATGACAGCCCTAAAGAAGCTTTTATGAACACAAAACACAAAAAGCAAAGTTGTAACCACTTAAGTCTCAACATCCAATTTATTTCTGTATTTTCTTTGCTTGCTCAGGTTTGAGAAAAATCTGGATTTACATAAATCAATGGTTTGAAGAGCTCACCTGGGAATGTCAGGGTACTCTTCAATTAAGTGGATCTATTCATTCATTCACCCAAGAAATATTTATTGAGTGCCTACTACGTGCCAGGCATCCTGCTAAGGCTTGAACAAGGAGGAAGAAATAGTTGTCTCAATCTAAATCATTCATAAAACAATTACCTACATTCCTCAATGTGAGTATAAGTCAAATGAAAAGACTCATGCTTACAATAAAAGCCAGATGTCTCTATAGTATACCATTACAATATTGCAGCAGGCCTGAGCCTTGCTTAGGAAGAGCAAATGTAACAGAGCATGGATGTCTAATCATGGATGTGACTGTCTAGTTTTGAAGAAATACAACCATCCTCATTGTCACAGTTCAAGAGGTTCAGATACATGCATAGAGATCCAAAAGGTATGAAGCCACCCATTCGTTCATTGGACATTTATCAAGTGCCTACTATGTGACTGCTGCTGTGGTGGTTTCTGGAAATGCCATTGTGAACAAAATGTCCCTGCCTTCATGGGGCTAAGTCCATCATGGACAAACTAATAAGGAAAATTGCAAAGAGTGGCACTGCCAGGAAGACAATGAGCAGGATGATGTGACCCAGAGTAAAGGAGGCAGCTGTCTTAGAAAGAACACTCAGAGACATCCCAAGCAGGCAACGTTTGAGCTGAGACCTATCGTAGGAAAAGCAGCCAATCCTGGGAGAACCCCGGGAACAATGCTACAAGCTTAGAGCAGCAAGTACAAGACTTCGAGGCAGAACCTTGTTCAGATTATTGGAAGAAAGGAAAGGTCAGGCTAACTGGAATGGAGTGACCAAGGGGACGCTGGCTCCAGGTGAAGCTGGAGACAGGCTGAGGTCAGCTCATGCAGAGCCTTATAGGTTAAGGCAATGAAATTTACTAAGAAGCTTTTGGGGGAGTTTGAATAAGAAGAGTGATATAATTGCATTTACATTTTTATTTTTTTGTTGACTACTAGATGCAATTATTTAATTTGTATTTTATCCTACCACAGAGATTGGAAAACACAAGCCCTATCACATATGGTGATTACATTGCAAAGGAATAGCTTTCATGTGGTTGGAGAAAGACACTCCCGAATTGTAGGAAATACATGTATATCTCAAGGGGATAAAGGAAAGATTCACAATTGCAAGCCCTTTTTGGTAAATGCTCTAACAAAAGGTGGTCAGCTGCCACTTGGCTAGAATAAACAGTAAATTATTTTTGTAGCTTTGAGCTTTCTCATGCAGGTACTTGAGGAGGGGCTAGAATCATTTCAAGGATATGACCTCGAGCTATTAAAAACTATGTTAGTGTTTGTTTAAGTCTTTTTTTTTTTCATTTCAGGGTATTATGAGGGTACAAACATTATGGTTACACTATATGTCTTTGCCTCACCCAAGCCAGGGTTAAAGGCATGCCCTTCCTCCCTATAATGCTCCCCGTGTCCTTTAGTTGCAGGTTTACCCCCCCATCCCCCTAATCCCTGGAGAGTATTTCTGCCATGTGATCACCCTAGTGTTGATCAATTAGTACCAATTTGACGGCGAGTACCAGCATTTACATGTTTAAAGGTCTACTCAGGCTGCTGTGTAGTGAATGGATTATAACACAGGCAGGGAGAGAGTGGAAATGAGAACGGCCAGGTTATTGTGGTTGTCCAGGCCAGCAGTGTGGCAGCTTAGCCCAGGATGGTGACACTGGGGATGGACAGACTCGAGACATGTCTTAGAGGTAGAGTGGACAGGTCTTCCCCATGCCCCGACCTCTCCTCTGGAATTCCAGCCTCATGAATGCCCCTGCTTAGTCCATACCTCCTCCCGGATGTCTAATATGCATTTCAAATTCTGCCCAACCTGAATGCTTGATCTACCCCCCACAAACCTGCTCTTCCCAACTCCAGTCTTCCAAGGGTCATCATTAGCTCCTTTCTTGTCCCAGTGCCCACATCCAATCATGAATAAATCTTGCTGGCTCCATCTTGAAAACATGCCTGGAATTCAAGCACTTTTCACCAGCTCCTCTGCTGACACCCAAATCTGAACTACTGGCACCTCTCACTTGAATTACTGTAACAGCCTCCTACCTGGTCTCCCTGCTTCTGCCCTTGCCCTCCAGTACCCAGCATGCGCCTGTTAAAACGTAAGTCAGCAACGTTCTTCTTTTCTGCTCAAGCCCTCCAAGGGCTTTCCATCTCAGAATATAGTCCCTTTTTTCCCTCCCTGACTCCATTTCCTGCCACTCTCCCCTTTACTCACCCTGCTGCAGACATACCAGCCTCCTTGCTGTACTTCAAACCTGTTAAGCACAGTCCTGCCCCAGGGCCTTTGCACATGCTTGTCCCTCTGGCCCCACATATCTGCAGATATCTGCTTCTGCTTCCCTTCATTCAGGTCTCTGCTCAAATGTAACCAGCCCAGAGAGGCTTTCCCTAACCACTCCATATAATGAAATAATCTTCATTACTTTGTTCCCTTGCCTTGCTTTATTTTTCTTCACAAAACTTATAAACTCCTCACATCATATACTTCCTTGCTTATTTGTTTATTGTCTGTCACCCAGGCCTGCAATGTAAACACCATGCAAGCAGGGTCTTGGTGGTGTTCATTGTTGTGACCCTAATACCTTGGACCGGTACCTGGCACATAACAGATACTTCACAATATGTGAAGTTCCAGGCAACCCCTGTGGCTTCAGTTGGGCAGGGCCCCCCACTGGAATATGCAGCTACTTTGCCATTGCTCAGCTAGGCTGTGCAGACTTTATTGAATGAATAAACAAAGGTGGTGCTATGGAGTGAAGGGAGGTGATCACTTCCTGAAGGGGGACCTTCTGCACTATCAGTGGCAGAGAAGTAAAGAAGGTAGGACCCCAAAAGAGCCTTCTGGGTTTGGTAGGAAGGGAGGGCTTCCTAGGGTCCAGAGGGCCAGCAAGGATGGCTTCCAGAAATTAGTGACACTGGCATAATGATCACTCTCGCTTAAATGTGTGGTTTCCAGGAGGAGAGATCCCGGCAGGGGTGTATGGTCAAGGGATAGTTCTAGCCCAAGTGCTGAGAGGATGATACCTACTGCAGATTCAGGAAGAAGCTGAGAGGCCCCATGGGAGTGGGTGACACTGGGGCTTGCATGGGAGCTGGAGATCCCATGGGACAGTTGCCTCCTCCTCTGTTCTCAGCCTCTCCAGTGAGAGACACAGCTGGCCTGGAGACCACATGAGCCCCTGTCAGTGTTCCGTGCCCCAAACATCAGGAAGGAAGCCCGCTGGGCATAGAAGCCTGAGGGCTTCCACATCCTTGGTCTCTCACCCACACCAGGGTTACTCCAAGAGATTGCTGTTATCCCCAAATTTATAAAGTGGATGTTGAGGCTCAGGAAGGAGAGGTGACTTTCACAAAATCACACAGTTGGGAAACTTTGGAGTCTGGACTCAACTGGTCTGCAAACTCCACTCTCAAAAACTCCAGTCTGAGGCGACGTCCTCAGGCCAGCTCCTGGCGTTGGTGATCTTTGAGAAATGCACTTCCCTTGGCTCAGCACTGGACAAGGTGGAGACAAACCCCAAACAAGGGGAGTTTTCCCACCTGAAGAGGCATCTCAGCCTAGACCCCAAGCCATGGCACTGGGCGCCTTGCTGCAGAAACGTGCCAGAGTCCGGACCCAGGCAGGACCCGAATTGGAGAGATCAGAGCGAAGAAGCTTTAGCAGCGATCCCAGACTTCTGTACAGACGCGGCTGGGGTTCTAAGCGTCCAGGGAAGATGGGCTGGGCTGAGACCCTCTGAGCGATTCCCAAGGCAGGGACTAGCCGGGTATCTGTCAGCCTCTTTGCGTGTATCTCTCCCCGTCTCACACTTTCAGCTGTGTCTCTGCCCCCAACGCCTTGCGTCTCTCCAAATCTCTCCAGATCTGATTTCTACTTTCGCTCTACTCCCGGGGACACTGGCGGGCTCAAAGTCAGCTCCGAGGGGAGCGCGCGCGGCCCCGTTTCCCGCGGACACAGGAGGAGTCGGGTGCTGGAGAGGTTTGGAAAGGGTGTGCCCGAGAGCCAAGTACAGCCGCGTTGGGCTGCTAGTCTCTGCCTCCCTCCCTGCCAGGGGAAAGGATAGAGCGCGCGCGCTGGTGTCTAGGGGCGGAAGGGCGGGGCACTCTCTAGCCCCTGCGGCCACCCAGGGGACCCCAAGCTCCGCCCAGCTCTGTTCCTATTGGCCTCGGGCTCCCCCTCCCCCAGCGTTCGCTCGGGCGCCGTGCGTTCAGGCTATACTACGGATAAATAGCCCCTGGCGCCTGGCGCAAAGCTAGGGGTGGGGAAGCCCCGGGGCGCTGCCGCCTCTTTCTTCGCCACAAGTCAGGTCGGACAGGACAGGGCGGGGTGGCGGGCAGTTGAGTGTGCATTCAGACTCCCAGCACTTTGCTATCACACAGCCCGGGTTCCCGAGCGGCAGAAAGTTTCGGGCAACCCCCGGGTGAAGCCAGGAGCGCGCCCCCCCACACCGGAATATGGAGCTATTATCACCGCCGCTCCGCGACGTAGACTTGACGGCCCCCGACGGCTCTCTCTGCTCCTTTGCCACAGCGGATGACTTCTATGACGACCCGTGTTTCGACTCCCCGGACCTGCGCTTCTTCGAGGATCTGGACCCGCGCCTGGTGCACGTGGGCGCACTCCTGAAGCCTGAGGAGCACTCGCATTTCCCTGCGGCCGTGCATTCGGCCCCGGGCGCGCGCGAGGACGAGCATGTGCGCGCGCCCAGCGGGCACCACCAGGCCGGTCGCTGCCTACTGTGGGCCTGCAAGGCATGCAAGCGCAAGACCACCAACGCCGACCGCCGCAAGGCCGCCACCATGCGCGAGCGACGCCGCCTGAGCAAAGTTAATGAGGCCTTCGAGACGCTCAAGCGCTGCACGTCGAGCAACCCTAACCAGCGGTTGCCCAAGGTAGAGATCCTGCGCAACGCCATCCGCTATATCGAGAGCCTGCAGGCTCTTCTGCGCGACCAGGACGCCGCGCCCCCTGGCACTGCCGCCGCCTTCTACGCGCCCGGCCCGCTGCCCCCCGGCCGCCACGGCGAGCACTACAGCGGAGACTCGGACGCATCCAGCCCTCGCTCCAACTGTTCCGACGGCATGGTAAGGCCGGGACCCCAGGCGGGCGGAGAAATGAGGGCAGCACGTGGGGTTCTGGGACGCGCTCCCAAGAGCAGGGAGCTGGCCTTCCAGGAGGTTCGGGCCAGGATCCTTCCCGAGAATGGACCTTGCTGTCCTGGGCAATTGTCATTGGGGTAGCCTCGTGCTTTGGAAGACAGCAGGACAGATGTGATCGGCCCAATAGGGGCGCTATTGGAACACTGCTGCGGCGACGTGAAGATCTTACCCCTACTTCCAAAATGCAGATTTGAGCCCCTAGATGACCGTTCGCTCTCGGTTTGGCCTTGCACGCTGCAGATCTCAGCTCCTGCCCACCCCTAACCCCCACTCCTAACCAGGACAGATTCGGGCCCGGAGCTGGAAGCTGAGACTAGAGTTGGGGAGGAGGCGGCTATGGGGAGTGGTGTTTGGCCCCGTGCGGTCCCGCGGGCCTGACTTGGTCGCCCTTGCCATTTGCAGATGGACTACAGCGGCCCCCCGAGCGGCGCCCGGCGGCGGAACTGCTATGAAGGCGCCTACTACAGCGAGGCGCCCAGCGGTGCGTATTCCGGGCTTCGCCCTGCTCGCTGCTCCTTCCCATGTCCCACTTTGAGCTGTCCTGGCTTCCCTCTATCTAGGGTCCCTACCCCCGCCCCCCATATATATCCTGGGAGGTGGCGCAGGGGGCGAAATACTAAGAGTATAGCTCCCTCTCCTTTCGTCCTACACTCTCGCTGGATCGTTCCCGACTCCAACAGGTCCTCAGTTTCCATTCTGCCCCAAAGCACTGGGTCCAGGAGTAGGAGACTTGTCCGCGGCTCCACGCCTGCTCACTAACCTACCCCTCCCCGCGCAGAACCCAGGCCCGGGAAGAGTGCGGCCGTGTCGAGCCTAGACTGCCTGTCCAGCATCGTGGAGCGCATCTCCACCGAGAGCCCCGCGGCACCCGCGCTCCTGCTGGCCGACGTGCCGCCGGAGTCTCCTCCGCGCCCTCAAGAGGCGACCGCCCAGAGCGAGGGCGAGCGTGGCGCCTCCACCCCGTCCCCGGACACCGCCCCACAGTGCCCTGCGGGCGCGAACCCCAACCCGATCTACCAGGTGCTCTGAGGGGGCGGGCGGCCGCGTCGGAGGGCGCAGCTGCCCACCCTCCGGAGGGATGGTGCCCCTAGGGTCCCTCGCGCCCAGAAGATTGAGCTTAAATGCCCTCCTCCAATAGCGCTTTAAAAGCGACCCCTCCCGAGGCGGGAGAAGCAGAACTGGAGTGTGTTTCCTTCCCCCGCCTCCCTCCCCCAGGGCAAGGACTTAGTCCGTTTTTGCCTCGCGGCACCCTTCCTGGAGACCCGCTGCGACGGTCGATGGTCGCTCTGTGTTCCTCTTCCTTGCCCCCTTCCCCATGGGGGGATGAGACCCTCGCAGACGTAGGCCCCACCCCTAGACGCACCGTTTATTTGCGAGGGGCGCCCTCTCCTTTTGGGAGCCCTTGCGACATCCACTCCGGTGCACTCCAGTCCCAAGTGCCAAGTAGCAGGTGTCACCGTAACCCGCCCCCACTCAGTCCCCCGGTTCAGGACCACTTTTTGTAATACTTTTGTAATCTATTCCTGTAAATAAGTGTTGCTTTGCCAGAGCAGGAGCCCCTAGGGCTGTATTTATCTCTGAGGCGTGGTGTGTGGTACGTTTGTATGGCAGGCGGGCGAGCCGCGGGCGCTCGCGCAGGTGTTCCAAATAAAGACGCTAATTTATACCGCGGTGGCTCCGGCTTTCCCTGGGCCTGGGGTGGGATCCCAAGGAAAATCCGCAAGCAGGGCCAGCTGGTCCTCAGCGACCCCTGTAGGCGGCAAACCGATTGATTGCAAAGAGGAAGCCCGCCGCCGGGAGAAAGGAGGGGTGCGTATTTCTCCAGTACGTGGAAAGGTTCCTCTGAACTTGACGTACATGACCACTCACAAGTCAGTGGTTCTTACGGAAGGATGCACAGATTTATATGAGTATCTTTTTAAAAAATCCATGTCTGCCCCCCCCCCGCCGCCCCAAGATTCTGAGTTGATATATCTATCCCAAATACCCAGGGCCGGGTATTGGTATTTTTCAAGAGCTCCCCGAGTGATTCTGAAGTGATTCGTGGTTGAGAATCCTTCCCCTCCACACACTCAAGAGGGAACCCAGGTGTGGTATTCAGAAGGACCACTGGAAGGTGGGGGCCCTGGGTGCCACTTGGCATCCTCATGGGTGTAAAGGATGTGATAGGTGCTGACAGCATTATGAGGAAAAACTAAATGAGTGTGGGCAAGCACTGTAAGCTGCATGGGACTTACAGGCTCTTAGTGACAGCAAAGGGACAGCATGGAAGGCCAGACAGGCAGAAACACCTCTACTTGGCCAGTAGCCCAGCACTTGGGCATCCTGGTCCTATCAGATCCTGTAAGAAGACGGGAGCCCACAGCCAGTGAGGAAAGGGGCCTGTGGGAACTGGCATTGTCACAGGTGGCATAAGTATTCTTACCAGGCTATAAACTCCTGAGAGCAGGGGAGGGGTCATTTATTTAGCTGGGGTGTTGGGGAGGGCTTTCTGGAGGAGGTGCCATTTGAGCTCTGCCTTGAGAAACGAAAGAGTAGACAATGCACTCAAATGCCCACAGACTCCCACACCCACCCACAGGGGAGATAACACACACACATGCACAGCAACTATGCTCTCCCCTGAGTCCAAGGCTCATGGAGGGATGGTCTGCCAAAAGTTCTTCCCCATTCATATACCACCTCCCCACCTCCAACACACACACACACACACACACACACACACACACACACGTGCGTGCACACATGCGCTAACGCGCACACACACACTTACCACTAGGAGCTCAGCAGCTCCCACATCCCCTAAAGACCATCTTCCTGAAAACCCTACAGGCCCAGTTTCAAGGCCTTCACTAGTCAAGTGGGGGGCCCTAGGGAATGCAGGCAAGACATGATGCCAGAAGGAACAGCCTCATTACATATCTGAGGACCTGCTCTCCCCAACACAGTGTCCCTGAGGAGCTTTGCAGAGCTGTTCTGTTGCTAATGATACTCTACTTGTCTTCTGGCCACTTCCCCAGATGCCACTTGGGGTTCTTTACACTTTGAGATACCCTGGGGCTCATTCACCAATTTGTTCATTCAAACAGATGCCAGGCCCTATGCTGGGTGAAAACAGAGACCATCGAATGCAGTTCCTGCCCTTGACACAGACATTTGGGGGAGGGTGGGACCTTTTAACAGTTGGTTACATCACAATGAATTAAGTGATATAGTAGGGGCATGTATGGTAGAGGAACCCCGGGAGCAAAGGGGAAGCTTCCCTGGCCAGTCTGGGGGAGGTATGGATAAGCAGGTAACCCATAATAAGAGCCTTGAAGGAGTTGATCAGGAAAGAGGGGACAAACAAGGGTGCTTCAAGCTGAGGAAACAGCAAGTGCAAGGGACACATTTAGTCCAGGATACTTCTGGTTGCAAGAGACAGAAATTCCATTTAAACTAGCCTGAACCCCCACAAGACTTGGTGTTAGAAGGACCTGGGGAAGATCCAGAGGTGAGATAAATAAAACCATGCCTTCTTAGGACTGAAGATGCTCATGGGAAGGGGCCAGAGGCAGGACTGCAATGGATTTCATTTGGGCTTTATCCTGAGGGAAAGTGGAGCCATAGAGGAATCTAAACAGGGGAAGGATACGGATAAGTCTGTATTTTAGAAAGGCCAGTTTGGGCTGGCAGGTGGATAGGAGAGACTAAGACTTGAGACAGGAAGACCTGTCAGGAGGCCACTGGCATTGCTCAGAGGAGGCATGACCTGTCCCGAACTGGGGCAGTGACTGGGTATGGAGAGGAGGCATAGGATTGGATACACTTGTGTCGAATGATGTGTAGGTGTTGAGGGGACAGCAGAGAACCTTGAGGGTGCAGTCCCGACCTTCGTACAGCTTCAAATCTACTGGGGAAAGAGCTGTTACACAAAGAACCAAGTGAATCAGTACAGTGTTATAAACGGTGAGAAGTGCTATAAGAAAAAGTAAAGGGTACAATGAGCGATGATAATGGGGAATGAGAAGGTAATCAGATGAAGAGAGGAGGAGGCCGAGTTCCTGCACTGAGGGAACCAATCGTGTACATGAGGAAGGCCCCAGTATCCTATACAGAGTGTACAATTAGAAAAAGATGCCCCTCCTCTCCTGAGGACACTGCCCTGCAGGGTTCATGACTAGGCAAGCAGAGAGCAGGCTGGACTTCAGCCCCCACTCACCTCCTCAGCGGGATGCACTTGTGCAGTGAACAACCTGCGTAACTGTTCACCGTGCCTTGTGTGTGGAGGCTCTAAGAAAGTGAGTAGAAAGGAGGAGCCACAGATGACTTCAGGCTCTGGTTTGCCTCTGAGTGGGCAGTGCTGCTATTACAGAGACGGGGACCTCAGGAGGAGAAGCAGGTATGGGGACGCATTTAGTCCAGGACACTTCTGGTTGCAAGCGACAGAAATTCCATTTAAACTAGCCCAAACTCCACAGGAGGGGGTGTTAGAAGGACATGGGGCAGCTCACATATGGAAGTAGAGCTGTAAGCACCATGGCAGCTTTGGGCCTCAGGAGCTAGGACTGGAGCCCCTCTCGCTCTTCCAGGCATCCCCCTCTCTTGTCTCTACTGGCTTCCCTCTCTCCTAGTCTATATTGGTTTTCTCCAGCAACTCAGGGGTTACCTTAGATCTCCCACCATTAAAGTCCAGTTAGAAAATTCCCAGGGAAGAAATCTAATGAGACCATGAGTCAGGATTTGAACCCAGGCAGAGGGCTCCAGAGACTGCACTCTTAGCGGCCATGCTCTGTGGCCTCTGCAGAGGAAGTCAGGAGAGGAAGTGAGAAAATTTGGGGGCGGGGCGGGGGGGCAGGCGGAACTGCTGGAGACTGGATCACACTATGGAGAATGGGACTTGAGGTCCCCTCCTGACCCGTCCTTTACCTCAATCCCCTCAAAGGGGAAATCTCGCTGAGCCCAACTGCGTTTGCAGTAGATGAAACATCCTTGCTCATGGAGCCATTTTACCTGGGCTGGATCTGAGGAAGCATCAGGACCACACTCTCCAGAGATAGATGCATATGTCTTACACATATGTGCCCATACAATAACATACATGTAGACAGAGCTCACCACCAGAGGCTCATACACTGTGAAGCCAATGAAGTTTAAGCTTCAGGTCTCCTCCCTTGTCCGAGCCCCTTCCAAGGCCCTGGGAGAAACCCTAGAAATACATGCACCTGGTCTAGTTTCTTTTCCAACTTGCCAAAAAGTAAATTACTTTAAACAATTGGTTATGACCATTGTCTCTTTCTATTCTGACTTCCTCTTATGTCGGGTGGCATTTATGGGCATATTGGGGCTGATCCTATCTAAAGGTATAAATTTCATTTGAGTTTAGTGGAATATATTTTAAAGAAATAGAATATAAAACAAAAGCAATAATGATGAACCACTGTATGAATTAAAATGATTCTGACAATGAGAAGACAATTGTAGCCAAAAAGAAATTTAGGTCATAGCAACGGTAGTTTATTTAAAAAAGAAATAGCTTTCTAATAGAATTACAGAAAAGACTCTTGCATTGACTCTTGATAATCCAACCAATGAAGAATAGTAAATTACCTGAATACATTAAAAAAGACTTAAATTTTTTTGCTGACCTGACACAAAATACTAACATCGACAAAGATAGCATCATCAACACAATTTTAATGAAACTTGTCAATTAAAAAATATTTAAAATTAACCACCACACAAGGAAACCCAAAATGCTTTGAACTCTTACAGCCTACAAATGAAAGAAACTTGATTGAGGTTTTCTTAAATTTGACATCAATCCTAAAAAGGTACATGACTTTTCCAATAAAGTTGTGAGCCTGAAAGAAGCTTCCTTAAATTATCAATGGTACAAAACAAGTTTTGATCAACCATGTTGAAGGAAAGACTGAATTCTCGCTCTGTTCTCTGTATAGAAAATATTATAAAATGATTGTCACAGGCAACCAAAGAATGTACCACCTGGTGCAGGTGGAAAGAGGTAGGCAAGACTGAAAAAGGCAAGAAAAGGCAGCAAGATGAGGAAAGCGATAGGATGAGGAGATGAGGAGGAATGTAAAGTCAAAGATAATGACTTGACAATGTAGAATGAGTTGAAGCTCAGTTTTTTCTCGTCTATAAAGTATTTAAGCCACCTGCACACAGGTTCATTACTATTTTTAAAAAATTAGATATGAGATTGTGTAATATTTGTCTTTATACTGCACAGGGTCATTTTTTTATAGTTAACAACTTTTTTTTTTTTTCCAGAGAACCTTTAACAGTGGGTTTTAATTCATGTAGAACTTTCCCAGTAGCAGCGTGAAGGGAGTCCCATACTATGTCAATGGCTACGTAATTCCCTGGGATCTAGGCCTGGCTGTGTTGACCAAGTCTGAGACCTTGGGAATGTGACTTAATCCGTCTGGACTTTGCCTTTCACTCTGTGTAATAAATTAGTGAATTTAAAAGGTATGTCTCAGTTCTGAAATTCTTTAGTAATTCAGTTAGAGTATTTCAGAGAAACAAAAAAGATAATAGGGTAGATCTTTTATAGGTAAGGGAATGGGACCATGACAAGCTGAAATTGCTCTCGGCATAGGCAAATCATTTATAAACTCCTGCTTAACTGATCCTTCTTTCTTTCACTTTTTCCAATTTTTTATTAAGATAAAATTCCCATATCATAAAACTCATCTTGTATAATAAAATGTATAATTCAGTGGTCTATATTATTTGCACAAGGCTGTGCAACTATCACCATTATCTCATTTCAGAACATTTTCATCACCCGTAAAAGAAACCCATTCCCATTAGCTGTCACTCTTCTATATCCCCCCTACCCCTCTGCCCCTGGCAACCACTAACCTACTTTCTGTTTCTGTGATGCAGCTTATGTAAAAATGAATGTTGTATTTGTCTATTTGGGACATTTCGTATGGATGGAATCACACACAAAATTTATGACATGCCATTATAACAAGACCTCAACACTTAGCATAATGTTTTCAAGGTTCATCCATGTTGTAGCATGTATCAGTACTTCATTCCTTTTTATGGCTGAATAATAGTGCTTTGAATAAACATATCACTTTTTGTTTATCCATTCGTCAGTTGATGGACATTTGGGTTGTTTCCACTTCTTAGCTGTTATGAATAATGCTGCTATGAACATTCAGGTACAAGTTTTTGGGTAAATGTATGCTTTAATTCTCTTGGGTATATACTGAAAAGTGGGATTGCTGGGTTTATCATAACTCTATGTTTAAATTTTTGAGGAACTGTCAAACTTTTTTCCCAAAGCAGCTGCACCATTTTACATTCCCATCAGCAGTGTATGGGGATTCCAATTTCTCCACATCCTTGACAACACTTATTATCATTTGTCTTTTTTATCAGAGTTATCCTAGTGGGTGTGAAGTGGTATCTCATTGTGGTTTTGATTTGCATTTCCCTAATCACCAATGATGTTGAACATATTTTCGTGTGTGTATTAGCTATTTGTATATCTTCTTTACAGAAATGTCTATTTAAATCCTTTGCCCATTTAAAAATTAGGTTTTTTGTCTTTTTCTTATTGAGTTGTGAGAGTTCTTTTTTATTTTAGATACTAGACCCTTATCAGAGACATGATTTACAAATATATTCTCTCCTTCTGTGAATTCTTTTCACTTTCTTGATAGTGTCCTCTGAAGCATTAAAGTTTCTTTTACCTTGATAAGGTCCAGAAACCATTACTGAGTACAAGTTTTTCTAAGAGTTTTATAGTTTTGGCTCTTATATTTAGAAATTTGTTCTATTTTTAGTTAATTTTTAATATGGTGTGAGGATGGGGTCCAAATTCATTCTTTTGCATATAAATATACAGTTGTTTCAGCATCATTTGTTGAAAAGACTATTCTTTTCCCCATTGAATTGTCTTGGCACCCTTGTCAAAAAATAATTGACCATAAAGGTATGCGTTTATTTCTGGACTCTTACTTCTATTCCATCGATCTATGCATCTATCTTATGCCAATACCACACAATCTTGATTACTGTAGCTTGGTAGCTTTGAAATCGGGAAGTATGAGTCCTCCAGTTTTATTCTTCTTCAAGATTGTTTTGGCTTTTCTGGGTCCCTTGTATTTCATGAATGTGTCCTTAAGTAGCCCTGTCATGGTGGTATTTTCAGTAGCCACTAACCTTGCCTGGTACAATCTGGGAGATGTAAATTAACATGGAAATTTAAAGCAAGTTCTTATTGGTGCACAGAAAAAAGTAGTGATATAAGGGGGAAGTTGATGATTTTTTCATTTTCAGTTTTCTTTGATGTAGCTTATGTAAAATAAATGTTTTATTAACCAGATATCATTCTGCAATTGCAAAACAAGTTGCAACTGTTTTGCTGGCATTCTGAATGCTTCCACGTTAATATAACTTATTTAAAAGTATATAGGTGTCTCACGCAGCTAATAAAACTATAAAGCTACTTTTCCCAAATTATCAAAAAATTCAAAAACATCAAAAATTGTGGTATTTGTCAGCATTTAGAAATTTATATTTGGTCTTGATTTCTTTTCTAAGCCTAAATAAATATTCACTTTTGTACCCAACTTCCTATTCTTTTTTGCCTTCTTCTTTTTAAGAGCCTCCAAAATGTCTAGGCTTCGGGCCCCACACAACCTGGACTCACCCCTGCACACTGAACATGCTCCCCTGCAGGCTGACTCATACACAGGTGCCCGCCAGGGGCACATACAAGACAATCCACTAGGCTCTTCCTACCAGAGGAGCCACAGAGGAAGGAAGACCCCTGGGATAGCCACAAGTTTCCAGCTGCTTCTGGGAGGAGAACTCCGTGGCCAGTGCACAGTCCTGCTGGGAACATGCTTGCAGAAATGCCCACATCCATCCATCCTCCCTACACATACGCACCACTGACCATCAACACCACAGCCATCCACATCACCCACCTTCCCACCTCTCTCCCACAGCCCGCGGGGAGAGGCGTTGAGGCCCTGCCTTCTCAAAAGCCAAGCCCAGGGACGGCTGAAGCTTTGCCCCAAGCCACACTGACACCCTAAAGGATGTTGCTGAGGAATGGCAGGAGTCTATGAGGGAGAGGTAGAGTGAGGACTGGTCACAGAGGGATGGAAGGGGGCTGGGGAAGCCAAGGGAAGGGGCAAAAGGACAGAGGAAGTGAG
This sequence comes from Indri indri, assembly GCA_004363605.1. Lineage (NCBI taxonomy): Eukaryota > Metazoa > Chordata > Mammalia > Primates > Indriidae > Indri > Indri indri. The sequence continues at coordinate 29,568 of RJWJ010000043.1, forward strand.
ATAATATCTCATTTAATCCTCACCAAATATTACTCCCTTTATGCGTATGAGGAAACAGAAGCCTAGAGAGGGAAAGTAACTATTTTACGCTGTTTTGCAGCTGGTAAGCAGCACAAGTGAGATCTGTAGCCAAATCTGTCTAGATCAGTGGTTCCCTCAACCAGAGGAAATTCTACCTCCCAGGGTACGTGTGGCAGTGCCTGTATACCTTTTTGATGATCACCACTGGGGAAGAGGCTTCTACTGACATCTAGTGGATAGCGGCCTGCTAAGCATCCTACAACGCTCAATGTGGTACCCCACCCACCCCCAACAAAGGACTATCTGCTCCAAGATGTCAACAGTGCAGAGATTGAGAAACCCTGGTCTAGACACCTTCCCAGAGTATTCTTCCCCTTGCTGCCTTTCTAGGCTTCCCATGGCCTACGTGATCCAGAAGTCCCTGCCCCAGAGGCTGCAAGAAGGAAGTGCTGTATACCCCAGTCCTGCCCAGCCCAGGTTAAGCACCCCACTCCTGCCTGGCCCAGGTTAAGCACCAGGCTACAGATCCTGGGCCAAGGTCACCAATTTCCCACTATGACACTTCTGGGTTCACTCTCCCCTGCCCATTGGAGGGAAGAGGTCTGATCTGGGAAGGGGATGCCTGCCACCCCACTGCTTACCATCAGAGCAGGGCTACCGCAAAGCCTACTCTGCCAGTACCCAGCTTAGGTTAGTTTCCAGGCATGGCCACAAGATGGCAGCCCAGCCCATTAGGAGTCCAGAGGCTCCAGCCCTGCTGCAACCTGGACAAAGGCCTGAGGGGGCTGGACTTGGGCCGGTTCCAGAGCTTAGCGGGACCAGATCTAAGGACTGCAAGTGCCAGGTGGGAACACATAGGCCAAACTTGCCTTCAGAACTCGCCTCACCTTTTTCTAGTCCACTGTCAGCCCCAGCTCGTCCTCCAGGCTTTCCCACACAGGCTCAGTGGAGACCAGCGCTCCCTCCTCCCTGGCCTGAACAAGAAAAATTCCAGAACTGAGGTGTTAAGGATATAGAAATTATTTTTACTCCTGTTCTACAATAAAGAAACTGAGGCACAAAGAAGTTGAGTAACTTGCCCAAGGTCATGGCTAGTTGGTGGTGGAGCTGGGATTTGAACCCAGGCAGTCTGGTCCTAGAGGTTATGCTCTATCCACTGAACAATGCTGCCCCACCGGTAGTATACTACCCCCTACCCCAACCAGCTCCGGCTACCAAAGACCCTTTAGCCTGGGCCCACAAGCCTTCCTGTGCAAGGGAGGGGAAAATGGCTGTGAACAGAGGGCACTGCTCAAAGTGCAAAAGGGGTGAGGATTTTGGCTGGGCTGAGGGTCTGTGGTTAGTAAGTGAGAAGTTAGGGGTTGGTCAATAATTCCTCCTCCCACCCATATTTCTCTGTTTTCTGGGTTTTTTTCTTCTTCTTCTTCTTCTTCTGTTATCTTCTGGATTTTTCTGGGCTTTCTGCAAATGCCAGCCTTCTCACAGAGTGAAGGGGAAGTGAGAGAAGGAACTTTTATGTCCTGCTTAAGATACAGAAGGGGGGGGCATTCCTTGGGGCCTGGGCTGGGGGGTGTCACCAGGCATCAAACTGAGAATCTTACAGTGGAACAGCAGGGGGGCACCTAGGGACAGCTGCCCTCTCTCCCTGGGGGCTCCTCTGTCTGAGGCTTCTCTGCTCACTTCTGGGGGGATTTTAGGGTGCGATGGAAATGCTTTCACATTCCCTTTCCCTCCAGCTCTGGCCTGCCACTCTTTTTCTGGCACATCTTCCAGGGGCAGGCCTGCCCAGAGCCCCCAACCAGCCAAACCTCCCCCTACTAGGAGCCCTTTGTCTCTCTCTCTGCCTCCTCACATCTCCCCGTCTCTGCCTGCTTCTCCCCTGGGTCACACTGCAGCTCCCCATTAAGACTGACTGCTATGGGGGTAATGGCCTGGGTGGGGCTCTGTGCTGATCCCCTGAGTAAGTCCCCACCCCCTGCTCACCTTAGTTAGGGGCTCCAGACTCCCACAGTCTCTGCCACGGGGATTCCAGCATCCCAGCCCCTCTCCTAGCTTTTCTCCAGTCATCTAGACCTTAGTGAGGAGCTACTGTGTTCTGGACACTGTGGAGGGACTGAACAAGAAGCCCTGGAGGAGCTGATGGTCTTTTTATGGAGATGAGCGATAGAGAAGGCAGGGGAACCAGTCTCTGATCCCATGTGGTTCTGCAGGAGAGGAAAGAGGTGGAATCCTAGGTCCCTATGGCTGGCAGAATCCCAGAAGTTTTCCTTGGTGAGAACAGGGGCTGGACATCTGGTTGGAAGGAAGGGAAGGTTTAGAAAGGCCTCTTTCTTGTCTCTCCCCATCTTGATTTCTCCCAGCTGGGTGTGTGTGTGTGTCCATCTCTCTGTGCCCATCTTTTTCTCTTCCTTCTGGGGTCTCCATTTCTCTATTTCATCATCCCCTAGGGTTGAGGTAGAGTTTTCCGAGAGTCCATGTCCTGGGGATCTGGATATAGGCCAGGTTGTGCTGCACCAGGCTGAGCCTCCTTATGGTTAGGGGATGAGACTCATGCTGGCCAGGGTGAGAGGGACACTCAAAAACACTCCCATCCCTGCGTTACTCTGATATTGAAGGGGAAAGAACTCCTATTTAGAGGAATAATGCAGATCAATCTCTGGAGAGGAGGGGCACTCCTGGTCCCAGACTCTCTTTGTCTCTGCCCATCTCTGCCCCTGTTCCTGACTTAACTGTGCCTCTCTGTCTCCCCCACCACCACCCCCCCTCCTTCCATCTGTCATTCCATGCCCTGCTCCTTCCCCTCTCTGTCCCTCCAAGCCTTTTCCCCAACACACACAGATTTCCCTGTGACTGGGTTGGGAATTCCCCTGGCCAACTAAGGAGAAAGAGATCTGTGGCACAGTTTTGTCCCCAGGCCCACAAGAGCATCTGTGGGTCAGTGTAGAGGGACAGCTGTCTGCACAGTTAGAAAGTGCCAACAGGTAAATAAGAGCCTCGTATCTTCTTAATTAAAGCGCCCTTTGCCCAGGCAGCCTGTGTTCGATTGGGCTGAGCTGGGATCAATAAGCCTCTTCCCAGCCCAGCTGTCCCTGGAGCTGGGCCTGACCTCCCCAGTCCTGCCCACGTCCACCTGCCCACCGAGAGCTTCTCGAGGGCAGGGGCTGGGTCTGAGTCATCTCTTGCACCCTTGTGCCTGGGACAGATCCTGAAATACTTAAGGAGTAAAGGAGTGATTGCTTGACTGGGTCAGCTGAGGCACTGGCAGCAGCGTGGGCCAAGAAGGCTTTGAGGTCCAAACCATAACTCCCACCCCAGGATCAACTGTGACGCTGTGGGAATCCCAGCAGGCAGTTGTTCCCACCCAGCCACCAGAGGACACAACGTCAGCTTACCACCCAGGGCAGCTGAAGCCCCAAGGCGGGTGTCAATGTTCAGGGAGACTAGGCGCAGTTGCTCCTCTGACCTCTGAGGGCAGAAGGCCCTTTCACAAGGGATCCCCACCTAGGGATCTAGGGTTAGTGTGGGAGAGTCAGTGAGCTGGAGTCAATGTGGCAGAGTTCTGTGGCACTCATGGGGCACTAGGTCTGCCTGAAGTTATCAAGTGCCTGGGGTCAGTAAGGGGTGGAAAGGGTTAATAGAGGTCCAAGACTGGTTGTTAGTGGAGAGCTTAGAGAATAACGCGTGTGTGTGTGTGTGTGTGTGTGTGTGTGTGTGTGTGTGTGTTATTTTTGAGACCATGCAAGAGAGTACCTATGGGGGCTCCAGGTTCCAAGGGAAGGGTGGGTATTAAAGGGTTCCTTGGAGTGGTCAGAACTGGTCCGGGTCAGGGTGTCTCCGATGGCTGTGAGGAGTGTCTTACTCACCAGGGGATCAGATAGTCCCTGGTTTGGAAGGAGAGGGGCGGGTGCCGACGCCCTTCTCACCTCAGTCTGACCCAGGGGCACGGGCCCAGACGTCTCTCGGAGCCTCCGCCCATCGAGTGGCATTCCCTGAGGGCGGAGCGTCGGCGGGTCCCCCGGGAACGGCAGAAGCCTAGCGGGGCGGGCGCCCCCAGCGCCGGGGTTGAGGGAGGCCGAGTTCGGCGCGGGGCTGGGAGGGGGGCGCGGAATCAGGGCTTTTTAGGACCCAGCGCGGCGCCTTCCTCCGGGGGCGAGTGCGGCTGCGCGCGCCGTGTGCCCGTGTCCGGAGAGCGGCGGGCTGGACGCGGACCGCGCGAGCGAGCGAGCCAGCAAGCCAGCCGAGCAGCAGCCGGGCGGCAGCAGCGTCGCGGCGGCGGCGGCCGCTCCGCGCCTCGCCTCCCCGGCCTCGCCGGCCTCACCTCGCCGCGCCCGGACCCGCCACCCCCGCCTCCTGGGCCCGACCTCCGCAGCCCCCTCGCCTCGGCCGGCAGCGCCCACCGCCTGCCCGAAGCGGGGAGCGGAGCGCGGGGCGCAGAGGCACCGGAGCCAGTGCCCGCCGGCCCCGCGAACCAAACCCAGCCCGGAGAACCCCCGCCCGGCCGCGCGCAGCTCCGCAACCGCCCGGGAGCTGTCCCTTCAGCACCGCCACGGGAGCCTCAGTCCGAGCGCAGCCCAGCGGAGCCCCAGCTCGAGCCGGAGCGCAACGAGAGCAGCGCTCAGCGTTCGCCGCACCAAGCAACACCCCGGGTGCCCCTGCCCAGGGGGCCCGCCATCTCCTCCAGGAGGCGGGGAGAAGGAACGAGGAGGGCGGGCGGGCGGGTGCGCCCGCCGCCGGGGGGAGCAGGCAGCCAAGCAAAGAGAGAGGGAGGGGGCCGGAGCCCGCCCTGCGTCCCGAGCTGCAGCCCGGCCACGCAGGGAGGAAGGCAGCCGGCATCCATCTCCCCAGCGCCGAGAGCGCGCTGCGGCGACCACCGCACAGAGGAGGGCGAATTTCCCGGTCCCCTCTCCTCCTCTCCCCCTTCCGGGAGCTGGTCTATCCGTCCGGCCCTGGGAGCAGCTGACCTTCCCCCCAAAAGCGTTGTGCTGATTTCTCCATTTTCCCGCTGAGATGGGGACCGGAGCCCGGGCCCCCCACCCTCTTTCCCCTCCTCCCGGGGCTCGCCGCTGAGCGCCGCCCCCCTCCCTTCCTCCCTCCCTCTCCCCCTCCCTCCCTCTCTCCCTTCCTCCCTTGTTTCCTCCTCTGCCTCCTCCGCAGCTGGACCAGCTCCCTCCCACACCTGGCACCTAGAGACCCTTGGGATCCCGCGCACACTCCCTCGGACCGGCACCAGACAAAAAGCTCCTCAGGGGCTTGGGTCGCTCGTTGGGGTGGCCAGAGCCGCGGGCCTCTGTTCCCCCCGACGGCTGGGGGGAGGGGGGAGAAGGCTGCGCGCCCCCCTCCCCGGCGCCATCTCCCCCTGGCGGCCGCTCCCATGGGTGTCGGTGGGCCGCGCCATGCCTAAGGGGGCGCCGCGATGGGCCAAGGGGACGAGAGCGAGCGCATCGTGATCAACGTGGGCGGCACGCGCCACCAGACGTACCGCTCGACGCTGCGCACGCTGCCCGGCACGCGGCTCGCCTGGCTGGCGGAGCCCGACGCCCACAGCCACTTCGACTATGACCCGCGTGCCGACGAGTTCTTCTTCGACCGCCACCCGGGCGTCTTTGCGCACATCCTGAACTACTACCGCACGGGCAAGCTGCACTGCCCGGCCGACGTGTGCGGGCCGCTCTACGAGGAGGAGCTGGCCTTCTGGGGCATCGACGAGACAGACGTGGAGCCCTGCTGCTGGATGACGTACCGCCAGCACCGCGACGCCGAGGAGGCGCTCGACAGCTTTGGCGGCGCCCCCCTGGACAACAGCGCGGACGACGCGGACGCCGACGGCCCTGGCGACTCGGGAGACGGCGAGGACGAGCTGGAGATGACCAAACGCCTGGCGCTCAGTGACTCCCCAGACGGCCGGCCTGGCGGCTTCTGGCGCCGCTGGCAGCCGCGCATCTGGGCGCTCTTCGAGGACCCCTACTCGTCCCGCTACGCGCGGGTAAGTGACAACTTACCCATCAGAAGAGCGGGGCAGGGAAGGCAGCGTCCTCTGCCTCCCGCGGGAACGGGTGGACTGGAAAACTGGCGCCTAGGGAGTTCAGAGCTGAAAGGGGTGTGTGCAGAGAGAGAAAGAGGGCGACTCTTTGTGAGGGTGACTGGTTTTATATGTAAGAGTCTGTGTCTCTATTGCCAAATTTAATATGTATGAGTGAGTATGAATGGGTGTGTTTGTGTGCATGAGTAGATTAGATTGTGTGTGCATATTTAGGCAAGTGTGGTGGTGTATATTTGGGTGGGTAAAGTGTGTAGTGGGAATGAGTGAGCATGTGTGTGTGTGTGAGTGTGCACGAGCACATATTTGTGCATATTTGTGTCTTTGCAGATGTACACTGTGACGGTGTGAACTACCCTCTAGATTTTAGTGTGGGGAGGGAAGTTGGGAGCTCCTCCTCCCTTTCAGGTAAGGGGCCATGAAGCGCCAGCCCAGGGGGCGCACCAGAGAGGGCCTGAGGCCTGCTGGCCAGCTGGAGACAAACAGCCCCCTCCCCAGAGAGCATCCTCAGGTGATTCTGAGGCAGTGGTCTATCTCCTCTGCTAATCTCCTTGGCTTGGGTAGTTGGTGTAGGGCTAGGCTGTGGGGTGGGGGATGTGAGACCTCCTCCTGGGAGGTATTCCTCCTGGTTGAATGGGGAGGATGTTGGAGGGGGTCACTGGGCTTATGCCTGTGTGTCCTCTGGGACCTGTCATGGGACAGAGAGGGGGTCCCTAAGGGGAAACCTACAAGAAGAAGGTGTGTGAGAGGTGGGCGTGTCCTCACTGGCCATTCCCCATTACTGATAGCAGCTCGTTGCAGGAAAGAGAGGACACCCTGCTGCTGACCTTGGCCCCTCTGATGGCCTCTCTAGATCAGTTTCCCCATCTGTGAAATAGGGGAGGGGATATGGTGAACTCCAAAGACCTTTGCTGTTGGACCATCAGGAACCGAGCCCAAAGCGGGAGGCTAGTGGCAGCCATCTACCCAGGAAGAGACACTCTTGGCCTTTGCTGGGCTCTGTCCTCTGAGGCCTGAAGAGAGCCTGAGGCACAAGGGGAGGGGCAGAGTTGGGAATTTAAAGCAGAGCCCCTCCCCCAAGGGTGCCCTCCAGCCCCAGGCAAGGCCCTGCCTCTGCCCAGCTGTGGTCTTCTGCAGCTCCACACCCCTCCCCTCCTGAGCCTGTGGACCGGGGTGGGGAGGAGGAGGAATCTGCAGAGGGTCAGTGGAGGAAGGAGACTTGGGGGCCCCAGGCACCCATGGGCAGAGAAAGGCTGTGTTTAGGCACGGGCCTGGTAGCTTTGTCACTGAGGTAAGACCCAGTAGGGCCTGTGAGAGAGGGGACAGCAAGTCAGAGTCTTACGCCTTGAACCGTAGAACAGGTGTATTTATGTGGGGTGGGAGTGGGGTAAAAGGGAGAGAGCCAGGCCCCCCCTGTTTTGCCACTGCGGACCCTGCCCAAGGTCACCTAGGGAGCTGGAGGCTAAGCAGGACTAGAACCCAATTCTCCTGGGACCCTGTCCTCCCCTGAGCTGGCCAGCAGCTCCTGCCATTCCTGAGTGGACTGGGACCCTCAGAGGCCTCCCCTCCCCTCCCCTTTCCTGACAGGCCACCACAGCTAGAGGGTTATGTAACTGGAGGCTGTGGCTGAGCTGGGGGGGAGGGGCTGGCAGAGGGGGAGGGGCTGGCAGGGGGGAGGGGAGGTTGTTGGGGTGGGGGTGGAAGGCAGGCCTGGGTTAGAGCAGCTGCCAGGGCAGCCCACATTCGACCTTGGACAGCACCCCTCTCCTATCCCCCCTCCACTTTGGCCCCAGGAGCAAGGGGCAGGCCCAACTTCCTCATTGTAGTCTCAGCCTGCGGGCTGCCTAGCAAGAGGGGCGTCCTCCCACCTCACCCCCTGGACTTAGCGTTAGGGCTCTGATCAGTGTCCCTGAGTTTCAGGGCAGGCAGGGGTCAGTGGGGCATGTTCCAGCCCCCTCCCCTGTTCATCCCATCCCACTGGACATTCCTAGGCTACGGGGTGCGCTTCACCCAGGGCACACAAATGGGCCGGCTAGTGTGGTTTGAGCTCTTGCTGGAGTACAAAATCATATGGAAAAGTCTTGGAAAACCTCTCAAGTGAATGTCCCTTGAAGAGCAGCCTTCAAGGGAAAAGCTGGGCAGTCAGGGGTGGCAGGAGGTGGGGGGTAATGAGGAGGGAGGTGGGTGTTAGCAGATGTCCCCTCTCAGCCTGTCTGTGCCACCTTCTTTCCACAGTAGCCTCACAAAAAGGTTGTGGTCCCTTCCGACTCCCTTGGGTAAGAGACGAGGACACTGAGGCCTGTGGGGGGGACCTGCCCAAGGGCACACAGGAAGCGAGGAGGGCAGAGCTGGGATTAGAACCCAGGCTTCCTGCTGCTGCCGGGCCGAGCTGCATTGCGCTGCCTCTCTGCGGCTCATCTGCGCAGAGGCCGGCTGCCCGCCCTCCTCCCCTCCATCTTTGCTCCGCCGCCGCCACTGCTGTCACCTTGGCTTACCCTCCCCCACGCGGGCCTCCTCAGAGCGGCGGGTCGGGATTCGAAGTCTTATTCTGGATTCCAGGCCCGAATCTCGTGTGTGAGACATTGCACAGGTGTGTAAGAGGAAATCTGTGTAAGCGATTCTGAGTGAGTGTGAGACTTCGCGTGTGCGAGAATAAAAATAAGCGTGAGTGAGGCTGTGTGTGTGGTTCAGCTGTGAGTCCCTGTCAGAATTGCGTGTGAATGTGAGAGAGTCAGATTCCGTGTGTGTGAGAGACGGCCGTGTGTGTGAGGGAGAGGCCGTGTGTGTGAGGAAGGGAGGCTGCGTGTGTGAGGGACGTGTGTGTGAGATTCTGGGAGTGCGTGAGAGACTCGAGGCGAGTGTGTCCGTGTGAGCGTGTCACTGTGTGTGCCATGCGTGGAGCTCTGCGTGTGAGGCTGTGTGCGTGCGTGTGTGCGCGCACGTACGGCTGTGTGCATGAGACCATCTGTGCAGGAGGCTGTGGGCGGGTGGGGGTCCCTGTGTGTGACACAGACCGTGTGTATGTGAGGCCGTGTGCTGTGTGTGAGAGCCCCGGGGCGTGTGTGTCAGTGTCCCTGGGTGTGCTTGTACGTGAGAGGGGCCCTGAGTGGCTGGGTGCAAGTGTGCCTCAAGGGAGGTGAAATTCCAGAGCAGCTTCCTGCCTGCTGCCTCCGGCTGCCCTGCTGGGGCGCCTCCCGTCATTTCCCATCCTCAGTAGAAATACCGTGCTAGGCCAGGCCAGTTGTTGGCGCGTGGGCTGGATGGTGAGGTCACCTTTCCCTGAGAGCTGCCACCCATCCCGGGCCTTGGCGTTGGCCCAGAAGATAGGGGCTGCTTGGCTGAGGTGGGGGTACCCGTCTGGGCTCCTGAGGGGTGACAGTGCCAGCTAGAGCAACTGCTCCCTGGCCCCTCCCCACCCCCGTGCTTCGGGCACAAGCCTGAGAAGTGAGGGGTGGGGAGGTGAGCTGGGCCCATGGAGCCAGATGAGCCCAGCTGGTGTTCTGGGCCGGGGGACGGTGCCCCGGACACACGCAGCATGAGAAGGATGCTGATGCGCTGTGGTAAGGCAGTGAAGGGGCCTCCTAAGAACTGTCCCAGAGGAGGTAATACTGGGGCAAGCTTGAGGGGCAAGTAGGGGTTAGCCAGGCAGAGGGCAGAGGATGGGCGGTCCTCACATGCAGTAGAGTGTGTTGGGACAGCCTGGCTGGACACCTGCCCTCCTCCCTTCCTTGGGGGTCAGCTCAGGTCCAAGGCCCCTGGCTTTTGCCTATGATTTGCATGTTGTCACCAGGAGCATCATTCTGCGTGATATCAGGCCAGCGGTGGTCCCTGTGCTGCAGGCCAGAGAGTGTTGCTAGCACGTGTGTGTGGGGTGTGTGTGTATGTGGTGACATCCGTTCCCCCAGAGTCACTTGACCTTCAAAATGCCAAAGAAATGCCACTAGCCTCCAAGCTAGGGAAGTTCCACCTCCATCCACCTCACTGGCCTCCTCTCCTGTGACCCCTTGTCCTGTGCCCATCTGTTTGCCTTGTCCCCATCTCTTTGGGACCTGATGCAGACCTGACCCCCCGCCCCCCGCCCCCATCAACTCCCTGGGAAGGGAATTCACCTGGTAGCTGAAACGAAGCATCTGGCCAGAGCCTTCTCTTCCTCCCTTGGGTCCCAGCTGACGTAGGGCTCTTGGAGTCTTGCCTTGGCATACATAGGGGTGGAGACAGAGCTGTTATCAGGGACCTCACCTCAGAGCCTGCACCCCCAGGCCAGGGCCCCACTCAAGTCGCATGTGCAGGAGACCCCTGAGTATGGAGATGGGGCTGGGTGTACTTCCCTCCCAGCTAACCCAAGGCCCTGCCACAGTGGGTCCCCTGTTTAGTGTTCCTGTCCTTCTTGTGTTCCTTATGCAGGGGTCCTGTGTCTTTGAATGGTGCCTCCACCCCCCTGCCCAGTCCCTCTCACAATAACAAAAAGCTCAAACCAAGCATCTCCTGGTCAGAGTCCCTCAGCCCCTTCACCACTAGATGGGTAGAGTGACAGAACCAACCTGGGAGGGTTGATGTAAAGATGAACAGCCCGAGCCACAGGGCCTGGCATACAGTAAATGCTCAATAAATGTTGGCTACTGTTATTACTCCTGTTGGTTGTATCATCATTTTACCTCCTACTACCTCCGGACTCTGTCCTCGTCCCTCCATCTCCACATCCACCATCCCAGCTCAAGCCACTATTGTTCCCCTCACGCCACCTCCCCAAAGCTTCATGCGTGCTCTCCTGCCTCTGGCCCCTGGCCCCTCCGGTTCATTCTCCACCTGGCAACCACAGGGGTCTTTTCAACTCACAAACCTGTCAGGTCACCACCTAAACTTCTTAGAACCCTTCACCACTTTCCCAGCCCAAACCGTGGCCTCCCCGGCCCGGACTGTCTACCCAGTTTGGTCTCCCCTGGCCTAACTCTCCCCGTGGCTTACCCAGCGCCAGCCACCTGGCCTCCTTTGCAGCTTCTCAAATGTGCCAGGTTCCCCTGCCTCAGGGCCTTTGCATATACTGTTTCCTCTGGAGCACTCTTTCTTCTCGGTTCACCCCTCTTCATCCCTTACACCTCACCTCAAATATCAGTTCCTCAGGGATGCCTCCCCCGGGTCAGAGTTCAGAACCAGAGAGAGAAGCTGTCTGGTTCGTAGTAAAATGTTCATTAGCAACCTCGCTTGGTTCAGGTTTGTTCCCCCCTCCAGACTCTAAGCTTCCTGCGTGCTCAATATAACAGGAGCTATTATTATGACAGATGAGGAAATTGAGGCCCAGAGAGAAGTGCTTTACCTGAGGTCACATGTGGGCAGGTTAGCTGGGAGGCTGGTTCATACACCTGTGTCTCCTAACTCCTGGCTTAGGGGGTGCTTTGTGTCACATGATCTACAGTGTCTGGAGTCTGGCACCCCGGGGGCAGGAGTCTGTGCTCCCTGGCTCTGCGCAGGAGGTCTGGCAGCTGCCAGGAGCTTTGGAGGGGGTTGACTTGAGCTTTTCAGGGAGGGAGGTGGGTTGTCTCAGAAGTGTGTGGGGGGTTGTCCAGTGGGGGCTCATTCCAGGGCCTGTTGCCTGGGCTGGGGATCTTGAGGCCTCCCACGACAGCTGAATATAGTGTCTCTGCTATTCTGAGCGGTCTCATGACCGGTGCATTCGCTCCGGACCAAAAGGTCAGGCCTTAAGCTGCTGCCTCCCGTCAGCTCCTCGGCCAACCTGGCCACCACTCCAGCCCAAGCTCTCCAGCCTTGTGTGCAGGCTTAGAGGAAAAGGAGTGCCTGAGAGGTTCCAGGGACAGCGTGCTGCCTTATTCAAGGGAACTACTTGGGTGGAAGGGACTCTGCATGTGCGTGGGGCTGTTGGAGCAAATGGGTACTTCCAAGCCACCTCTGGTCACTACCTTTATCCAGTGGAAGAGAAACAAGCTCAGAGAGAGAAAGACACTTGCCCAAGACCACACAGGGAATCAATGAGACTCAAATCCACAGCCCAGGCCTGTGGGCCCAGGGCCTGGCCACCTGTATGTCTGCTGGCTCTCAGTTTTAGAAGAACACCAAACCCCACCTGGGCATGCTGTTCTTCTCCCACCCACTCCCATTAATTTCCTCCCCTGAGGGAGGTAGAATAAGCAGTCACCTGCCACTCCAGGGCCCAGCACAGCTGGTTGAGACCTTCTCAGGCCAGTCAACCCAGACTTGGCCCAAATCATTAGCATCCCCCCAAGCAGGATTTTCCAGAACCGTCTCCTTTCTTGAATCACAATACTAATGGCTTCTATTTACTAAGGCACTTACTATGTGTCAGATCCTGTCTTAAGAGCTTGATTTGTGCATTCTCATTTAATTCGCACAGGACTCTCACAGGATTGCATTATTATTATCATACCAATGTCACCGACAAGGCTGCCGAGGCTCGAGGAGGTTAAGTAATGTCTCCAAGGTCACTTAGCTCGCATGCGGTGGAGCCAGCAGCCGGACCTGGGTCCGTCTGACACCAGAACTCCGTCCATACCCCACAATACTGCCTTTGTCTATGTTCCAGGGACGGCGGGGTGGGCTTGCCATGCCCCAGGCTTGGAGTTCCATCTGGTTCCCTCCCTCCCCGCCACATGCTCTTTCTCCACCACCTGTCCAGGGATTCTCAGCAAGTTCTGGCCCCTGGATAACTGCAGGGGCTGAGGGAGTGCTCTGGCAGTCCCAAGGAAGAGGGCTTTGTGACGGTGCCTCACCTGTCCTCGTACTCCCATCCATGCAGGCCCTAGGACTCCATATGGCCTGGAGGGAAGTGGTAGAAGGATTGGAAGAATCAGAAGTTGTCCTGCAAGAGGTGATACGTGGTAGGAATGCTGGCTGCTCCTCAGCTCGGCATTCGAGGCCTTCCACTGTGGAACCTGGCCCTAGCTCCTGCTGCTCCCTTCTGCCTGGCCGCCTCCTCTTCGGCCTCGTTTTAACCTCTGGGTTTTTGCTCATCTATTCCTCTCACTTCACTGTCCTTTCTGCTTTTTGCTGAACGTGAAAATCTATGCCCGAAGGTCCCTAACACTTAGCCTGGCTGTTCCCGCCCTTATTGACCCTCTCCTCTGGGAGTGAGGGGTCTGAGTTGGGCACCAAGTCACCCAGCTTGCATGATTCGAGCTGGAGGTCAGTGGGTCAGCTCTGGAGGCCTGGGGCTGGGGACAGGCAGGCCCTCAGGATTAGGGACTGGCCCGGGTATGTGGAGAGATGAGGTCACAGACAGGACTCAGGTTGTGGGCATCAGACGACTGGTCCAGAGCAAGGTCTGTAGCCAGGCTCCCTTGGGCAAGTCCCACGGCCCGTTCGGGCTGCAGTTTTTCACCTGTAAAACACAGAGGTCTTCTAAATGACCGCTAAGCTCTTCCCAGCTCTGACACTCTGAGAGTCCAAGAATTCCAGGCTTCAGCTTTCCAGAGGAGTTGGGGAATCAAGTTAGTCCTTCCCTTTTTCTCCTTCGCTATCCCAGCCTAGCTCCTCTCCAGGGCCCGTGTGAGCTCTCCTGGCAAGGGTCCTGCTGCTAAGTGTGTAGGATCCCGGGGGAGGGGTCTAAAGAGCTTCCTCCTGCGTTCATTCAGCCTTCCTCGTCCTGCTCTCATTCATTCATTCAAGGCTTAGTAATCACACTCCTGCCTGAGCAGCTCAGCCAGCCCTCTGGAAGGCATAGACCTGGGGGTACCACCCCTTCAGGGTGTGCTTGCTCGGGCTGTAGGCAGCACCTGTTGCCCTCTTCTACAGGCCCTTCTCTTGGCTGTCTGCCCTCGGGGAGTTGTAGAAAGGCCCATTCAGAGGGAGACAGTGTGCCGGCTGAAGGGGCTGGAGCGGGGTTCGTGGGACCAGCTTTGATGGTGTAGGGGCTCTGTGGAGAGGGGTGCAGGGGCGAGTGCTGTGCTGGACTGGGCCAGGGCTGGTAGGGGTGTTTGCAATGGCTGCTGTGGGGCCATAATGGTCATTGCTAGAAGATTCCACCCATGGCTGACCCTTAGAATTACCTGGGATGCTTCAAAAAGCTCAGCCTTCTGGGCTCTGTTCTGGGAAGTTCGATTCTTAGATCTGGGGAGGGTGAGAATGTTTACTCCACTCCCAGATGGTGCTAATGCTGGGCGGCGAGGGAGAATCGCTGCAGTGGGGTCTGGGATGTGCGGGCTCTCTCGACTCAAAGGGGGGCCCTCTGACCACCAACGTCACCCGGACACTTGTTAGATGTGAAGTTTCAGGCCCTGCCCCAGACCTGCTGATTCAGAATCTGCATTTTAACGAGATCCCCAGATGATTCATGCACACTGGAGTCTGAGAAGTGCTGATGCAGGCAACGGTTCCCAGCCGAGGGGAAGGATCCGGACGCAGAGAGGGCCGGATGCGTGTGTGCAGGTTGGCAGAGCTTCCCGAGGACTCTCCTCCTTCTTGTGGCCAAGACGTAGATGTCAGGGTAACTGATGGTCTGGAGTAAGGCCCTGTTGCACCGATTGGCAACCGCATCCGTCCGGTTATGACTAGAAACCCTTGGGGGTCATCCTCGACGCCCCTCTTTCTCTCCCACATCAGCAAACCCTGTTATCAGAATCCAGCCACCTCTCATCATCTCCATGGACACCTCCCTGGTTGAACCAGTGGTCTTCTCTCACCTGGATTCTTCTCTGGCCAAGGCCTCCTAACTGTCCTACCTGCACCCGCCCCGCCACTGCGCCTTCTCTGAGGGGCAGCTGGGCTGTCCTGGTGAAATGGTGGCCGACCAAGTCAGCCCTGCTCTGCCTCAGTGTGACGTCTGGTCTCCCCGAGAGCTCCCCAGCCAGCGCCCTCTGTGCTCCCTTCCTCTCTCCCCCTCACTCCTCCCGGCTCTGTGTCTTGTGCATCTGCCTCAGGACCTGGACTCTTGCTGGCGTCTTCGCTCAGCGGTTCACTCCCACACCCGCTCCAGGCCTGTGTTCGGATGTCAGTGGCTAGATTTCACCTCTCCGGCCCCTTCCCCCACTTCGTGGTTTGCCGTTTTCTCTTTGGCGCCGCCATCTAAGGTCTGATGTATTTTACTTATTTGCCTTGTTTATTGCGTTTCCCCCGCTAGAAGGTAAGTTCCATGAGGCCAGGGATTTTTGTCTGTTTTATCAATTGCTCTGTCCCTGGAACCTAGAACAGGGCCTGGAGCATAGTGGGCGCTAAATAGATACTTACCAAAAGAAACAATAAGCAGGGTAGGGTTTAAGACCAAGGTCAGATACTGGTGCCACGCCTTTGAGCCGGTTCCTGGCTGGCCCCTTCCTTCCTGGCCTCCCCTGGGAACACAGTCCTGCCCTCCCCTAAACCTGCAGCAGCGATGAACAAACAGGCAAATGCTGGGGCAAGCCCCAGGCGGAGCAGGTCCTACCTGCCCCTGTCACCACCCAGGCTCAGATGAAGCTCGTCACATCCTGGCCCCTCTGTCTTTCCAAACTCCTCCTTCTCGCCGCACCAGCCCAGCCGCTGCCGACAGCCAGAGCTCCAAGCCCAAGAAACTATTTTCGCAAACCAGGATGCACGAGTTCCCCAGCCCCTCCTGGTCCAGCCTAAGCCCCGGTCTGACTTCTCTGGACTCTGTTTCTCCCGAAGGCCAGCCAGGTTCTTCTCCTACCTCTCCCCCCGTCTGCCTCCTCCCCTTCTCTGTCCCCACCCGCCTTGTCCCCTTTCCTCTGTCGGCTGTGTTTGCGGGAGGTTCTCTAGGCATTAGTCACTGGCTTTCAAAACAGACTCTTCCTCTTGAAGACCTAGGATGTTTTTTGTCCCAAATCGCCTGCTGCGAGCAGAGCCTGGTCATGCGTTCAGTAGAAAGTGTGTGGGCTTCGAGTCCCCCCACTACTTCCTGGCTGTGTAACCTTGGCGATATGACCCCAAGCCCCCCCCCCCCCCCGTTCCCTTCCAAGCACAGCCTCTCGAACCAGGAAAGCTTCCTTCAAATCCCAGCCCCACCACTTTCCAGCTGTGTGACCTTGGGCAAGTTTCCTAACCTATCTGTACCTCAAGAGAGGGATATTAATAGCACCTGACTCACAGGGAAATTGGGAGGATTAAATGTGTTAAGCACTTAGCCCAGAACCCAGAACATAAGTGCTTAATTATTGTGGGTTCCATTATCTTCATTTTACCAGCTCCCGGCCCTACAAGATCCAAACCCTCACCTGTTCCCCAACCTGCTTCCTTCTTTCAGCGTCAGACCCTACCTCCAAATACCTCTCCTAGGGTCATCCCACCTAACTTGGCCCCTAGGACCCCTTCTTCCAGAGCCTGTCTCCCAGGGGCAGCTTTCAGGGGTGTCACCCTGGGAGGCAGGCCTGGATTCTCTCTTGGTTCCCCGTGAACCCTCCGTGTCCTGGGCAGGTCACGGCACCCTCTGAGCCTCAGTCTTCCCATCTGTTGTAATGGGCTGCTTGTCCTCCCTCCCTGGGAGTGGTGGGGTATGAGAGAGGTGGATGACGGGACTTCTGCCCACTGGGGAAGGGGAGGGCGGACTGCTGACATCAGGCTCTGGTTGGGAGCCAAGCATGGGGACCCAGATGCCAGCAAGTGTGCCACTGTAGTGGGGCTGGCAGGCGGGGCCGTGCATCACGGCTCTGGGCGTGGAAACGTCCCCTCTTTAAAGGGGTTCCTCAGGCACAGGCAGGACCCCAGAGCTGCTGGGGGCTGGGGGCTCCTGTTGGTGCCCTGGGTAGTGCCCGCTGTGAGGCTGGACTGCTCCGCCAGGCCAACGCCTGGCTGGGTGGGGACGAGCTAATATTAGCTGGGGCAGCCCCGGACAGCTGAGCTTAGGGGCCCTCAGGAGCCAGCCTCGCTGGCCCCAGGCTCAGATGTGGCTTCAGCTTGAGCTCCGGCAGCCAAATGAAGCTTTCTCAAGCCGTGTAGGGCCTCGGACGGCTCTTCCACCGTGGCCCGCCCCGGACCTTGCCTGCTGCCCTGCTCCGGATGCACTGGCACTGGCTCCTGCCCGCGAGGCCCCATCCCTGCCCACAATGTCCCTCACCTCGCCTCTTCCCTGCCCGCTGCAGCACAGGAGGTGCAGGACTCCTCTCCCCACACTCCCACCCTGCATGTAAAGACAGTCTGTGAGTAGCTTCCCTGCCAGGGGCTGCTGTTGGCACTCACGCCTTCACCCACCCATCCAACAAACATTTTGTTGAGCATCTACTATGTGGCAGGCACTGCTCTAGAAACTGGGGCTAGAACAAAGAACAAAACAGCCCAAAATCCCTGCCCTCAAGCTCTTACATTTCCGTGCCTGGAGAATGAGAAGAAACCAGTGGCCGCATAGAATATGTGGTGTGTCCGATGGTGGCAAGGGCGTGGAGCTGTGCAGTGGAGGGAAGGAGCCCAGGGAGTGCCCAAGGGACAGTTCTAACTTGTGTGGCCAGGAGGCCTCACTGGGCTCGTCATATTTCAGCAACGCCTTGAGGGAGGTGAGGAGGGGAGCCATGTGACATCTGGGGAATAGGAAGTTAGACGTGCAAAAGGCCTGAGTAGGCGTGTGCCTGCAGTTCAAGGCACAGTGAGGAGGCGTGGCCAGGGCTGGGCTCAAGGAGCTAGGGGACCATGGTAGGTCAGAAAGGGTTGCGTTCCCCAGAGAACCCCTGGGCTCCTGACAGTGGAGTCTGCCCCTGGAGGGCCTGCCCCATGGATCCCTGAGCATGCTAGCCCAGAGCTCGGCCATGCTCATGTCTGCACTGCCCTCTGCCCCCCTGCCCCAGCCACAGGGGCCTGCACAGGCTGGACCTCCATGGAGGGGGCTCCTGCCTCACCATAATGGGGGACCTCTCTCCTCTTCCTGAAGGCCAGCTGTGCCCAGCGGAGGATGGTGGGGCTACGCAGAGCTGCCATCATGCTGGTCATGAGCTCTTCTGTGAGCTGTGTGTGGGACTGGAGAGAAGCTGGTGAGGGGGCCAGGAGGGCAGGGGCCCTGCCAGGCAGAGGTCGTGCCAGCTCGTTCCATCACATAGCCCTCGAGGGTGCTCACCTGGTTCTGATACAGGTGTGCTGAGAGAAGATGGTTAGAGGGGTGGCTATGGGCTGGACCGGAGCCGGACTGCCTGGGCTATGCTGGTTTTTACCCGTGTGACCTCTGTAAGCCTCAGTCCCCTCAGCTGTAAAGAAGGTACAAGAGTCCCCGCTTCAAAGGGCTGCTGTGAGAATCCACTGAGATAAGATCTAGAAAGCCCTCAATCTACAAGATCTAGAAAGATCTTGTACACGCATAGGTGTACAAATTACATGTATGATCATTCTCGCCATCTTTGTAGGATGCCCTGCAGATACTGGCCTCACCCCACCTGGGAGGTCCTGAGAATACAAACCTCATGTCTACAAAGGGCCTTGTTCGAACCGGGGAAGCTTTGATGGGGACCCAGCCCTGCCGGGTGGTTCCCTAAGGACCTTCTCTGCCCATACATGTAGTCGAGCAGGAGAGTAGGACGGACTTCCTTGGGCCTTATCCCCAGGGCAGGGCTGTGAATATTCCTCAGACCACAGCTATCCTCCAGGGCCAGTGTCTCACCACTTAGAGATGAATTTTTTATGCTCAACCTCAGGGTTTCTCTGAGCAGCTGTGAGGAACATGGTCACCTGCTGGGACACCTGGAGCCAGCTGGAGCCCTGAGCTAAGGGACGAGGGCTGGGCTCTTGTAAGGCCCTGTGCTGTCACCCGCTGGAGGCCGGCCCTGTGCAGCGTGCTTGTCCCCATGTTGCTGTGGGTATGTCTGACTTGGCCCCCGACCATCCCATGCACCTGAGCAGGGCCCTTGCCTTTCTGGGCCTTAGTGTCCTCATCTGTAAAGGGTGCATAATGGTCCGTCTCTCAGGGATGTTAGGAGAATCCAGCCGGACCAGCGGCAGAAAGATAATTAGTGAGGGAGAAAATACGGTTCCCAGCAGGGCTATGTGCAGGAAGAGACCACCGTCGCCAGGGCAAGGGGAGTGTGGGGAGGGGCCAGGGTAGAGGAGGAGCACAGGCCTTCCAGCCTGGCCAGGCCTAGGTTTCGGGCTCCCTCTGCCTCAGTGTGGACGCGGGTAGGAGGTGTCTAGCTGAGCCCTAGTTTCCTCGTGGGAAATGGGGATGACAGTTGGTACTTCCCAGGCTGTGCAAAGCCCCCAGCACGGTGCCTGGCACATGGAAGGCACTTACCAAGGGTCGGATCCGGCTCCCCGGGGGCACCACTGTCACCCGGTCCTGTGTTCGGATTCCCCAGGGTATAGTAAGGCCCTGGCTGAGCCACAGAGACAGGGAGGGAGGCCGTGGAAGCCTCATCTGCTGGCCCCACAGCCTCAGGGACATGAACCACCGTCACCAATGATATATTTAGCGGCACAAAGGTCAGAAATGCCAGGCACTGGCTTCCCTTCTAGGCGTCAGGAATCGTGTCTCCCGAGGCCTGGCTGTCACCAAGCAGATATTTTTTTCCTGTCTGGCAGTCTGGGGATCAGAGCACAAGCCTGGGAGTCAGGAATCATGGAGATTTGTGCTGGCTCGCCCGGTCTTTCCACGTCCCCAGCCCTTTCCAAAGCCCGTGTGCCACCCTTGGAAGTCCCACCCACCCTGCTTTTCCAGACCACCCCCCTTGGCCTCCGGGCACATCTGCCACTCCCCAATGTGCTCGGGCTCCCTGTCTCCGTGCCTTGGCTTTTCTGTTGCCTACGCCAAGAATGCCCTCTCTTCCCCCCCCTGCATGTCTGAAACAGACACATCCCGCAAGGGCGCCCTCCTGGAAGAGCCTGCTCTGCCCTCTGTGCTTTCAGAAAACTCCTCCTGTTCACCTTGGGGCCCTTGATCCACTGACCCACTGAGGTCATATGTCTCTCGGACTCTGAGAGGACTCAACCTCTCAGAGGACAAGGATCAGCTTAGGCAATCGTTGTGCCTGTTACGTACCAAGGAATCAATCCTTTGCTAAAGCAACGTGCCCACAACAGCCCTGTGGGGTGGAAGAATTAGACGTTATGCCCCCTTTATTGATGAAGGAAAAATGCCCAGAGAGATTTAGTTTTCCACGACCATCCAGTTAGCAAGTGGTAGAAGAAGGATTAGATCCCAGCTC
Organism: Indri indri; assembly: GCA_004363605.1. Taxonomy (NCBI): domain Eukaryota; kingdom Metazoa; phylum Chordata; class Mammalia; order Primates; family Indriidae; genus Indri; species Indri indri. The sequence continues at coordinate 49,701 of RJWJ010000043.1, forward strand.
TTCTTTTGAAAATCAAGGTCGGTTAGAGCCGTGCCAGTGCTCCCTCCTGCTCTAGTCTGCTGTGGCTCCACGGTGAAGAATAAGGTGGCTGGATGGACAGATGAGTGATGGACAGATGGATGGAAGGATGGATAAAAAGACAGATACACGGGCGTGGAGGAAGGGGTGGAAGGAAGGACTTGCGGATGGATGGATACACAGCTGGGCGGGTAACTCGGTGGACGGGTGAGCAAATGAACCGATGGGAGGATGGATGGATACATTTCCAGCCGTTTGCCTTCAAGGCGGGAGAGGAAGTCCCACCCCTCATGAGATGAGAACATCCCGGAGGATGGGACTGGGAAGCGTGGACATCAGGGTAGCAGGCAGGATGGAGTGACCCGGTACAGGTGTGCAGAAAGTGGGATTTCCAGATGCAGGGGCGGGATGGCTTGGGGAGTGAGAGAGCTAGGGGCTGGCGGGGACTGGCCCACTCTCAAAGGTGGGAGGCCCTGAGGGAGGAGAACCAGGACCAGGCTGGGAAGATGTTGCAGGCAGTGCTGGGGGACAGGGGAGGCCTCAGGGCCCAGGGTTTCCCAGACTTGCCTCTCCCTGCAGCCACTGGAGGGCAGTCAGTGAGTGGGAGATTGGCCTCTGAACCCTTGGCCATGGGAGTGCATCTGTGGTTTCAGTCTGTCCTGGAGTGGGGAGGCCGCTCTTCCCCCTCAGGTCCCCAGCCTCATTGAGTGAGAACCTCTGATAGCTCAGGCGAGGTGTGTTCCAGGAGGCAGTGCAGCTCTGCTGGCCAGGGACAGGACACTGAGGAGTGAGCCTTCCTGAGTCCAGGAAGACCCTGGCCCACGTATACTGGGACCTATCATCTTCCCACTGCTTTTTGCCATCAACCCCCAGGCTCCAGCCATGAACTCCAAGGCTTTAGTTCTGATTGCTCAGCAGGCCAGTAAAGGGACCACAGGCACGGGTGGCCGATGTTGAGCTTGGTGGAGCCTGGGAGCTTAGATGCTACTAGCTTGGAGCAGATTCATCTCCATTTGTGCAAGGAACAGCACTGTGAGCGCCAGGCTCCCCCCCGCAGAGCCCTGCTCTAGCATTCCCCAGCACCAAGCTGCACCCCCCACACGCACACACTGGCCCGGCGATCTCCCTGGGAAACCAGGTCCCAATGAGAGTGCCTGGTGTGCCGCTAACTGCTCATTACAGTCACGGCTGCAGCTAAGTATAGCTCCAGCACACACGAGACCAAGACAACAAGGGAAAGTCTTCCCATAAAAAGGCTCTACATGCAAACACACAGGCATCTGCACACAGGCACTCCCCACACTCATGCAAACCTGTGGCCTTGCTCACATGGACACATACACCGACACAGAGCTTCATTTGTGCACTCATTTGTTCAATAAACATTTCTCAGGCGGCTAGGAGAGTGATTAAGAGCATGTGTTCTGGAGTCAGACAAAACTGGGTTTCAAATTCCAGCTCTATCACTTCTTGGCTGTATGACCATGGGAGGCTGACTTAACCTCTCTGAGCCTCAGTTTCCTTGTAAAGTTGGGATGGTGACCACAGTGTGGACCCCAGAGTTGGTGCAGGGGTGAGATGGGACATGTAAGAGTGCTCAGGATGGGTCTGGCTCAGAAGTAGGAGTCTTTGTCATTGAGTACCTACTGTGTGCCCAGCTCTGTGCTCTTATTCCTGGAGGTGGTTGTGGACAGTGGTTATACACCTGTGCGTAGCGGCCACTCAGTACATATTTGACTATTGAGTGAATGAACAAGTGTGTGAAAGCTGCAGCAACGGGCGGCTGGGTGTCCTTGGAGCTTTCTTCTCTCAGGAGGAATCCACCCTCACTGTGTTGCATCTAGGCCGTGTCTCCACTGAGATCTCGAGGTTCTTGTGGGTAACACAAGGATCCCAGACATAGAAGAGGAGCTCAGGGGTATCTGGGTCACCCCTCGTTTTGCAGATGGGGAAGCGGCAGCATGAAGACGGAGCAGGGAGCAGGCATTGTCCCAGGCCACTCAGCAGTCAGTGGCTGGAGCCCAGGGTGGCCACCTTGAGTCGGCCTAGCCCAGTGGCCTAGCATGGCGGGTGGTGCCAGGTCAAGGCTCAGCCCCTGAGCCCCAGGCGGCTGTCCCGGCGTGGGTAGACACAGGCATCGTGCAGCGTCAGGCAGAGCCCTGGCTGGGATGTCGGGCAGCCTGGGGCGTCTGGGCTGGCACTAGGCGGGGTTCCATCTGCCAGAGAAGGGGCTTGGGTCCAGCCTGGGTACAAAACAAGCTTCAGGGTTTGGAGGTCCTGTCACTTTTCCCATCCTTTGAATAAACTGGCCACTAAACTGCCTGGGCCGTCTCCTCCCATAGTACCTCCTCAAAAAGAAACTGACATTTCCTGGTGCTTTTTTAAGCGCAGACTGGCCGGGCCAGGCCCCGGCTTGGGGTGGGGAGGGCGGGTGGCGCTGGGAGTCACACAGCCCGAGTCTCTCCTCACCTCGAGTGATCTCAGGATGCTGGGAATAGACATGGTCTCATCTGCTCGCCACGTGTCCCAGATTGCAGATGCCCTCTCCAGGTTTGAATCCCGCAGTCCACTGCCAGTTCTGCCCTGGAGGCGGGACTCGAGCTGTGGGACTACACCTGGAGCGTCTTTGGCCGGCCAGCCTGCTGGGAGAGGAGGCTGTGTCTGTCCCCTCTCTGGAAAGGAACCCTGCGACCTTGCGCCCACTCCCCGTGAATAACACGTGCCACTCATGTTCAGGCCTTTGTTCACTGATCGTGCCCAGTGTCAAGGAGATGAAAGTGATTGTGCCCCAGTGTAGACAAGAGTCTTCTGTCAATGAGTGTACTCATTGCCAGTGTAGACATGGGTCTGTTCTCAGTCGCTGTGCCCACAGCCAGTACAACAAACCATCTTTGCAGAGATCGAGCATACCCGCTGCCGATCAGAATAGAGCTGAGTGATTAGTGATTGTGTCCGTGGCCAGTTTAGTCACAGACTTGTGGCTAGAGATTATCCCTTTACCAGTGTAGGTGTAGGTCTGCTGTCACTGTGGTCAGTGCTGGTGTAAGTGCAAGCCTGAAATCAGTGACTGTGTCCCTTGCCAATGTAGACACAGATGCGGTACCAATGTATCAGTGCTTGTGCACGTTGCCCATGTAGACAAGGCACGGTGAGCACCAACGGGGTGGAGGGTGCTCACTTCTGAAGGAGGCTACGGGGAGTAAACTGTTCTGCCCATTAGCGCAGGGACTGAGACAAGTGGACACAGGATGCATATCCATGACCTTCTTCCCACAGATGGGCGGCTGTGCTCACGCTTAGCTGTGCTCCCCAGTCGGGGCAGGGGCCTCCCTTCCTCTAGGAGTTGGGGTGTTTGGCTGGGTATTCAGGCAGGGCCAGCCCTGATCCCCAGATGTAGCCACCTCATGGACCTTACCTTCTAGAGGGGAAAGAGACAAACAATAAACATGAAAGCTAAGTAAATTAGACAGTGTGAATTACCAGCACTCAGCCAACTAGAAACTTAAAATGGAGACCTGGTTTTAAATCCTGCCTGCCACTTCTGAGCAATGGGGGAAGGCAGAGTGAGTAGAGTAAGGAAACTCAGATAGCTGGGGGTGCTGGTGGAGACTTTAAACAGGGTGGCCAGAGTAGCCTCCTGAGGCAGTGAGGGGGATGGGGATACCTGGGAAGGACGTTCTAGGCAGAAGGAGCAGCCAGTGCAAAGGCCCTGGGGCTGGCATGTGTCCAGCATATCGGAGGAGGCAGGTACGAAGGCGACGGTGGTAGGAGAGGTTGGGGGTGTAATGGACAACCGGCTCAAGTAGGATCCACAGGCCATTGTGAGGACCTTAGCTTCTCCCCTGAGGGACATGGGGAGCCAGTGCAGGATTTTGAGCAGAGAAAGGACACAATTGGATTTACATTTTAAAAGCATCATCTGGCTTCCGTGTTGAAAACAGTCCTAGAGCACCAGGAATGTTAGAAACTGGGAGACCAGTTAAGAGGCTATGACCACAACCCAGGGGGGAAGACGATGATGGCTAGGGCATGGGTGGGGACATTGTGGGGGTGTAGGGGGAAGAGCTAAGATTCTGCATTTATCTTCGAGCAGAGCCACCAGGATTTCCTTACAGATTAAATGTGAGATGAGACAGAAAAGAGAGGTGTCAAGGATGACTCCAAGGTTTTTGGCAAGAATGTGCTGGAAGGATGGAGATGCTCTCTCATGAGATGGAGAGGCCGTGGGGGTGCAGGTGACACGCTGCATTTGAGGGAGCTGTTAGAACTCCTCCTGGAGAGGCCAGGGAGTTGGGTGCTGGGACCCCAAGTTCAGCGGAAGGGCTGGGCTGGAGATAGGCCTTTGGGAGTAAGCCGCTGGCTGGTATTTGAATGGCGACGGTATTGAAGTCCTAAAACTGGGGGGATCGCCGAGGGATTGAGTGTAGATGGAGAGGAGGAACAAGCCCTGCACTCTGGGGTGCCCCAGTAGCTGGAGGCTGGGGAGAAGGGGGTGGCAAAGGGCACCAAGAAGGAGCAGCCAGTGAGGTAGGAAGAAAATCGAGAGAATCTGTGGGGTCCCGGGAAGCGTAACAAAACGGAGAACGTGGTCAGCTGTATCAGATGCTGCCACTGAGTCAGGGAACATGAGGACCAAGGATTGTTCCTGTCCTCTCTGCCCAGAATGCTCTTCCTCTCATCACGTATTTCCCCGGTGGATTCTTACCCATCCTTCCGACATCTGCACAGTTGTCACTTCCTCCTGGCAGTTGTTAAAAGCCTGTCCAATGCCCATGCATCCCCCTCGAGGCCCTCGTCACCTCGCATAGGAGCATATGTGCTTGTACGGTTATCTGGTAAATGGAAGTCTCTCCCGACCCCACCCCCAGGAACTGTGGCTGGTTTTGCCCCCCCTGCACAAGCCTGGGATAAGGCATGAATATCTGCAGGATGGATGCACGTGGACAGTCACCTCTGGTCCCACCTGGGCTATGACCTCTGCCCTCCCTGAGCTGTGCCTCTTGGGGCCGTGTTTTTCTTCCTCTCCCTCCAAACACACTCATGCATATACACACACACACGCACATGCTATTGACAGTCGAGGCAAACACACCAGTGTGCACTGGAGGAAAATTTCCTAGTAAATTCCTAGTGGACCCCATTCCTAGCTCCTGCATGGAGCTTGGAGCCTTAGTGTTCTCAGCTACCCAATGGAGGCAATCAAGACTGTTCTGCTAATGACGCAGCTGGAGTGTGTGTGTGTGTGTGTGTGTGTGTGTGTGTGTGTGGTGTTCATATGAGATTCAAAATGTGAAAATGTGTTGTAAACTGAAGAAGGCTGGGCCCATTGTCATCATAACGATAAGAGGAACATCTTCCTCCTAGGGTTACCTGGGATGGGTGTGCAGGAGAGTTATAAGTGCAAGTACAGCAGGGTGGTTTTGGAGGCAGAGAGACCTGGTTTCAAATCCTGCCTGCCGCTTCCCAGCTATGTGTGGTTTTTGGGCACATGTCCTAACCACCCTGAAGCTCCATTTTTCTTATCTGCAAAATGAAGGTGATGATACCTCCCCCAGACAGGTCTTTAAACATAAATGGGATAATGTTTGTAAAGTGCCTGTGCTCTGATGAGCATGCTCCTATTACTGTATAGCAGAAGACAGCGAGGCTCAACAAAGTTAAATAACCCTGTGGCCGAGGTGGCTGTGAGGATTAACGGGTAAAACGTGTCATCATTTAGCTGCATGCAGTGAGTGCTTAACGAAAGCGGGCTCTGAAACAGGCCAGGGGAGATGTCCCAAGAGAAGGAGTGTGCAGGAAGCCCGAGGGAAGCCTGGCCTGCGGGAGGGATGTCTCAGGGGCTGCCCCTGGGAGGAAGAGGAGCAGGTGTGTGTGACCCCAGAAGGGCAGACCTGAGATTGCGGGGAGAAAGGGGCAGGAGGTTGACCTGAACAAGAAAGAAACACATGTCTCTCAGAGCCCACGGAATGAGTGGCCTCATGAGCTTCCCATCACTGGTGGTGACCAACAGAGACATCTATCTCGGGGTCACTTCAGAGGGGATCATAGACCTGCCCCTCGGGAGGCCTATACAGGCATACCTCGGAGATATTGAGGGTTCTGTTCTGACCACTGCCATAAAGTAAATATCTCAATAAAGTAAGTCACACAAATGTTTTGGTTTCTCAGTGCATATAAAAGTTATGTTCACAATTCTACTATACTTTGTTAATTGTGCAATAGCATTCTGACTAAAAAACAATGTATATGTCTTAATTCAAAAATAATTTTTTGCTAAAAAGTGCTAACAATCGTCTGAGCCTTCAGCAAGTCGTATCTTTTTGCTGGAGGAGGGTCTTGCCTTGATGTTGCTGGCTGCTGACTCATCGGGGTGGTGGCTGCTGGGAGGGTTGGGTGGAATGGCTGTAGCAATTTCTTAAAATAAGACGACAATGAAGTTTGCCACTTCGATTGACTCGTGCTTTCACAAAAGATTTCTCTGTAACACGCAATGCTGTTTGATAGCATTTTATCCACAAAACTTCTTTCAGAATTGGAGTCAATCCTCTCAAACCCTGATGCTGTTTTGTCAACTAAGTTTATGTCATATTCTAAATCCTCTATTGTCATTTCAACAATGTTCAAAGCATCTTCACCAGGAGTAGATCCCATCTCAAGAAATCACTTTCTTTGCTCATCCATAAGAAGCAACTCCTCATCTGTTCAAGTTTGATCATGAGATTGCAGCAATTCAGTCACATCTTCAGCCTCCACTTCTAATTCTAGTTCTGTTGCTGTTTCCACCACATCTGCAGTGACTTCCTCCACTGAAGTCTTGAATTCCTTAAAGTCATCCATGAGAGCTGGAGTCAGCTTCTTCCAAACTCCTGTTAATGTTGACATTTTGACCTCCTCCATGAATCATGAATGTCCTTCATGGCATCTAGAATGGTGAATCCTTTGCAGAAGGTTTTCAATTTACTTTTCCCAGATCCATCAGATGAATCACTATCCATGGCAGCTATAGTCTTATAAAGTATATTTCTTAAATAATAAGACTTGAAAGTCAAAATTACTCCTTGATTCATGGGCTGCAGAATGGATGCTGTGTGAGCAGGCACAAAAACAACATTAATCTCCTTGTACGTCTCCATCAGAGCTCTTGGGTGACCAGGTGGATTATCAATGAGCAGTAATATTTTGAAAGGAATCTTTTCATCTCAGTAGTAGGTCTCAACATGTGGCTTTAAATATTCAGTAAACTATCTTGTAAACAGATGTGCGGTCATCCAGGCTTTGTTTTTCTATTTCTAGAGCACAGGCAGCATAGAGTTAGCCTAATTCTTAAGGGCCCTCGGATTTTCAGAATGGTAAACGAACACTGGCTTCAACTTCAAGTCACCAGCTGCATTCGCCCCTCCACAAGAGTGTCAGCCTGTCCTTTGAAGCTTTGAAGCCAGGTATTGGCTTCTCCTCTCTCGCTATGAAAGTCCTAGACGGCATCTTCTTCCGAGAGAAGGCTGCTTGGCCTACATTGAAAATCTGTTGCTTAGCGTGGCCGCCTTCATCAGTGATCTTAGCTAGATCTTCGGGATAACTTGCTGCAGCTCCTCCATCAGCACTTGCTGCTTCACCTTGAACTTTAGGTTATGGAGACAGCCTTTTTACTTATTTATGTCATGAACCAACCTCTGCTAGCTTTCAGCTTTTCTTCTGTAGCTTCCTCACCTCGCTCAGCCTTCATAGAATGGAAGCGAGTTAGGGCCTTGCTCTGTATTAGGCTTTGGCTTAAGGGAATGTTGTGACTGGTTTGGTCTTCTATCCAGACCACTCAGACTTTCTCCATATCAGCAATAAAGCTGTTTCGCTTTCTTATCACTCATAGGTCCAGTGGAGTCGCACTTTTAATTTCCTTCAAGAACTTTTCCTTTGCATTCACAGCTTAGCTAACTGTTTAGCACAAGAGGCCTAGCTTTGAGCCTATCTCGGCTTTCAACATGCTTAATGACTAAGCTTAATCATTTCTACCTTTGGATATAAAGTGAGGGATGTGCAACTCTTCCTTTCACTTTCACACTATGTGACAATTTTTGCGTTATTGACTGGCCTCATTTCAATATTGCGTCTCAGGGAATAGGGAGGCCCGAGGAGGGAGAGAGAGACCGGGGAATGGCTGGTAGGTGGGTCAGTGAGGACACATACATTTGTCAATTAAGTTTGGCATCTTACGTGATCATGGTTCATGGTGCCTCCAAACAATTGTAATAGTAACATCAAAGATCATTGATTACAGATCACCATAATAGATACAATAGTAATAATGCTAAAGTTTGAAATATTACTAGAATAACCAAAACATGACACAGAGTCATGAAGCGAGACATGCTGTTGGGAAAATGGCGCTGATAGACTTGCTTAACACAGAGTTGCCACAAATTTGTAAAAAACTCGAATTTGTAAAAAATTTGATATCTGCAAAGTGCAACAAAGTGAAGTGCAGTACAATGAGGTGTGCCTGCATACCCTATATGGGGTGCCTTCCTACTCACTTCCTGATCTAGGAGTCTCATTCATGTATTTCTTTTTCTTTCTTTCTTTCTCTTTTTCTTTGAGACAGGGTCTTGCTTTGTTGCCCAGGTTGGAGTACAGTGACATCATCATAGCTCAATGCAGCCTCAAACTCATGGGCTCAAGTGATCCTCCCACCTTAGCCTCCAGAGTAGCTGGGACTACAAGTGCGTGCCACCACACCTGGCTAATTTTGTTTGTATTATTTTTTATAAAGTCGGGGTCTCACTATGTTGCCCAGGCTGGTCTTGAACTCCTGGGTTCAAGCAATCCTCCCTCCTCAGCCTCCTGAAGTTCTGGGATTACAGATGTGAACCATTGCACCCAGTCTTATTCATGTATTTCTTATTCCAGTCCGTGGCTTTCTCAAAAGAAAGTTTGAGACACAAAGGGCAAACCTACAATAGAATCTTTGAAATTAAAGAAGAAAAAATAAGAATAGTATAATGAAGAAAAGAAAAAGCTATACACCAGACCCAGGTAAAGGATTAGCTCAGAATTGAGCACTAAATTTAGCTGAGCTCCCTGGCAGTAAGAGCAAAAGAGGAAATGTGAAGGGTTGCAGAGTCATCATTTACTAATAGAAAAGTAGACAGGTGCAGTAGGAGACACCTGCTTGTTCTAAGTCCTGAAATATACGAGGAATTTCCCATCTGGGATACTGGTATCTCTCCAAGTCTAAGATGCTAACGGGAGAGGTGAGAGGAGACCCCTGCCATTTCCCATGCTTACTGTCTGCAGACTCTCAGGCCACAGGGGCAGGCAGGATGTTGGCTCTGATCGGGCCTTCTGGGGCCCCACGCTCGGCCACCAGCCCTCTGTACCCAGCTAGTGGCTGACTAAGGTGCTCACAGGGCACAGGCATGTCGACTCATGCTTTGTGGCCTGGCCGCTTAGAGGGGCTTGTGGGAGGCAGCGCAGTGCGGTGCTGCAGAGCCAGGCGCCGATCCCGCTGATGAGAACCCTGGGACCTCAGCAAGATGCTTTGCCTCTCTGAACTCCAGACTCCTCATCTGAAAAGGAATGATAATAAAACAACTTACCCTTCCCAGTCGGCGAGAGGTATAAATGACAATGTATGGGACGCTCCAGAAGCAAGGCCTGCTCAAGACACCCAAAACTGGTGTCATCCTTCACCTTGTGGCCAGAGTTAGGCCCAGAAGTTGGCAGCCTCAGTTCCTCTCGGCCCCAGGGCAGGGGCTCAGGTGTGAAATGCTGTGAGCGGGGGAACGTTGAATCACCCTCCCCTGAGAACTATGTCCCTCACCGACTGGACGCTGCAGGATGGGGTCTGGGATGCGGCCTGGCCTTGTCCACAGGAAACAGGTTGTGTGGGCCATGCTGTTGGCTCTCAGGAAGCTGTCGGTTGCTCCTGGTCTCTGAGCGGGCAAGTGGTAGCAGGAGCAGAGAAAACCAGGGGGCAAACCTAACATTGCACACATCTCTCCTTTTAGTTTTCGCGGTGCTCCTCACTGCCCTCCCCACGCCTCCCCCTGGTAATTGGGGAAAAACCAAAAACAAAATGCTGTGTTTGGATTTTTGTGGGGGGAAGCAAGCCTTGGCCCAGATCCTAGAATACCAGTGTGCGAGGGAGCTGGCATCTTGGGGCTTCTCCCTGCCCCTGAATTCTGCCCTGGATCCAGGGAAGCCCTAGGCACCTGGCCTGTCCCCCTCAATGCTGTCTTACTTCCTGGAGTGCGTTCTAATTGTCCTCATTTTAAGAATGACGGACTGAGTCTCCAAGAGGTGACTAGTCTGCAGTCAACGGCTGGTGGCAGAGCTGGGATTTGAACTCAGGTCTCTGCAGCCAAGCCTAGGACTCTCTTCCTTCCACCAAGCTGTCTGCTTCCCAGCACCCAATGTGGTTCATTATACATCAGAACTGCCTGGCACTGGGGTCTCGTCTGGCCTCATGGACCCCAAATGCCAGGGCGGGCTGGCGCCATCAGAGCCACGTGAAGCACAAATGGAAGAATTTCTGTGCTCACCCTTAACTACTGAACCCGTCTTTGGGGACTCTGTGTTTGTGTCTCCACTCAGTCACTGTCCCCGCACCGTCCGCTGCCTCCCTCCCCATCACACTCGGCCCACTCCAGTCTTCTACTCCCCACCAGACTCCTGGGGGGTCTGGGTGTGGCCCCCACCAAGTTCCCCTTGTGGCTAAAGTGTGCTTGGGACTTCTCCTTGGACCCCATTCCACTGGATCTCTCTGCAGCTGCCCCCCCGGGGAACACCCTTCCCGGGACCAGGGCTGACCCTGCTGGCAGACTGGGTTCGTGTGCTACTCGGCTAGGCTGGCCAGGGCCAGGCCCAGCCTCACCCCACACAGGCTGCGCTTGGGGACGGGGTGGCTCTCTGAATGACAGTTTTTGTGCCTCACACCCCCGGGTGCCTCATAGCTCAGCAGTTTCCATTCCATGACTATAAAATTCTAGGTTTTTCTGCATTGGAGACGCTCTGATCCTAAGTGCTCAGTTGTGATGGGAGAGGACCAGGCCCAGCCAGGGTCAGAGGCGGGACGCTTGGTGTGGGGACTGAGTGATGTGTTCAAATTCCACCTTCCTACTCTCTGAGTATGATTTCATTTCATCACCACCACCACCAGGGAAACGGGCAGTGAAGGCTCAGAAAGGGGCAGTGACGCGTCCATGGTCACCCAGTTGAGCCAGGCCTGAATCTCAGGTGGGTGTGACTTCAAGCCATCTGTGCTCCAGCTGCTGCCTCAGACTTGGGCAGCTTCGACCTGGGATCCCGAAGGCAGGCGGGACCTGGGGAGCAGAGGGCCTGGAGTGCGGGGCGCCCTGCCTAAGCAAAGGCTCCACGATGAGAGCCCCACACTGGGGCCCAGTGCTGATGCTTTGGGAGAACGCAGTTCCCCTCTCTGGTCATCCTGAGGGCTCTGCGACTGGGGATGGGTCCCTTCCCTCCCTGCGCCTCCCCTTCTCCATTCCGGCCCAAGGGGCAGCTTTTGCACCCAGATCCTGTGGGGGCCTCCTGTCTCGTCATGGTGTTCTGGGTTTCTAATGACCACGTTTCCACAAGTCCAAGATACCGTTGACTAATGTCACGTGGGGAAACAGGCAGAAGTACTATTTTAAGAATGTGTGCATTCATTTTATGATATGCTTTAATTTTCAAAATGTGAAAAAATGTGCGTCTTGGAATGAAAGCACCGCGGGAACCTCTGTCATCTCAGGATTTGCCGGACCAGCTGTTGGGGTGGCCCTTTCTGGATGCGACCCAGATGTAGGTCATGAGAGTGAGTTCAGTAAGGGGGCGGCGTCTCTGCCTGGGTGCCTGAGCTCCCTGCGGCCCGCGTGCTGCCTTTTCTGGCCCTGCTTCTCCCGCTCCCAGACTGGATCCGGGACCGAGAGTGTCGGTGTGGACGGCCGAGGGGATTCCGAGCTGGTTCAGCCCTGCCTCCCTGCAGCCTCCCCCTGGACCTGCTCAGACTCCCACCCTGTCTGTCTTTCTCCCAGTTGGGGACAGTCCCAGGGACAGGGGCACACTCCTGGGCTAGCGTGTGAGTGACCATCTCTGGCATGGAAAAGGGTCGGGGTCCTGGGCTGGGCCTCGACTCAGAGAACACGTGGTCAGAGTGTCCAGCCAGACCCTGATTGCTCTAGGAGATGCCCCCCCACAGCCCAAGCATGTCCCCCTACATGTGCACACACGCGCCACACGCCATGCATAGTCCCACACACACTCCATACGTGTCTCCACGCACACATACACCCCGTGCATGTCCACACACACGCTTCTCCCACCTTGTGAGTCACTTACACCACTCACAGCGACCACTGACACAGGCCTAGAGGCAGGTGACATACGCAGGTGACACACCTACTCCACGCTTACACGCTGCCTGTCCCCCAGCACTCTCCCCACACAGACTTCCCCAAACAGGCTGCCACATGGCCCTGTTCTTGGCACACACTCACACGCGCTCCGCTCACACCCACCACGGAGCACCTTGGGGAGCTCCTCCCGCCCACTGCTCCCTGAGCCGGGCGCAGCGCCTGGCACCCAGACACAGTGCTCAGGGGACAGTGCCCGGGCTTGGTGGTGGAGGCATTTATTGCTAGAACAGAGAAGGGACTGGACCCCAAAGACCCACCTTTCCCCTCAACCTCCCCCGCAGCCCTCAGCCAGCGCAGCGCACCGTGGGTGTGCCCAGACCGAGGAAGTCCAGATGAGTCTAATTCAGTTTCCAAACCCAACTCAACTGACAATTTATTTAGGACAATTGGCCATCCCGCCTGCTCTGCATCACTGACTCCGCATGGATTAACTCAAATGCTGCACACCCCCGCTGGGCAGATTTAATTAGGCGGAAAAACTGACCTGAAGCCTCTGGGGGCCTGGGGCTTGGACATCGGCCAGGGCTCCCCTGATTAGCCGTGGTGCGCCCCACTGCCTGCAGCCTTGCCCCGCCTCAGAATCCTCAGACGGGACCGAGTCCAGCCCTCACTGTACTGATGATGAAAGTGAGGCCCAGAGAGGGGAAGTAACTTGCCAAGGTCACACAGCGAGCGAGTGGCCAGACCAGTGTTGGTCCCTGCACCACATTACAGCTATCGCCTTGTTCCTCAAACGCCAGACTGCAAGAATACAGAGCCCCACGGTGAACCTCTGAACGTCTCCGAAAGGCAAGCACAATTTTCTAAAGATGACTGTGGCATAAATAATTCATAAATGAAAGTCATAGCACATATTGGTCATTTTAATAGATAGTAAATTGCCTTTCTGATTTATGATTTCAGGGGTGGGGTTTTGATAAAAATAACGTGGTGATTTATAAAACATCTTCTTAAGTCAACAGATCGTTAGTAGGTTTGTCTGACTTTACAGCCAACAGCCTCACCACCCTGGTTACCATAGAAATGGGATGCCTTGCTCTGTTGCCATGGCTACCACTTTCTAGAACACAATTGGTGGGTCTCTCACGGTTTGTGATTTGGTTCTGGGAAAAAAAAAAAAAAGGCCAGAAACTACCAGCTTGGATTTATGCCGCATTGTCAGGCAATCTCACCTGCGCTGTCTTGAAACTCTACAGGGTGGCCACTGCGGGGGCCAGGCTGGGTGACAGTTGCCCCAGGGCTGCCTAGCAGGGGGCCTAGCAGACTCCCTTTGTGCCCCCAGCCAGACAGCAGCCCAGGAGGGACTGGCCTCATGGCTGGCCTGGATCCTGGGTGTGGTGGGGATTGGGGTGGGGTGGAGAAAGGAGACGAGGTCTGGCAGGTGACACGGAATCAGGAAGCCCATGGATGATGGGCAGGGCCTGGGGATGGGAAGCCCAGGAGCTGGCACCGCCCACACAGGCAGGCTGAGGGGGCAGAGGTGAGGCGGGCTGGAGCTGCCTGTCCTGTGAGAGAGGGACAGACACAGTCAGTTACCACCCAGGGGGTGGGCAGGGGGTGTAGAGGGAGCTGCCTGGGCAAAGCAGAGGCCAATAGGCAGCAGAGCCTGGGGTCTGAGGTTGCCGCTGCGGCTTCAGCCGAGGGTGCACACACGGATTGTGTGTGTGTGTGTGTGTGTGTGTGTGTGTGTGTGTGTACGTGCGTGCCTTGCGGTACAGCACTTGAGTGTTTCCAGTTGGTGTGTGGCAATGTGTCTCAGTAAGCTATACGTGGGCTCCTTGCGTTCTCTGTGTGTGGTCTGAACACTGCTGTAGTTTGTGTGCCCATGTGCACAGCATCTGTGCTTAGGTAATGGGTGAGGTGTGTACTCTAGGTCGCTGTGTGTGTCTGGGTGACTGTTCCATGTCTCCGGTTGACTGGGGACTGGGAAACAGTCTACGCCTCACGGAGTGTGCAGCCCCCTGCCCTTGGCTGTGACCCCTGTAGGGGGGTGACAGCTCAGGGTTGCTGCTGCAGAGGCTGCTCTGAGGCTTGCTGCCCTGAGGTTCCCTCCCTGCCAGGGGTCCGCTGACCCCCATTCCCTCACCCCCCGCTCTAGCTGAGCTCCCTGAATAAGTTGAGGTCTTCTCTCCCAGCAGCAACGAGGCAGACCAGGTGGGGGTGCAGTCTAGACCACCCGAGGCTGCCGTTGGCATTGATTCTCTGCACAAGGCTGGGCAGCGTCCCCACCCAAGGTGCCGCTCTCGCCCCAGCTACTAGCAGGTCCCGAGCAACAAGGATTCAGGCGGGGCTGTGCTCCAGCCTCCATCCGGGTACCCCCGCTCTTCCGTCACAGGGGACACCGCGCATAGCCTGCCCTTCGGGAGTCTGGGCTGTACATGCCAAGCTCCTAGATGGAACCATCCAGACATAATCAGGGGCCAGCTATCCAGTGGGCGGGGCTGTGGTTTTAGCCCCAAGAGCTCTGGCAACTCTGGTGGTGGAAAAAACTTGGTTTTTGGAGCTCAACAAACTTGGGTCCAAGTCTCAGCTTCTTCACTAGCTTTAACCTTGGATTAGTCCCTGAACCTCTCTGTATATGGGTTTCTTTCTTGATGCAACGGGGGTATGATCGCCTGTCTCATCAGGTTGGTGTGAGGATTAAAGGCACATAGTAGGCCCTCAAGCTTTGGTGGCCTCTTCCTCTCTCCTTCCTGTGCTCAGCCAGCCCTGGCAGACGGGCAGGAGGAGCTGGGGCTTGGCTGCTCTTGCTGTGGCTGTGCCCTGCGACTGACCTCTTAATGGTCTCCAGGCTTGGGAGAAGGTTGGGGTCTGAGCAAGCCGGGGGGACCTTCCTCCATACCTGCCTAAGTGTCCACACTAAGTGTCCACATCCAGACACGGATGTTGCTGGGAAGGAAGGCACCCAGGGGGCGTGAGCAGGGCAGGAGGCCCAACCTCCACCTCTCCTGGCTCTCCCTGGGGGGAGAAGTCCTCATGCCTGGGCCTGGGCCTGGCTTCTGCTGCCCACCCTCCAGCCCTCACTCTTTGGGCATTGAGGCCCAGAGAGGAAAGAATCCAGACAGTCTGTTCATTGATCAGGATTTTTCTACCCCAATCTGTTAAGGCCTGACCTCTTTCTGGGCCTCAGTTTCCCCATCAGGATCTATACTGTGAGAGAGACATTTGAGATGAGAGCTCTGAGGGCCTGTGGGGGCACCTGGGAGTTAAAAGCTCCTGGGGCATCAGTGCTCTGTCTGGGCTGTTCCCACGAGCCTCCCAGGGCATTGAAGAACCAGAGTTGGAGATAGATTCGCTGCCTCCCTGGGGGGAATTCAGACTCTTTGGGAAGTCCCTTCATTTGCTCCCTCCTAAGGGCTACAGCTGTGAAGGGAAGCCTCGCCCCAGGGGAAGGGCTACTTAGCAGGGCCCTGAAGGATGGATGAAATTTTTCCGGACAGAGATGGGCAGGAACGCTCTCTGGTGGATGGCACAGCAGGTGCAGACCCAGAGGTGGGGGAGACGCTCTGAGGTCAGAAATGGCAGAGAGGTGCGTGTGGCAAGGATGTTGGGTGCGCGTAGGGAGAGGACTCCGGGAGGTTCATTGAGCCAGGGTGTGGGGAACCCACGTGCCAGGCTGAGGAATCTGGGCTTTTCTCTGTGGGATGCGTGGGCGGAGCCGGGATTCCAGTGGGCGGCTCCCTCTGGAAGCTGCATAGAGGGTGGGTTGGTGACCCAGGCTGAAACTAAAATCTGCATTGATGGCAGTGACCCTGTTGAGAGAGAGTCACATATGAGCAGGGGGCACAGCGGAGGGTGGGTGTGGGAGGACTGGGAGGAAGGAGGATGTCTTGGCGGATGGGTCAGGGAGGAGGGGGGGCGGTGCTTCCGGCCTCCCACCACTGGCCAGGACTGGAGCCCAGGCTGGCAGTGGGCCCTGCCTCTTGGCACCCTTTGGACACCCACAGTGTGCCTGTTCCTCCTCTCACACGAAGGCCAGGGCAGGGGCGTGGCGGGGGAGGGGCTGACCTGCTCTTGGGGAATCTAGGCTGTGAATGCCAAGCACCAAGATGGGGCCCTCCGGAGAGTATCTGGGGCCAGATCAGGATGTTTTTAGCTCCAAGAGCTTTGGTGACTGCTGATGAAAAGAGCTCTGACGTTAGATGAACTTGCATCCGAGGTGGTGGCCCCTTCCAGTTGCTTCCACTTTGCTTTCGTGGTCTGCCTCTAAGGGCCACAGCTGTGACCCAGGTCTGACCTTTCTGGACCCTGAAAGAAAATCTTTCTGGATTTAGAAGACCTGGCTTTAAGCCTCTACCCTGCCTCTCTCCAGCGTGCACAAATCACTCTCACCTTTTCCCAGCCCCACCTACTTCACGGGGCTGAGGGGCCCATCTTTTCAGTCCCCTGCATTGCAGTGGTGTCGGGGAGTGCCCCTCAGCCTGTGCTGGCCAGGGAGCCCTCTGAGGCTGGACCGAGGCCCTCTTCAACTCTGTGCCAGGCATAACCTGGTGAGGAAGGGGTGCACGGATGGACGGGAGGGAGGGGAGGCAGGAAAAAAGAAAAGAAGAAAGAGGAGGGACGGGAAGAAGAATGAATGCGTGATGGAGAGAGGGAAGAAACATGACTGGACGTGTAAGGAAGCGGGAGAGGATAGAAGCAAGGAAGGGCGAGTGGATGATGGGTATATGAATGGGAGTAAGAAAGGATGAGTGGATGGGAGGGAGGGAGAGAGGAAAGAAGGAAGGATGACGGATGGGTGAAAAAAGGAGGGTTAGGGCCGGGCGCGGTGGCTCACGCCTGTAATCCTGGCACTCCGGGAGGCCAAGGTGGGTGGATCGTTTGAGCTCAGGAGTTCGAGACCAGCCTGAGCAAGAGCGAGACCCCATCTCTACTAAAAGTAGAAAGAAATTAGCCAGACGCCTAAAAATATATAGAAAAAATTAGCCGGGCATAGTGGCGCATGCCTGTAGTCCCAGCTACTCGGGAGGCTGAGGCAGGAGGATCGCTTGAGCCCAGGAGTTTGAGGTTGCTGTGAGCTAGGCTGATGCCACGGCAGTCTAGTCTGGGCAACACAGTGAGACTCTGTCTCAAAAAATAAATAAATAAAATAAAATAAATAAAAATAAAATAAAATGAAAAAAGGAGGGCTGGGTGGCTTGGAGGAAGGCTGCACATGGATCACACCTGATAGTAGCCTAAGGGAAAGTTTTTTGAAAACTGCACAATGCTCTAAAACTAACAAGACTATTGATGCCCCAAATTTTGTAGCTTGGACAGGTCTCTCCCCGTTTCTGGGCCTCAGGCTCCTCATCTGCAGCATGTAGTATCTTGGAGTAGCTCATCTCTAAAGGTCGCTCTTACTCTGTCACTCTGAAATGCTGACTTGGTCCCTTCTCCTTCCCTCTCCCCTCCTCCAACCCAGAATGCAGTTTAGAAGGTCCACGTAGTTCTTGGGGCCCAGATCCCCGCCGGTTGAGAGCCAGGCCCTGTGGCCATGGTCAATCCAGACAAGGCTGTTCTGGGACTTCCAGGGGACAGCCCCACACAGTGGGGGAGAGACATCAAGAAAACTAAGGTGATTTCTAGGGACAGCATGGCTTCCTGCTGCTGATACAAGGTGGGACCTAGGCATGCCTCAGTTATCTACGAGGGCAGCTCTGGAGAACAAAGGTGTCGCCCATTCCAAACTGTAGCCCAGAGCTGTCTTCAGAGAGAGAGTGGTGCTTTGGCCATGGGCTGTCTTGGCCAGGCAGGGAGAAGGGGATCCAGAGGAGAGGGGAGCAGTGGGAACATGCAGAAAGGAGTGGCCATCTGGGCCCTGGGAGAGAGCTGTCTGGCCCAGGTTCCATTTGCCCAGGGTGTGGCCAAGGGAGGCGACAGTTTGTTAGTGTCCCAGGGGGACCTGGCTGGAGACCTTGTCCAGAATTCAGTCTGAGCAGGAGCGTTTGAAACTCAGACAGCTGCTTGATTCTGTCTCCTCTGGTAGCCATGTCTGCTGGGGGCCAAAAAAATCTAGGGGGTCATGAGATGGGGCCTCCAAACCAAACCAAAGGGTTTTCAGAACCTCTGTCCAGCAGGCTCAGGGCCAGAGCAGGTGGTCTAGACAGGCTGGGCTATCCTCGCCATTTCCTTCTGGCTGGCAGGGTCCGAGAGAGCCGGGGCCCATTTTGGAAAAGCCCCCAGGAGCTCCCTCCTCCCTCCCACTCACGCCCCTGCCCTGGGCTGGCAAACTGCCAGGGAGAAGCAGGCCCCAAGGCTTATAGCACCTTTGGAGACCCCTCCTGATGCCCGAACCCTTAAACAGTAGCTCTGACAAATGATCATTTAGCTTCTATTTCAATACCTCCGAGGACGAGGAATTCACCATGAAGTTGGTGGTGTGAGTTCTAGAAAGAGGGAGGGGTAAAAAAAGCCGCCTAAGGCCCTGGGGCAGATGTACATCTTCCGCAGTTCTAGGTAGGACAGAACTAGAGCGAGACCATGAGTGAGGTACAGACCCATGGAAACGGCGGCGAGTAGACTAGACTAGGGAGAAGGAAAGGTGGGAGGTCTGGCGTTAGAGGGACTCGATTCCACGCTAGCTGCGCCCTCTCATTTCTTTGCAAACTTCAGCCGCAGCAAGCTGGGTCGCTTTTATCAGTCAAGGTAGCTAAACGCTTTAACGAATCCCCTCCACATCGCAGCGGCTTAACACAACAGAAGCTTATTTTCCACTCGGGTCACAGTTGGATGAGGGTATGTAGTGGATGCTCGTCTTTTCAGGGACCCAGGCTTCTTCCCTCTAGTGACTCTGCTGGCCCCACGGCTTCCGAGTTTGGCTGGCATTAGGGGGAAGAAAGGGAGCATGGAAGAGTGAGTAGGGGGGTTCTAGGGCCAGGCCTGGCTGCAGCGCACATCCCTGGTGCCCTGCGGAGGGAAATGCGGGACGTCAGCTTGGGTCATGCTGCGGGGGCTTGCGCAGGCGTCCTCCCTGGCCTGGCCCTCTGACTGGACAGAGGCGCCCTAGGCTGCCCCGCTCTGGGCGGGCCTCCCCTCTGACACCGTGTCTTTCTCCCCACAGTATGTGGCCTTTGCTTCCCTCTTCTTCATCCTGGTCTCTATCACCACCTTCTGCCTGGAGACCCACGAGCGCTTCAACCCCATCGTGAACAAGACGGAGATCGAGAACGTCCGCAATGGCACGCAAGTGCGCTACTACAGGGAGGCGGAGACGGAGGCCTTCCTCACCTACATCGAGGGCGTCTGCGTGGTCTGGTTCACCTTCGAGTTCCTCATGCGTGTGGTCTTCTGCCCCAACAAGGTGGAGTTCATCAAGAACTCGCTCAACATCATCGACTTTGTGGCCATCCTGCCCTTCTACCTGGAGGTGGGCCTGAGCGGCCTGTCCTCCAAGGCTGCCAAGGACGTGCTGGGCTTCCTGCGCGTCGTCCGCTTCGTGCGCATCCTGCGCATCTTCAAGCTGACCCGCCACTTCGTGGGCCTGCGGGTCCTGGGCCACACGCTCCGCGCCAGCACCAACGAGTTCCTGCTCCTCATCATCTTCCTGGCCCTGGGCGTGCTCATCTTCGCCACCATGATCTACTACGCCGAGAGGATAGGGGCTCAGCCCAATGACCCCAGCGCCAGTGAGCACACGCACTTTAAGAACATCCCCATTGGCTTCTGGTGGGCTGTGGTCACCATGACGACGCTGGGCTACGGAGACATGTACCCGCAGACGTGGTCCGGCATGCTGGTGGGGGCGCTGTGCGCGCTGGCAGGCGTGCTCACCATCGCCATGCCTGTGCCCGTCATCGTGAACAATTTCGGGATGTATTACTCCTTAGCCATGGCTAAGCAGAAACTACCAAAGAAAAAAAAGAAGCATATTCCGCGGCCACCGCAGCTGGGATCTCCCAATTATTGTAAATCTGTCGTAAACTCTCCACACCACAGTACTCAGAGTGACACATGTCCGCTGGCCCAGGAAGAAATTTTAGAAATTAACAGAGCAGGTAGGAAACCTCTTAGAGGCATGTCAATCTGACCTTTCACCTCTTCTCCCTGTAGCGATGATTCCAGATCCAGTCGGACTGCTTCCTTAGTTCCGTGGGCGACCCGGGACCCCGCACTCAGTCTCGAGGCGTGGAGCCTGGGGGCCCAGGGAGAGGCTGGGCAGCTAAATTCCGAAGGCAAGAGCCTGCTAGAGGAACCTCACTGTGGCCCTGGGGAAAGAGGTTGACGCGGCTGGTCTCGTGATGTTCTGAAGAGACGACACGGCCGCGAGGGTGCTGAGGACTATCTTAGCAGGAGCCCGGGGGGTGGCTGCTGCCCAGGTGGGCAGGAGTCGAGCGTGAGTCCTTGACTCAGGCTTCTGACCCAGTGCTGGGGCAGGGCGGGGGCGAGTGTGATCGGAAATGCCAGACAGCTTTGGATTTGGTCCTTCCCACAGCTCCCTTCAGGCTGTGGGGACGGCAGAAACGGTGCATAGGATCTGGGCAGGAGGGTCCCTCGCAAAGGCAGTAGCAAGGATTCTCGCCCCAACAGAGCCTGTCTCCATAGCCGAGTAGCATTCCTGCTCTGATTCCGGCTGCCTGGCTCCAGACCCTCCCTCGGAGACGCCTGTAGCCCTCCGTGACAAGCTTACTTACCCCGCAGCATGCAGAACCAACTCATCTTCTACCACCACTCTAGAGTTTAGCCTTTATCTTTAGGAACCTGTCGGAGTGACTCTAGCTTTCACGTTGTCTGTTTGGGTTGATGGTCGAGTGGGAGTTTCCGGTGACCTTCTGATGGAAGCGGCTGGTGAGCAAAGGACTAGAGGGGGCCACCACCCTGGGCAGCTTAGATGAAAGCGCTCCAGACCAGCAACAGCCTCCCACCAAGGGTTCTCCCCGTTTCCGGCAGTAGGGACTGCAGCAGCAATACAGACATCCCAGCCAGTGTGCAACCACTTTCCCGTGAATCCCCTGGGGTCGGGGAGGGGGGAGGGGGGCCATGAAACAATACTAGTCACCGTGGGATATATTCTAATATTCCATGGCTAGTGGTTCGTTATGGGACTATCTCAGTTTTATGAGAACCTGCACATAGCACATAAAGTTGATCATGGGGCTCTGGTCCGAAGATAAAAAAGCTCATAGTCTACCTCTACCCATGGAATACCATCGACTTATTCTGTGGACACAGGGATTTCAAAGGAACAGATGACCCAGAGAAGAGTGACAACACTGAGTAAGGAGGAGTACCCGGGTGAGCGAGAGGTTGGTATGAGAGCTCAGGTAGCATTTAGTCTACAAAGGCTATCCCCATGCTGGGGTCTGGCAGGGGCCTGCAGGTGAGCTCAGCCCTGGGTGAGGAAGTTTCCCCGGGTCTGCGTGGCCTCCCCAGCAGACGATTGGTTTTTGTCCCTGCTGACACACTCTCTGACCTACCACCCCATCCTGATCCTGTCTGGCTTCATCCCATAGCTATGCCAGCCAGAGCAGTGCCCCCAAGACCAACTCCTCTGGCCGTGGTGGCTTTCCAGCCCCTTAGCCCTGCTCCGTACCCTCCCCTTCCTGAGATTACTGTAGGCACCCGATAGGAACTTGGCTAGTGTCCTGGGCTGGGCCAGGGGGTGGGCAGGGGTGTCAGAGGCTAAATCAAGGGTCCCCACCTCTCTGCTTTGGATTAATTAGCTAGCCATTTGACTTTGGCAAGGGAAGTTCCTGGGGCTCTGGGGGAGAGTCTGGGCAGACCTGGCCCCCAGCTTCACTGTGGGCCCAACAGGAAGAGTGGCATCACCTGAGTGGCATCACCATGGCACTGCCTGGCCCTTGCATTGCGTCTTTTCCAACACCGGATCTTTCGGGATTGATGCCCCAAGCATGGGTCCCCTAGGCCAGCCTGTCAAGGATCCCCAGCGCACTCCAGGCAAGCACAGATTTCTCTGTACTCCTAGACCATGACAGTATTATCCATATGCCGAGGACACACACACGCGCACACACACAGGAGTGCAGATGTGTGTGTTCGGGCTCGCACACCAACTACTCCCAAGGACGCAGCCCTCTTCCCATGCTGCAGCAGACCCTGAAAGCCCTTGCATGCCTGGGGGAGTCCCTGGGTTCCACAGTCCCTCCCCGGCCCAGGCTCCTGGGAGCCACCTTGCCCTGGTCCCAGGTTTCAGACCCAGACAACCGTGGCTTGAACACCCAAGCTTGCCCTCTGGAGCCTGGGTGCCCGGATCCTCCTGCCTTCTCCCCCCACAACCCCCCACCACACTCCCTCCCCACCCCCTTCCCAGGCACTCACTTCCCCTGGTGGCATCGGTGCTGCCCTGATGTCCAGCCTAGTACCCGTCAGTTCCGAGACCCGCTCTGAGCCTCATCCCTCACCAGAACACTCCTCTCTCCACAAGCTGGTGTGTGAGACCCAGACTAGGTCCCACCCCAAGGTGCATGGTCCTTAGGGGCATCCTCCCCACGTCTGTGTCCCTGAGTCCCTCCCATTGGCCTTTTCTGCTTGCAGCCGTGCTCCCACATGCCCAGGGGTTGGGTGAGTCTGAGAGAAGGAGGGGAGGCCAGAGGCAAGGAGAGCAAATGTGGGGACCCTGCAGGAATTGTGGGAGATGAGATGCAGTCCCCCAGGACCTCTCCAGCCTCATGCCATCCCCAAGGGCAGTCACGCAGCCTTGCCAAAACCTGGGGTTCTCCAATTCCACTTTTCAAACCAGGTCGGGGCCAAGTGCGGCGTGCTGGGCTCTGAGGCACCCCCCAGGCCGCCCCCGTTGTGCTAGTGGCACCTGCCCCTCTCCGCCGTTCTGTGGTCTCTCCTGAAGGCTCAGTCTGTGTGTCTGTCGCAGGGATGATGCGGTCTCCTCTGTGTGTGGCTGGCATGGCCTCAGGGTTTGGGGCTTTTGTTCTGGGAGGGTTGTCAAGGGTCCAGCGCTCACCTGGTTGTAAGACCTCACAGGTGGTGACAGGAGGGCACCCGGCAAAGCCAGGGACTGCCTGGGGCTGAGGGCCCAGGGGAAGCTGCTCTTCTTCCCGAAAGGGGCTCCCTCCCCGTCTGCAGTCAGACACCCAGGCCACCTGCTCTGGACAGCCCAGATGCTTCCTCTGTCCTGCCACGTCCATTCACGTGTGTCTTGTCCATCTCTGCGCCTGTGATGTGGGTCGGTCCTTTGTGGTGCCGCGTCCAGGGTTGCAGGGTCCCACCGTAGGTGAGCAGGGGGTGGCAAGGGGGGAGGGGTGGTGGCCAGGCTCCCTTCCTGCCCACAGCACGTAGAGCAGCGGTGAGGTTCCGGAGAAGCCCCTGCCTGGGCCCCCAGGAGCTACCACGGCAGCCTCTGGGTCATCTTTAGTGAGGGGGTTCTCCCCCAAGCAGCAGGGTCCTAAGTCCCCTATCCACAGCCCTTCCGCCTCCCCCTGCCGGGCTGCAGCAGCTGCCCAGCGAGTGGTGCTAGTCCATGGGGCAGGGTCGGTGCCAGGTTGGGGGCAGAGCTGCCCAGGCAGGGTGTGGGGCTGAGTTTCTGCACGAATCCAGCTGCAGGCTTGGCACTGGCAGAATACGGGTAAAGCGGTGGAGATATGAGCTGACCCTGAGGGCCAGGCATGGGTGTTCTTTTCCGTGTTGTTCACATTCTCGCTCTTTCTCTCTCTCTCCACTAATCATGTTTCTCTCTCTCTCTCTCTCCTCGTTTTGTTGCATGCACTTGTGCCGGTTCTCGTGACTGTACTCTGCTCGTGTCTCTCACAGACTGTCCCCATTTAGCCTGGGACGTTTTCTCTGAGACCCCAGCGGGGCACATCCCTCGGGGCTAAACCCAAGGAAATGCCCAGCAACCCCCCACCCCATCCCGTGTGCACCCCCCTCCCCTGTGCCCGCTGCTGGTGTGAACAGTAAGTACTTGGGCGGTGCCTGGAGACCAGGGCAGAAAAGCCAGCCCTGCGGCCTGAGGGCCGGCCTTGGGTTCTCCTTGCTCCAAAGTTTAAAAAAAAATGACCCTCTCGCGGACGCTCATCTCAGCCCATTTCAAGCCTGGAAACCATCTCTGAGACGCTGCCCATGCTGCCATTTCATCATCGCAGGCCTGTGGGGCTAGTGGGGGCCTGGGGGCCCTGGGCCGGGGGAGGCAGGCTGTAGGACGGGGCAGGGGCAGGAGGGTGGGGAGACTTGAGGGTCTTACATCTTTGGTTCTTTTCACGGGTTCCCCAGATTTAGATGGTTGGACCCTCCTTGGTTTCTCTCCCTTCCAGCCGCCCCTCTGAGTTGGGGAGGAGAATGCCCCCAGTTTCTGAGAGCATCCCACACTGCAGATGGACCAACAGCCTAGGGAGGCCAGGCTCATTCACAGAGCAAGACTTAAGCGCCCCACCCACTCAGAGTCCCCTCCTCGAAGGTCAGGCCTGAGAGAAGATGCAGGCCCCAG
This sequence comes from Indri indri, assembly GCA_004363605.1. Classification (NCBI taxonomy): domain Eukaryota; kingdom Metazoa; phylum Chordata; class Mammalia; order Primates; family Indriidae; genus Indri; species Indri indri. The sequence goes on from RJWJ010000043.1 coordinate 74,502, forward strand.
CGGTGTCCTGGGGATGCCCCCAGGATGGGAAGGTGCCCAGCCCTCATCCCTCCAGGATCCCTGATGGCTGCTCCTCCTGATGGCCCCACCCCTGCAGGGAAAACCAACCCGAACCTTGGACCCTTTAAAGGTTGTGGGAGCTGGGAGCCCAGGGGGCTGGAGGACTTGTGGGTGGGGGCTCAGCACTCAGAAAGGGTCTCAGGAGGCAGAGGGGGGGCACCCACCTCTCACCCATCCCCTGGGTGAGAACTGCAAACTGGATGCCTCTGTCAACAGGATGGCCAACAAGGAACGAGCCCTCACTCCCCTCCCAGATGGAGCCCGCCTGGGAGGACCCCCGCTTTCCTCTTGAGAATTCCTGCAGGGTAGTGTGGGCCCCACCTTCCACACCCTCACCCCTTCCCCTCCGCACCAGTTTCCTCCCCGCTCCCAGCGCCCTCCTCCCTCTGCGCAAACAGTCCCTTGGAAGGAAGATGGGGCCAACCGGAGTGGGAGGCAGGGCCGGTGCCGCTGTGAGCACACGTGTGTGCCGGCAGACACACCCCCACGTGCTAGGCAGCCCCCAGACCCCAGAGAGGCCCCAGCCCCAGACACATGGCATCAGAGCGACCTTGGTAACTGGCCTTTCTGGTTCAGAGTAAATTGGGGAGTGAAGCCCTGGGATTTGTCAAGAAACGCACTGTACGTGAAATGCTTTGCCATCTTGTACGAGAGACTTTTTTTTTAAGTTCCAAAATTATGATGGGATTTTTTTTGCATTTGCTTTATGAATAAACCTGATTGGTCCATTTCTCTTTTGACTGACTGCCTCTTTGTAGTGACATGATGTGTACACGGGCGAGGTGATCCCATCCACGCGCACGCCGAGTGTGTGCACGCGGGGAAGGATCACTTCTGCGTGTAGCTACATGATGTGGACAGGATCACGGGAGAGTGTCACGTCGGGTGGACATTATCTCCAGCTTTTTTTCCCCTCTTTAATCTTCCAGAGAGCCTCCCCTGACGTGGTCACACCCATGTTGGTTTCCTTCGCCCACAAAAGGGCTTGCACTCCAGGCTCTCACCTAGATGAAGTATTTGAGTTGGCTCCACCCTGGCCAGGAAGATTCTGCTCTGAGGGCAGAGAGTGTGGGGCAGGCTCAGTCCCCGAGAGTGATGGGTGGGGGCAAAGGCCAGTAAGAGCTACCTCTGCCAGCCCCAGAAGCTTCCACTGGCCCTGGCCACACTCTGCCCCCACCAAATGTGCCCCCAAACCTCCTCCCAGGTTCCTTCTCAGGCTACCACAGAGGCCAAGACTTGAATTTTCCCCACCTAAGTCCATCAGCTGCTGTTGTGTTCTACACATTCATTTGCTCTGCTTTGCCGGGGACACTGACCAGAGGGGACAGAGGAATGGGAGCCCCTCCCAAATCCATGTCTCGCTGTCACAGCCTCATGCATACATCCCTGCTGTGCCCGTGCAAGCTGACCAGGCCTGCTGGGGGCAGCACAGGTGGAAGACACTGGCTCAATATGTGCAGCGACCAGAGTAGGCTGAGAGACCAGCTTGGGCCTGTGTGGGGGGTGGAGCAGACAGAGGTCAGTCAGGTCAGGTCTGCATGGGGTTACAGAGGAGACTGGCCAGGCCTGGTCTGCATGGGGGACGGGCGTACAGAGTGAGCAGAGCAGGTCCATCTGGGGTGGGGGCCAGGCCGAGTGGTCAGATAGGGCGGGGGCAGCATGGGGTCTGAATGCGGATGGAGCAGAGCTGGTCCGGTGGTCTGGCTGGGCGGGGCTGGGAGCAGCCGGGTTCTGGTCAGCCGCAGAGGGGTCCAAAAAGGCCTCCTCTCTGGACTGGCGTGTTCCTGCGTGTCTGTCTGTCCTCCCCCCGAGCTCCGTGTCTGGCCCTCCCCGTGACCGCATCCACACCATCCTGTCTCATCGGCCCTACCTCGGGCCGCGGGCTGGCCCCCAGCACTGCACCTGCTGGGCCCATCACCAACTCATCTTTTTGCAAACTTTGAGCGAACCCAGGAGTCCCTCCCTCCCAGCACTGCGGGCAGCCACGGGCTGCCTGGATGAGGGGAGGTTCCCAGCCGTGTGCCCTCCCCCCGTGGCCCGCCCACTTTTCCGTCCTCAGGGATGGCCTGCCCTTTGCCAAAGCCCCTCCTCTGGCCTGTCCCCCCACTAAACAGTTTTCAGTGTCTCAATAGCTTCTGCTTATATGTTTGAAGATTCCAAACTGAATGGGGAGGTGGCGAAGGCCGCGCTGGCGAACGAAGACTGCCCCCACATAGACCAGGCCCTCACTCCCGATGAGGGCCTGCCCTTTACGCGCTCGGGCACCCGCGAGAGATACGGACCCTGCTTCCTCTTATCAACCGGGGAGTACGCGTGCCCACCTGGTGGAGGAATGAGAAAGGGTATGTAGAGGAAGCTGGAGCGCTATGCATCGCCGGGCCGCCTCGCGCTCCCACAGAGGGGTGGGCAGGGCGGCGGGCGAGGGGCGCTGAGGGGCAGGCAGGCACACTGAGGGGCAGGGATGGAGGGAGTCCCCCAGGGTCTGCGTCCCTCTCCCCCAAGTGGGATACCAGGCTGGCAGAGAGCACCTGAGGCCCCAGCGGCTGGGGGTTGGTAGTGAGCTGGGGGTAGACGGGGGCTGGGGACAGGCTGGCCGACTGCGGGCCATCATCCCAAGGCAGGCAGCACCCAGGATGCAGGAGGAGCCTCGACTCCCCCAGGCTGCTCTGGCAGATGGCCAGTCAGGGCCGGAAGGCAGAGTGATCTCCCCTCTCCCTTGGTTGAGGAGGGCAGTGGAATAGGCCAGGACCCCGTGGGCTTAGCTACCCAAGGCCCATGTTCTGGAAGACGCTTCCTTTAAAGACACTCCACAAGCCAGTGGGAGGGAAGGCATGAAGAGAGAGGTGGTTTCAGGGCTCGGGGGGTAAAGCATGGTCCTAGCGGTCAGAATATTGCTAGTGACAGATAGAGAACCGGCCAAGAGAAGGCGGTTAAGCAGGACCCTGCAGCCCCTTCCATCCCCAGAGCCTACTGGCCACTGCCTTGGGCATGGTCGGCACCCCCTTGTGGTTGGTGAGGGCTGGGGCCGGCGGTGGCCTCCGCTCAAGGTCTCCTTGTAGTCAGAACTTTAGGCTGACCCCACTGGAGAGAAGGGCTTCTGCTATACCAGTGTTTCTGCATGGGCTGGGGAGAGGTTTGAAGTGGGGGCCCAGAGCACCCTACCTCAAGGCCCCAAAGCATTGGCCTGGGCCTGGAAGGCAGAGGAAGCTTTTCTTGGTGCAGCGGACTGGCTGGGCACCTCGTGCATGTCTTGGAGCACCTCACAGGCTCGCACAGATGCATGCTGAGCGGGGTGAGCAGGCTGGGTGGAACAAGGAGTCTGGTTTTTGGAAGCAACAGTTGTTGTAGCCTGTGGCCATTTGCAACTGCTCCAGTATTTGAAGTGGTTAAACCATATATAGGAGAAAACACAGAATTCGAAATCAAAGGCAAACCCAGAAGAGGAGAGGCAGCCTACACCAAGACAAGGGACAGTCCTTCTGGTCCCTAGTGCTTGGTTGTGTCCACCTGATCTAGGCTGGTCCCTGCTTCTTTGCCCTGCCCAGAGGTCCCTTGGACCCTAGTGCAGTGTGCCACTCCCGCATGGTGCTGCATGGCGGATGGCTACCAGCCTCGAGGAGGGCCTGATGCTCCCCATTGCAGCTGGCTTTGTCCCAGGTGGAGGTGCTAGCATGCCCCGGAGCAGGGGCAGCCCTGAGGAGTAGGGAGAAGACAGCTGGCTATGCCCTGCCCAGTAAGGTCTCATGGGCTGCCTGTCTCCTTCACCTTGAATGTCGGATGGATCTGTGTGGCCCAAAAGAGCAGAGAGGAGACTCTCTTTACTGTCCTGCCAGAAGCCCAGGGAGTATGGGACAGGAGAAGCCCCAGTTCCAGCTCTTCAAGGGGTTAGGGAGCCCATGGCAACCACTGTCCACAGGTGACACCCATTCTCCAGTCCCACAGAGGTTTAGATGCCAGAGTCTTTGGGAGGTGCCGAGGGCGAAGCGCCCCCTCACATCCACCCGTCCCCGCTCTCATGGAGCCCTGACAGCCGCCGAGGACTTGCTTTTCTCAGACTAATTCCGAGCCATAAGCCATGCAGGTGTTGAGGTGATGTGCAGAGCAGGAGGAGAAGTAGGGGCTCGGCCGTTCCCCAGGAGGGAGAGAAAGAGGCGTGCTAGGCTGGCTCACTGCATGGGAAAAGCAAGCCAGCTGGAGAAGAATCTGCCTGCCTCTGCATGTGGCTGTTCTGTCTTTCCTCCTCCTTCCTTAAAAACTAAGTACCAAGCGGGATGGGAAAGCCAAGAAGAGAAGCTCAAGTGTTAATTGTATTCTTTACATACAGATCTTTGCAAAGAAAGCCCTGTCATTGCTAAGTATATGCCGACAGAGGCTGTGAGAGTGACTTGACCAGGCGGCTTGGCCGAGGACACTGGTGGCTATTAAGCATCTGGGTGGACCTGCAGCCCCTCCTCACCCTCGGACAGAGTAAATTCACGCCATGCAGGTTTGCCGGACGAGTCCGAGTGGCCCAGGCATTGTACTAGGACGGACGTAGCTTTTTCTACGGCCAAATGGTAACTGACCGTAGAGGATTTCTTTTCCTTCTTTTCATTTTTTAAAATTTTATTTTATTGGGTGGGGGGGAGGTGGAGGGGCTCCTTAGCATGACTTGCATGAAGTTAAACAGAAAACCCAGCAAACCAAACCCACCACCCCCTGCAACTGTATGATTACCCTAAACAACAATAACAGAAAGAAAAAGCGAAGTTCTCTATTTTCTTTCAAAGCTCTTTAATTTTACACACGTCGTTGGAGCCAAACTGTAATGGCGCTCGGTAGAAACATGTGCATTTCTGGGGGTGGGGGGCGGGGGAGGAGGGGTGGGGATGGGGAATGGATTGCTTCCCTTTTTGTACACAAGATCGAGAGAAAAGGTTCCAAAAAGGGCAGTCGGTCAGTCATCGGTCATATTGACCTCACCTTCATAGCTCATCTCTCACGCGGAAACTGGAACTTTGCTCCAAATAGAATTGTGGAACCTTGCACTGCTGCCTTCTTCCCTCTCTGTTTGGCATGCTTGTGGCCCAGCGGACGTCTCCCCAAGACCCCTGACGGCGGCTAGTCTAGGTCGATTCTCTCATCTTACCGGTGTGTAGATCCAGTGTGACCAACTTTCATAACAAATTGTTCATAGTAGATAATCGACACCGTATGGATTTTCCAAGTGTTACTTTAAAACCAGGATAAAGATCAGGACCATGGGAGGAGCCCTCCTCCACCTTTACCAAGGCACGACCTGGCATTGTATGCAATTTAGTACTTCAGAGTAAAAAACTGCATGCCCAATGTTATGCAAAGCGATTCTAGCATGAAATAAATTTTGTATCATGGTTTCTGTATAGTCTAAAGCAGATTTGTTTTCCTGAAGCAATCGGAGGTTTGCAGAGACACACTTCTGCATCTCGAATAAATATAGTATTTTCCCAACAGAAACAGAGGACAGTAGCTTGGCTTTGGTCTGATTCTAAAATTAGTGGGGTAGGGGGGAAGGATGATATTTTTGAAAAACACATGCTTGAGTTGAAAAAAAAATGCAACATCTCGAGCTTTCACTGCAGCTCACAACATTTCCTGGAAAGAGAGCAATGATGCTTTAGCTTAACAACTTCCCCTCCGTGGGCCCCGGCCCCCAATAATAAAAAGCTGACTTTTGAGATGAAGCACGGATTTGGGTTTTTATTGCCTTCAGGCAGTGTCGTGATTCTGTTCTGGGCCTCTGGTCCCTTGTGGCTGGGCTGGGGTAAGCCTGGGCCCTGGCTACTCTGGTCTCGAGGAGCCACCTTAAGGTGCTTGCTGTCCTCTTGCTGGGGGCAAGTCAGGCCCCAAGGAAGAAGTTGCCCTCTGCAGGTTGGCTGGGCAGGGTAGTCCCTTGGGCTGCAGATCCTGTCGGGTCGGGGGAGGGAGGCAGCTTTCAGAAGGCACAGGGCACACAGGACCCGACATAAGACCAGCACATCCTCTAGGGGGTTCACCTGACGTGGAAACTTCTCTGTGAGTCATGCCATATGGATGAGTCCTTGGATCTGGCCATGTCAGAGCTCCCAGTCTCCTGTGCAGGGTCACCTCCCTCCTAGGGCCATTCTTGAATTTTCTGGTGCCTGGGGTCAGGGTCTGTCAGATCTGGGTACTCTATCCAGCTGTACCCTTGCTGGGCCCAGTCTCATGGACCATCTCATCAAATACCCTCTCTCTCAGCCTGGAGGCATCTTGGAAGGGGTAGAGCCCTCTCCTAGGGATCTTGACCGGCTTGGGTTGTTCACATGGTTTTGGCGGTGGAGTGGGGGACTGGGGTTCCAATTCTTTCCCTATCCATTAGAAACTCCAGGCATGTTCAGGTGGAAAGAGTCGCTAGTGGTCATGACAGCCAACCTCTGAACATTTTACAAATGAGGAAATGAGGTCCAGAGAGGGGAGTGATCTGCCCAGGGCCACAAATAAGTGGGTGCAAATCTCCCGCGATTTCAGTTCCTTGACACCACCTAGCGTGGCCCGAGTCAATGATCAGATGGTTGGGGGGAGCCTCAACGTGAGTGTCAAATTCTCATCTAACAGTTTCTCATCCCCTCCAAGCCTTTGCTTCGACTTCCTGGCTTCCTGAGCAGTTCAGGAACCCAGGGTCAATGGAGCGGTGAGTACGGTAAGCCCTCTGCCGTACCCAGGGTCTCTTCCAGGGCTGTCACAACCACTCAGAAGTGTCAGGATGTGTAAGCCACGCAGGGAGGGTAATGTTCATTCTACCTAGTGCTGCACCAGCAAGAAAGTGCCTTTGGTGGAGTCAAAGTGGGACTGAACACAAACCCATTTGGAATATGACTTTCAGGGACACGGCAGCTAATGGGTAAAGGGATTTAACATACATTGAGCCATCTACTACATGCAGGCAGCTTACAAATGCTGTCTAATGATAGCTCACATTAATTCAATAGCCCCATTCAGAGGCAAGAGAACAAGCACAGAGAGGTAAAGTAATGGCCCAAAGCCAATAAATAATGAAGCCAGGATTTTAACCCAGTGGTCTGACTCCAGAGCTCAGGTGGAGCTGTCTCAAGCTACTTGAGGCCTTCCTGGGGCTGGCCCTTAGGGGTGGAATTGATAGGAACACTAGAGTTGCTGGTCCTAAGGCGCTGGACCCTCAGGACCTGGCTTCCAGCCCTCCTTCATCAAGTGCCATGAGTATGACACGGGGCCATTTCACATCCTGCCCCAAGCCTCTCACACACACAGCTGGACAACCTCCCTCTCCTGCTCCCGTTGCTCCAAGAATGAAGTTTCAGCTCCTTCCATTGGCTTGCAAGGCCCTCGTCGCCTCTCCTCTCCCCTCCCCTCCCACTTCCACCCCCTCCCTCTGAGCTCCAGTCACTCTGAAATTGTGAACTTGTAGCAGTTGCCCATAAGCGCCTTAGGACCTGGGACCTCCCTCTAACACCCCCACCATTTCCCCACTAACTCACCAACTCTCAATTTCAGTTTATCACTAAGTCACTTCAGCCAGAAGTGGATGCCTGGATTTACCATTCTAAGCACAATCTCAAGCAAGGTTGGTCTGATGGTCCTCGGAACCCACCAGGGGAAAGGGTAGCAGGGCTATCAAGGGAAGTAGGAGTGTTTGTGATCAGGAAGGGAGAGTGTGGTAGGTAGGGATGGAAACATCCCATCCATATCCGGTACAAGCTCGACCTTGAACCATCACTCCAGGGACCAGGCCAAAGACCTGCGAGCACACAATGAGGCCGGCTGCCTCCTCTCTTCCCTTTCTGCCTTCTCACACAGGAGGAATATGAAGACTAATTTGCTTAGCTGATCAGGAAAAGATAATTTTTAAAAATGAGTATTTTCTCAAATAGCTGTAGCGCCTACAGATCATTAGCTAACCAGGTGAATGATATTGTCATTAATTGACCATCAAATGGTTATGCTATCACAGCATGGTTCTCAAACATATGTAAAAGAGCTAACAGCAAAGGGTGGGTAGGGACAAGAGGATCATTGAGCCCACTCATTTAACGTCCCCACCCCGTGGTGACCCTAAGGGTGTATTGACAAGTTCATTCATTACATTTATGAGGCATTTCCTCTGTACCAGGACCCATCCTTGGTGAAGGGGTTCTAGAATTGACCAAGACTTGGTCCCTTACTCTCAAAGAGTTCATGGTCTATTAGGAACAAGGTGCTTGGATACCTACAAAGTCTGAGAATGACCAATAGCAACCACAGTGTCCAGAAAAAAGTCTGGGAGACACTTGTCGACACCTCCTCACTCACTATCCGATGAGTGCTTTCAGACATGCGTCAGATCCAGGCAGGGAAGTGCCTTGAGAGAGCCCGTCTGCCACTGTCAGGAGAGGCAGTGGAGGAACTTGAGATGATGGGATGGTGCCAAGAGCCACTCATTTTCCGTGTGTGGATTATCTTTGCCCTGCCGGCTTCCAAGAGGGTTTGACTCAGTTCTGAGAGTCTGAGGTTCTAGATCAAAGGGCTGAGGGCTGATGCACCACCCGATTCTGTTTTAGGCTGGGAAGGAGCCCTGAGACACTCCTTTCTGGTACCCACAAGGAGGTCCTGGAAGAGGCATTAGGACCCAGCCGCAGAGGACTTGGGATTTTCATGTCTCCCAGCAGGTGCTAAAAGCAGCAGAAGGGAGCTCTGCATTGCTACCTTACGAGAGAGGGTGTGTTGGTTCTCTGTGAGTGGGAACTGTCTAGGAGGTAGGGGCCTGAGTACTATCCGGTGTGGGATTGCCTTCTGGCCTGTGATACCCACCACCAGCCTGTAGGGCCATGAGTGGGGACCAGGAACCTTGGGCTTGTGTGGGTCATCTCTCAGCCATCCGATTGCTCCAGCTCTGTGGGCTTGGTTACCCCGGCAAGACCAGCTCAGAGTGCATAGAGATATCCTTCTTCCCATTCCAAAAGTGCTTGAAGGCTGCACTGGCCTCTATTGGTTCTGGGAGGTGGGGGACCAAAGTTTCTGCCAGCCAGGGCAGCCATGTCTCTAGGGTGCAATATTGGGAGGATTCCATGCATGATGTTTGAGGTCAGCCTATAGCTGTGGGTGGTCTCTAGGTTCAGGACTGGGGAGCTCAGGATTGTCCTCATCCCTACTCTCCTGAGCTGAACCCATTCCTGGTCCCAGGGCTACTCTCTGTGCCCCCTTGTCTAGCTCAGGGCCCCGGCTGGGTCACTTCCCAATCAGTACCCTGGACTAGGAGAGGGGTGTATGGCCTTGAGATGGAGATGAACAATGAAAATGTTGGATAAGGTTGCTGGTTTCAAACTTTCTCAAAGACTCTTTGTCAAATAGAATCTTATGTGAGCCACGATATATTTAATATACAGATAACAATAAAGCTGCTTGGAATGAGGTGGGGGTGGGGAACCAAACATCTGTCTACTTGGCCTTCTTTATCCACAGTCCGCAGGGTGGCCACTGAGTTCTCAGGAGACTTCTGGGGCGCTAAAGAATGCACTTTGAAGGCCACTAGGCTACATGGTCATTTAAGGTCCTCCAGCTTTGACGTCCTGGGATTCTGTAACAGTAAAGCCACTGGAGCCCAGCCCCAGCCCCAAACTCTCCTAAGGCACAAAGGCAAGGCAGTGTGGGATGGGCTGCAGACCTGGGCTACCTAGCCAGTAACACCGCCACACAGTCCTCTGGGGAAAATACACTCTCTGAGGTCCTCTGGCCAAGGACCTGTTGCCAGTCACAGCAGAGAGAAAGGTGCTATGTCCCCCAGAGCCACGGCTGCTACTGTGGCCTGGTCCCCGTCTCTCCTCCTGCGGAGGTGAGGGCCTGGGTGGCAGATGTTAGGGGTTAGGGTCTCTGATGCTGCTATCCCTATAGACTTTCCTTCCCATGCTGTGGTCTGTCCCTCATCTGAAACTGCACAGCTTGGCAATTACAGTCACGCAGACGAGCTCCAGAGTCCTGGCTGACTCAGATGAAGACGTAAATCTTCCAAGAGTTTCACTGGTTCTAGACTCTTTTTCTGTCCCAAGGGTTTCCTTTACTAGGTCTTCCCAGAAGTCTTAACTCTTCCTCCAATTCCTCATTTCTACCACCTTACATCCCCACTCCAGAACCTTTTTCCTTGGCCTAATCACAAAGGTAAGAGCTCTTTCCTGTCCAAATATCCAGCCATCCAATCAGGGAACCTCGATATCCTTGAACCAGCAAACTGGTTCTGGCCCTGAGAGACTGAAACACCAGGAGAGGCCCATGGCTGCGGTAAGCATGGCTTAGAACCCTCTGTCGTGCTGAATCAAAGGTGGCCAGACCCAAACACCCACGGGGATAGGGCTGGGCTCTCTGTCTCTACCAGGTAGGGACAGGCTGGAGCCTTCTTGCTGGTGTTTTAGCTTTCCACGTCCTGTGGCGAGGACCTAACCCCTTGTTCTCATCTGTTGAGTAGAAAGGATGTCTGCCTCCATGAGCTCCGACACCGGGCAGGCAGCCTCCTATCATTCTGGTTTGTGGTCAGCCCAACCCCACAACCCAACAAAGCAATTCTCTCAAACGTTTTGGTGGGAAAAGCCACTTTATTAAAGGTTCTCTATCACAGTCCCCCATTTCCGGATCTGTCAGATTGGCTTTGGGTTGAAGTTTCTGATTGTCTTCCCTTCTCATTTCTCTCTTTGTTGGTGGTTTCCTGAGATTCAGTGTCCTTGGTGGCATCTGGGGAAAGGTAGGTAACCTTGGAATCCTGGCCCGGTGCAGAGCGTGCTGGCAGCTGGCAGAGGGCCAGGGAGTGGCCAGCCCCACAGCCCACAAGGAGTCCTGGTGACGACCACAGAGCCTGCACGGGCTTCGGGGCCCAGATGTTGGCTTCAGTGCCATCTCCGCACATGCCATGCTCATTCCAGCCCCAAGAGTAACAGGCCCCACCTGCGAAGGAGAGGGAAGACGCTGTAGAAGAGGTTTGGATAGCAGGGCTAAAGCACTCACGCTGAGGGCACAGGCATCATCATAAACCCCAGTTCCCACACCCACGAAGCCGCCAGTGCTCCAGGACACTTGGCAATGACTCGCCCTCCCTGCGTCCACCCCTGCTGCCTGCCGACCCCAGCGTTTCCCATTCCCACCAACCACAGCTGTTCACGCCCTGCACCCGGCTTTCCTCCTTGGTGCTTACCTCACGGTCACCCTCTACAGATAATCTATCCCCAAGACCTGCTGACTATGCCTCCAAAAATATCTCCAGTCTTTCCCCACAACTGTCCCTCTCTGCTGCCATTGCCAACTGACTACCTGGGCTGCTCACCATCCACTCTGATCTTCGAAGACCATCAGGGTGATCTTTGGCAGTTACAAATCTAATCACGCATCACCCTGCTGCTTAAAACCCTTCAATGATTTCCCACAGTCCCTAAGGAGGCATAACCCTGGCCCATGAAGCCCTGAGTGATCTGGCCCCTGACGGTTTTGCTGGCCTCTCCCTGTACAACTCTCCCCCTCCCTCACTGCAGCCGGAGCCCTGGCTTTCTTTCGGTTCCTTAACTGTGCCCTGCAGGGCCTTCCTTTCTCTCAAAGTCCTCACTTTACTGGGTTCCCAGACCTCCTCATCCTTTTGATTCCAGTTTAAGTGTCACTCAGAGGCCAGGTTCTCTGGCTACCCAATCCAGTTAGATTCTCAGCACCGCCCTCGTGCTTTCCCTCATGAGGCCCTTGCACTTGGTAGCGACATACGGTCTATGTGGTGCTGTGTTTACCGTCCCCTCTTCGCTAGGCTGTGCACTCCGTGGGGGCGGAAGGAGCGTGTATGTTTTGCTCACTGCTCTATCTCTAGCACGGCGCCTGGTACACAGTTGGTGCTCAATAGGCGTTTGTTGAATAGATACAAGAATGAACAAACTCAGAGTCATACAGCCAGGAAGTGGCCAAGGCAGCACTCAAGCCCAGGTAACCCTGACAGTCCGTGACACTCCACTGCACTGCAGCCCCTCTCCCTAGGCTTTGGACCCTCTCCTAGCGTCTAAACTCACCCACATTTTTCTGTGGTTGTTTTAAACAATATTTTTTCTGGATATAAAAGCAATACATCTTCATGGCATAAGGAAAGAAAGAAAGAAAAAGAAAAACAATGGAAAACATGGATGTATTAAAGAAAAGCAAACTTGCAGACTCTTGCCCACTACTATGAGTATTTTGGAGATCTCTTTCAAACTTTTAATTTGTGAAATTTATAAATATTGGGTATTATTTTTGTCCTGCCTTTATCCCTTAACATTACAACACAAACATTTCTCCACGGAACCGTAAATTATTCAAAAAGTACATTAAAAATAATTTGCTTGCAATTTTGAAATAGCTCAATATGCAGAAAAGTATAGAAAATAATTTAACAGAAGGCACACAGCCCCACTCGGATTTAGAACACTGGTTAACATTTTGCCACATTTGCTTCACCCCTTCCCTTAAAAAGATCATTAAGACATAGCTGAAGGCCCACCTCCCACCCCTGCCCCTCTATCCTGCCCTCCTTCCCAGAAGTAGCCACTCTCTTGAACTTGGTATACATTACTTTCATGCTTGTTTTATATTTTTCTACATATATGTGTCCTTAAATATGTGATATTTAGTGTGGTATTTTTAGTTTGTTTTAAAGATTTACATAAATAGCATCATTTTTGCCACTTGCTCTTCACACTCAGCCTTCGTTCTAAAGTTTATCTGAGCTGATAGTTACGGATCTAGTTCAGTTAACTGTGCACAGACAGTATCCTATTATGCATTAATCATATTTCACTTATTCATGTCCTTGCTGATGGACTCTGTAATAATTATCATTGTTGCTATTTTATTATACAATTTAAAATATAATATGTAATAATATTATACAACAATACTAATATGGTTGCCATTATAGACAGTGCTGCAGTGAACATATTTGAACACGTCTCCTTGTACAAACTGGTGTTTGGACAGGGCAATCCCTAGAAGTGTATGTGACTCATAGGGGAACTGCATGTTGAATTTTAATAAGTACGGCCAAATAGCTCTCCAATGGCTGTCGTCATTTATGTTCCCATCAGTAATAGATATGAATTTGTTTCCCTGTATCTTTGCCTTTAGACTCCTGCTATTCTGATAAGTACGTAATTAGTTTGCATGTCCCTGACTACTAGTAAGCCGGAGGAGTACTTTATGTTTATTAGCCATTTAGTTTGCCTCTTCGTGAACTGCCTATTTACATTCTTTGCCTGTCTTGTTCTTTGGTTATTTGCCTTTTCCTTATTGATTTGTAAGTTTTCTCTGTGTATTCTTTTGTTTATATAATTCTTTGTTGTTAGGTGCATTGCAAGTGTCTTCTCCCAGAAGTCTGTGGTGTGTCTCTCACTTTGTTTATGGTGTCTTTTGTTATACAGATTTATTTCTAATGGCTGCCTAATTGCCCATTATGGAGATTAAACAATTTACTTAACCTGTATCCTATTATCAGATATGTAGGTTGTCTCTAATTTTTCATTATTTTGTATAGCATTGGTGTGAACATCTTTATGCATAAGTCTTTGTCTGTCTAATTATTTTCTGAAATTAGATTCTTAGAATGGGAATTCCTGGTCAAAGGGTATTAGACATTTTTGAGGCTTCTGAATACCATTTTGAGTACTGCCAGCATAGTTTTCAGAAAGGCCACCTGAATGTAACTTCTGCAATCTGTGGGAGTCTCTGTCTCACTGCAGATAGTATTTGTTAGTATTATAATGTTTAAAAATCTTCCTAATTTAAAGACAAAAACGGTGTCACATAGTTTTATTAATTTGTACTTTTTTGACTATGATTGAAATCAAAAAATAATTCTTATATTTCTCAGATATTTATATTTCCTGTTTTGGGTACTGTCCGCTTCTTATCTCTTTCCTGGTTAGTAGACAAGACTTTAAATGTCAGACTCAAGAGCCAGATGAACTTGGTTCACATTCCGGCTTCATCATTCATTTACTGTCTCACTGTGGGCACTCATAAGAGTCACTTAGCCTCTCAGTTTCCTCGTCTGCTAAACGAGGGTAATAATACTGTAGTATCTTTCTCGTAGAGTTGTTTAGAAGGATTAAATGAGTAAGTAAAATATGTGCAAAATACATAAAACAGTGCCTGGCATACAGTACTACGTAAACATTAGTTTTTATTGTTATTACTTATTAAGAGCTTTGTTGTTTTAAAAATTTTTATTTTAAGGATATTAATTCTTTCTCTGCCATATTTGGCATTAATATTTTTTCTCAATTTGACTCAAAATTCTGTTTTAAATCTTTTGATAAGTTTATGGTTCTATGTAGTAAAATTTATTGATCTTTTATGTTACAAGTGCTTCCACTGCTTATAAGAACTCAGAGTCTATCCCTATCCAGATTGGAAAATATTCTTTTTGATTTTTCAATGATTTGAATTTTTAAATCTTTACATTTAACTCATTATGCACTGAAAAGCTGTTTTGCAGACCACTCTTTCAGGAGAGGGAGGCTGGCTGGACCCCGGGATTACCCTTCCCTTTCCTTTTCCCTAGTAGGAAGGCATCACTGGCCAAAAGCTTGGGTCTGGGGAAACACAGATGTCTGCCCGTTTGGCCTGCGAATGAGGAAGCGCACACAGAGAGGATGAACCCCAGGCCACATCTCCTACAGTTAAGCAGGAGCTTCAGCCAGGTTGATCTGAAGCATGAGATGGGGAGAGTGGAAGAGGCTTGGTACCTTCAGGCCTAATGGGCACCTGGTGTGGGCTTTGTGCCCAGCCCTGGTGAGTGGCACCAGCTGACCGTCAGCAGGCATGGGGGCGGGAGGAAGGCAGAACTGACCTACCAGCAGGATGCGGCACAATGGGCATCTGGCAGGTCCCTCTCCTCCTGCCAAAGGGAACACACTCTGAGGAAGCCACGCTCAGGGCCAGGGTAGCCGGAGACCTAGAGCCAAGAGTTTCATGCCCACTGGGTCGAGAAGCCTGGCAAAGGCCCAGAAATATCTTCCCCAATACTTCCAAAGAAAGCTTACCCAGGGTGAGGTGCTTTCTATGCTTTATCTCGTATAATTCCAACAACCGTGTGAGGCAGGCACGCTTTATAGATTATTCTCCTTTAGTAGATGACACAACTGAGGCTCTAGAACTCAGGCAGCGTGGCTCTGCATGTTATACACCAGGGCTTGCCAAACTTACTCTCTAAAGGGCAGGTAGGAAAGATTTCAGGATTAAGGACCATATCAGGTCTCTGTCTCATATTACTCTTTTTTACACCCCTTTAAAAACCATTCCTAGCGTGCAGTGTCATACAAAAACAGGCCACAAGTCAGATTTGGTCATAGTGTGCCGACCCTGATACATCCTAATACATACTATTTGCTACGGACTATGCTGTGCTGTCCTGGGCCCCATGTTACCACACAGCTGTGCGATAATGGTGCTTAGGTCCCCACCTACTTCACAGGGTTGCCGGGAGGAGGATGAATGCCCCAGCACAGTGCCTGACACACAGTGCCAGCTGAAACCCACGCGGGAAGCAGCCCATGGTGAGAAGAGGAGGCCATACCAGTGGCAAAGGCATGGAGCAGAGGGAGAGGCAGCAGCAGATGGGAAGGCCCAAGGCAGAATGACAAGAAGTTTGGAGTTTCCAAACACTTTCCACAAACCTCCTATAAGAAAGCAAAGGGTTGGTTATCCCCTTAATAGAAGGACTCACAGCAGGACATCTTTTAGCAATGAGCTCCTCCAGCATTTTAGAATAGTTTTCACACGCCCCCCGACCTCGCTTAGGACCACCTTTTCAGGGGCACAGTGAAGACAGCCAGGCCCCTGCACTCTGGACTCAGCAAGATCCTACTGTGTGGACTGTTCTCTTGCAGACGACATGTGAGAGAGGAGGGGGAGTGGCCTGCAGAAAGCCTCTCCCTAAGCTAACTGGGACCTGGAACATCCAGTTTTCAGAACAGGTAAGTTAGAGGATGACTGCTGGTTTTGCAGCTCTCTGCAGTGTGCCTGGAACTTACCAGGTCCTCAAGGACACTGAAATCCCACCTGGTTGATGAGATTGAGTGGTCCAGGGGCACACGGCCGAACCTTGGGTGGGGAGCCCCATATTTACAGAGGGATTCCCTCTCCCCTCAGAGTTCAGGCCCCATGCTCACAGGGCTCAGCCTAGGCCATGACAAGTAACGGTGCTCACAGCCCACCACACTTGCATCAGCCTAAGAGACCTGCAGGCAGTGGAACCTCAGGACTGGCAGGGTCACTGGCACAAGCTGGACATAATACCGAAATCTGTCCAGGCCTTGTGGCACCTGCCTGAGCTTCTTGGCAACCTGGGTCCTCATAAGGCCGTATGGTGCTGGGACTGTAGCCCAGTGCTTAGCGAGGGGGCAGCTTTCTGCTGGAGGGCCTTGCCAAGGAGGCACAAACACCTGAGCGCATGTGCACAGCCACCTGGTTGTCCCCTGCACCATGGAATAAGGACATATCCCAACCTTTCTTGCAGCTGGGTGTGACCAGTGAGGTTCAAACTGAGATGTTCTGTTAACATTATAGCTTATGGGAACTTTCCTTGAAAGACATCTAGATATGCCCTCTGCTTTCTTCTTCATCCTTCCTCTATCCTGTCACTGGAATGTGGATGTGATGGCTGGAGCTGAAGCCAAGACCTCTGACCATGAGGATAAGGGCAACAACCTAGGGACAGTGCTTCTCCGTTTCACACAAATGCCACCTTAATTTCCCCAGTAACCCTCTGAGGTGTTACTACCTCCCTTTTACAGTTGAGATAACTAGGCTCAGAGAGGTAAAATAACTTGGTCACACAGCCATTCTAGTCAGAACTAGAATCCAGGACTCCTAATCTGAGGCTCCTTCACTAGTTCCAGAGCATGTAAAACTGGTAATAGAATCACTGACTACTCGGTGTGTACCAGGCTCTGTGATTAGCACTTTACAAGTACTAATTCACTGAATCCTCACAACAAGCCTCTGAGATACAATCTAATATTAGCCCCATTTTGCAGAGAGGTGACGTGAACTGTGCAAGGTAACACAGCTGGCAAGAAGCAGAGCTGGATTCCAACCCAGACAGTCTGGCTCCAGCCCCTCTTCTGCTGTTACACTGTTTTCCCTAGCAAAACACTGCTTCCCGGGTAATTAAGGAAAGGTACACAGTAACAGGCCACCTGTGCGGGGACAAGATCGATGATGGAAGGCCCGAGCTGCAGCTGGTGAGAGAAAGACACCGTGCGGAGGAGCAGGAACCTCCCTGGGCCTGTGAGCGCCGGCTGCTGGGCGGGGTGAAGAGGAGGAAGGGATGGCGAGGGTCAGGCAGCGAAGGGTTCAGGTGTCTCCTCCTGTCCAGGAGCTCGCACAGCCTAGACCGTCAGTCAGGGCTGCTCTTCTGCAACACCAGGCTGAGAGAGAGGAGAGTTGAGGTTTGAGCACCGTCACAGAGAGGAAAGTTCTGGATTCAGGAAGCTGGCACATGTTAGGGTGGATGGAGCTGGCCTTGGAGCAGAGTGATTTTGGGAAACAGTTCTGGGTGTCCAGCCACCCAAGCTCACAGGGATCCCAGCCTCTTGGCAGCAATTGGTGTGATGGTCCCCAGCGTCCTGCTGTGAGCAAGGAATGGTGAGTGAAGAACCCAGAATTCAGGCCTCCTGAAGTGCTTTGGGTCTAGATGGCAACTTCAGAATAGAAAAGGGGGTTCGGGTCCTCACCTCTCATGCCAGGATAACTGCAACGGTGACTTTATCCTTTACGGTGCAGCGCTGGCCTGCGGGTCGGGGAGGGGGAATCAGACAAAAACACAGCCTGGTCTAGGTCCTCCCCGAGAATATCTCCTGTCTCCCCACCACCTGTGAGACCGAGTCTCGGCCCCTTAGCTGGCTCTCCAGGCCCTCTGTGGTCTGTCCCTCTTGGCCTCATCGCCCCTTTCCCAACTCACTGGTCAGCCCCACAGCCATGCCATCTGCTCCCTGAATTCGCCCCGGCTGCGCACGTCGTCGTGCTCTTGCCCACACCGAGTCCCTCTGTTTCATCACGTGGGTGTCTCTCGTGGCTTAGGCCCCGGCTGCACCCAAACTCAGAGAAGGGGAAAATTCCGTCTGTGCCCTCAGGGCCCCAGTCCACTGGGGAAGACAGCCACGGGCAAAGACCACTATGGGAGCTGACAGCACGTTACACGAGGAGGCACGTACAACGGTGTTTGCCGCGGCACTGTTTGTAACTGCAAAAGACTGGGGGGAACCCCAAAATATCCATCAAAAGAGGAGTGTTTCAAAAAACCAGGGTTTGACCCTATGTATTAAAACTTTTTTTTAATATAAAGTTATGTAAAGCCCCTGTACATTTTTATATGTTCAGATTCTAAAGAATACACCCTAAACTGAGAACAGTCTTTGAGGAAGAGAGGGAGAAATGGGGGAAGGGTGACTCATTTTCTTTGTTGTGCACTGTTCAAATATTTTAAAAAGCAGTAACACAGGGCGATGACAAAAAAAACTATTTCTGAGGGACAGAGGTGGTAGCACAGAGGAGAGGACGATACGCTTTATTGGGGACAGAAGGTGGGTGTCGCTGAACATTCTGGAGATTAATTCTTGCTGGATTTGAAAGAAAAGAGTTCACCAATCTTAAATAGAAAGTACCAACAAAAGCCAGGCATGGTGGCAGGTGCCTGTAGTCCCAGCTACTCGGGAGGCTGAGGCAGGAGGAACACCTGAGCCCTGGAGCTTGAGGTTGCAGTGAGCTATGATGACGACACTGCACTCTAGCTGGGGCGACAGAGAAAGACCCTGTCTCAGGGAAAAAAAAAAATTAAAAAGTACTCATTGAAATTTGTCCACTCTGACCTGCCTTCATTGATCTCCATGGTTTATTCTGTTGCAGAAGTGAATTGTGTCTGGGTGTAGGGCTGGGTCCCGCTGAGCTATTGGAAGGCTGTTAGTTTCGTTTCCTCTGAGCTCCAACAGGCACTCAGACCTCTCTAAGCATAAAGGTATTTCTATTTGTAACCCTCTCACCAGTCTGTGAGCTGGGGGTGGGAGTGGGGTACTGGGAACAGGGCTGGCTCATCAACCAGGCCTTGGGTGCACAGGACAGGCACTTGGGATAAAGCTACTGAGTAGAAGTGAGTCTGAGCCTTTCCTCTGCCCACCACCTTCCCCAGCCCCCTGTGCTGGCTGGAGAGCTGCAGGGAAGGGCCACACATACACATACTGCTGAGAGCCCGTGCCATCCACCCCACCTCTGGGCCCGGTTGCTTGCTTTTATTCCCGGTGGCCTGAGCAGCCTCCTGACCACAGGCATCAAGAACAGAGAGCTGCAAGCCTCTGTATCTGGTCACGCTGACCCAGGACAGTGGCAGCTCCTACAGAATAGTGGCCATGAGTATAGCTGTGAAGATAGTGGTCCCATTGGGCCTGGCTGAGGGAAGAGGCACTGCCAGTGTTGAGCCCTGCTATGGTTTGAATGTGTCCCCAAAAACACATGAGCTGGCAATGTAATCCCCAATGCAGCAGTGTTGAGAGGTGGGACCTTTAAGAAGTAATTGGGTCATGAGGGCTCTACCCTCATGAATGCATTCATGCCATTTTTGCAGGAGTAGCTCAGTTATTAAAGGAGTGGGTTAGTTATCACAGGAGTTTGGCCCCCTTTTCCTGTCTTGCCTGCTTGCTTGTTCTTTGGCCGTGTTGTGACACAGCAAGAAGGTCCTCACCAGATGTTGTCTCTTGACCTTGGACTTCCCAGCCTCCACAACTGTCAGCCAAGTTATTAGGTTATTAAGAATGAAATGTCCGATTTCCTTAAGTAGTAAGTTTGACAGTTATCTCTAACATTTCACTTTGACACTTTTTGTTTTATGTTTATTGTGAAGGTATATCCTCAGTCTTTCAAACACATGTTTTGGCTTGTGATTACCTTTCAAAATTTTTTTTAGAGCAATTTTTGTGAAACCATGGAAAAGTCAAAAATTCATGTTATTTTTAGATATGAGTTATGTTGTGGAACCGATGCAGCATTGACAGCTCGAAATATTAATATCAGTGAAGTGTTTGGGAAGGATGTGGCTAATGAACGCACAGTACATCAATGGTTTGAGATGTTCCACTCTGGTGATTTTAATCTTGAAAATGAGCCACATGGGTGACCTGAGATCAAGGTGGATAATGATGAGCTGAAAGCTGTAGTGGAAACGAATCCATCTCAACCTACACCTGAATTAGCAGCAAGGTTTGATATTACTATTCCAACAATATTGGACCATTTAAAACAAATGGGCAAGGTAAAGAAGCTGGATAGATGGGTTCTGCATGAATTAAACAAGCAACAGAAAAGAAATTGTCTCTAAGCTTGCCTTTCTTTGCTGTCATGACATAAGGGAGAACCATTTCTATACCGTATTGTTACGTGTGATGAAAAATGGATTCTTTTTGACAGATGCACATGTTCTGCACAACGGTTGGATAAAGATGAAGTCCCAAAGCACAGTCCAAAACCGAATATTCATCAAAAAAAAGCTAATGGTTTCTGGTGGTCCAGTGCTGGTATTATCCACTATAGCTTCATGAAACCCGGTCAACTGATTACAGTGAATGTCTACTGCAACCAACTGGATGAAATGATGAGGATGCTTGTGATTAAGCAGCCAAGATTGGGCAACAGAGACAGGCCAATCCTCTTGCAAGACAATGCTCGACCACATGTCGCACAAACAACGCTGCTCAAACTACAGAGGCTGGACTTGGAAACTCTCTGTTATCCACCGTATTCGCCAGACCTTGCACCAACTGACTACCACTTCTTCCAGGCTTTGGACCACTTCTTGCAATGAAAAATATTCAATTCTCAACAAGTTGTGGAAAATTCCTTTGGTAATTTCATCACCACTCACTCTCCACTGCTGGCATAAACAAGCTACTGTTAAGATGGCAAAGCTGTGTTGGTAGTTTCGGTGCATACTTTGATTAACTGTACCGCTTCTTGTCTGAAATATAATAAACTATACTTTTGATTCGAAATTGGACATTTCATATTTAATGACTTAATACATCTCTTTTCCTTATAAATTACCCAGTCTGTGATATTCTCTTATAGTGGCAGAAAACGGACTAAGACAGGCCCTTTCAATACTTTGTCCATCCATCACTCCCTGGGGCCAATGATACCCTCAAGGCAGGAGCTGAGCGGCAGGAAGAAGCTCCTCCATAATGAGGAATTGGGGCTGTTCACCCGCTGACTTACTCAGACGTTTTAGGTCTGTGGCCCAAACTGCCTCAGAGAAGGCTGTATGTGGCAGCAGGCTGGCGGAGGGACCCCTCCAGACCAAGATCCATGGCAGTCCCAAGAATGGGGTGAGAGTAGAGTGGGGTGAGGGCTGGAGGGAAGGAGGCTGTGGCTGTCCACCAGGTAAGAAAAGGTGAGGGCCTGTGGAAGGGATTTAGGAAAGTAATGCTCAAAACACAGCTAGAATCTGGCCACTTCTCACCAGTCACATCCCCTCTCTCAGGGGCTTCCCAGCTGGTCTCTCTGCCACCTCTATTGCTTCCTATGGTCTATTCTCCACAGAGCAGCTTGAGTGATCCTGTTAAAACCTGTCAGAGATGGCGCTGCTCTCTTCAGAACCCTCCAATGGCCTTTTCCCTTACTCAGAATAAACAACAGCTGGTCTCCAGCTCCTTCTCTGATGCCATGTTCTACCATGTTCCACTCTGCTGACATTGTCATAGTAACACTGACTTTCTTACTGTTCTTCAGACAGTACTGGCCTCGGAACCTTTGCACTTGCTGTTCCTGCAGTCTAGAATGCTCTTGCCCCTGACAGCCACAGGCTCACTCCCTCATGTTGCTCAGATATTTGTTAAAATATCACCTTATCTGAGAGACCTTCCCTGACAACTCTGTATGAAATAGCAATCTACCACCCTGCTCCTGTCTCTGTCTCCTCACCTGCTTTATTTTTCTTCATGTATTTTTTTCCAGTTTATTTATTTTATTATCTATTTCTCCTAACCAAAACACTAGCTCTTTGAGAGTCAGAACTGTGTTTTGTTTGCTGTTCTATCCTAGCTCCTGAAACAGTGCTTGGCATACATTAGTGCTCAATAAA
Organism: Indri indri; assembly: GCA_004363605.1. Lineage (NCBI taxonomy): Eukaryota > Metazoa > Chordata > Mammalia > Primates > Indriidae > Indri > Indri indri. The sequence continues at coordinate 96,673 of RJWJ010000043.1, forward strand.
TACTGCTGTATGAACAAACAAATGAATGAATGGCTAGTGAGAGAATGGAGCTGCCTTGTTCTTTCTCAGAGGACCAAAAGAGAACCCATGGACGTGGGGAGAAGCAGTCATGGGAATGACTGATTTCAGCTCACCACCAGGAAGAATGCTGCAATGGCTGGAAGGCTGCTCTAGAACACATCTGGTGTCCTGCTGCAGGAACTGAGCCTGGCTGAGACAAACCGAAAGTTCTTCCGATCCTGGGGAACTGGTGCGGTGGTGTGGGTGGGTATGGATGTGTAAGAAAGAGAGAGAAGGGAGCTGGAGACAGAAGAGCACAGTGGAGGGGCGCACACTCCTCAGGCTGGCTCCTTCAAACCAGACGGAGGAATATGGCCCTTGGCTCAGGTGATAAATAAAAATGTGTTGAATTGATGGGTTTGAAGCTGCAAGGCTGGAGACCATTCTGGAACCTCTTTTAAAAGTCCATTGCTCAAAAGCTTGTTCAATTTTCTTTGTCGATCTCTTTTCCTTTACCTAGGAGGAAACAGGCCCACAGTGGGGCAATACCATGCCAGAGGTCCCCACCCTGCCTTCCCACTGCTCTCCACCACCCCCTCTGAATCACTGCACGCCCCTCATCTGACAGAGCAGCCCAGTGAGGCAGTATTTGGAACAACGCTGTATGGAAGAGAAAACTGAGTATGAGTGAGATTCACAAACAGCTAAGCTGGGAGAGGTAGAGGCCAGCCTTGCCTGCCCTCCCCCCCCCCCCCCCCCCCCCCCCCCCCCCCGCCGGCCCCCGGCCATTAGGAGGCTGCTGAGGCTGCTGTGGACACATTTCCTCAGTCACCTGCGGAGAGAGTGTGCTGTGGCACGTTGGCTCCAGTGGGTGACTATTCTTAGATCTAGGGAGCGAGGGTTGACAGATTTAGAACTTACAAGGTGGAAACGTGTTGGCCTGTTTTATAAACAACTGAAATCCTTCCCACAGACTGTCTTTCTGAATTCTGTGTTCCCTGTTAGAACTGCTGGCTTTCTGGGCTTATCAGCTGCCCTGGGAAAGGGGACAGAAAAGGAAACTAACCCTCTTGAGGGCCTATTATGATCACATATGGTGCTATGGGCTCTGGTATGACCCATCTCACTTAACACAGCAGCCTAGGAAGATGTATTTCGATCACACTCCATGGATGAAGAAACAGGCTGGGAGAAGTCAGCACACCCTGTGACGTGGTACCAGGGCCAGGCTGTGGGTCAGCAGGTCTGGTAGGGCCCAGTGCTTGCCAAAAGGAGTCTGGCTCTGGCAGATGGAACAGTAAGGGCTTATACACGCAACGCCTTCGGATTTGAATCCTGTCAGGTGTTTACAGGTAGCTCTCCTGTCCTCTCAGATTTATCACTCCAGGTGACCCATCCTCCCTCTGTATGACCTGGTGGCCTGTCCCCATTGCCAGCCAGGGCCCCCTCCTCTCGGCAGGTTCCAGGTTATCATCATCCCTCTAGGACCATGGTACCAAGAGCTGGCTGAGGGCTCCAGAGACGATGAGCCCTCCGAGATGCACACATAGTCCTAAAAGCTCCACCTCTATTAGTTTAGCCTGAGACCACATTAGCTGTCTTGGAGTCCAAGTTTGCTGACTCTTGCTGAACCCACAGCCCACATGTACTCCTAAACTGTTCCTCATGACCTGCTCTGTATGTCTCCGTGGCCTGGCTTGTGTGCAGGTGCTTCAGACCTGGCTGAAACTTCCAAATTGTTTCCATTAAATATCATCTTATTAAAGGAACCCAGTGATCTCTGAGAGGGACCAGCAGAGGAGTGGGGGCCCGGATGCAGGTCTGGGTCCAGGAGCAGCTGGAATGTTGCCATTTCTGGAGCGCGGGCCTCCCCAGAGGAGCCACCCTGAATGGTTCTCTGCAAGCCTGTCTGGGAATCACCAGTGTGCAGGAGAGGAGACTAGGGAATTAGAGCAACAGTGGGCATGGGGGTAAGAAGGTCTCTTCTGGAACCCAGTGGCAGGCTTAAAAGAATGCACATGCAGGAAAAATATTAAGGAGGAAAAATTTAAGCAGGAAAAATTATTAGAGTTCATATGGGAACAGATGGCACAAACCTTAGATAGAATTCTCCCTATGGTTTCCAATCACTGAATAAATACCTACTGAATACCTGCTCTGTACCTGGTGCCGTGCCCAATTCATTTCAATTCATTCCATATACGTCGACTAGGCTCCCACAAAGCACAAGTGCTCGGTTAGGGAGCTGAGCGCCCAGCCCGCAGTGACAGTGCAGGGAGACGAGCATCTTGGCAAGGTAAGTCCAGAAAGACCATGCAGTGGCTGATTCCTCAGAGGGACCAAACTCTCTTGGGAAAAGAGTCTGTCTCTCACTTACTTACTTATTTATTTATGAGACAGGGTCTCACTCTGTAGCTTGGGCTGGAGTGCAGTGGCGTCATCCTAGCTCACTGCAACCTTAAACTCTTGTGCTCAAGAGATCCTCCTGCCTCAGCCTCCCAAGTAGCTGGGACTACAGGCATGTACCACCACACCTGGCTAATTTTTTTCTATTTTTTGTTGACATGGGGTCCCACTCTTCCTCAGGCTGGTCTTGAACTCCTGGCCTCAAGTGATCCTTCCACCTTGGCCTCCCAGAGTGCTAGGATTACAGGCATGAGCCACTGTGCCTGGTCCTTTCTTTTTTTTCTTTCAAACAGTAAAATTTTATTGAACTTCATGCCAATAAAAAAATTGTTATAGTACAAAATAGGACAAAAACTAATGGATTAATACTTTTAATTTACATTCATGTATTCTTCCTTTTAAACAAGTCAGTTTTTAGAGAAATTTTAGGTTCACAGTAAAATTAAGCAGAACACACAGAGAGTTCCCATATACGCCCTGACTCTGCACACACAGACTCCCCCCACCAACATCTGCACCAGAGTCCCACATTTGTTACAGCTGATGAGCCTGCACTGACACATCATTAGCGCGCAAAGTGCACAGTTTACATTAGGGATCGCTCTTGGTACTGTATATTCTATGGGTTTTGACAAATGCATAATGACATTGAGTCACCATTATAGCATCACACTGAATAGCTTTGCTGCCCAAAAAATCCTCTGTGTTTCATCTACTTATTTATCTTTTCATCTACCGGAGTTGAAGAATAAATGAATGGATGGATAGTTACAGAGCGCTCATAAGAGTCAAGTCTGGTTCTAGTTGCAGGGGATACAGCAGTGAACAAGACACAAGGTCCTCAAGGGGCTTACATTCTAAGGGGGGAAACAGCAAGCAAGGAGATACAAAAATCAGCAGAATGCAACTAGTAATAAGAGAAAGAAAACAAAACAGACTGACAGGATTCAGCAGGACAGGTGGTCATGAAGTCCTCTCCAACAGGGAGGCCTCTGAGCTGTGACCTGAAAGACAAGAAGGAGCAGCCATGCAAACACCAGGGAGAAGAACTTGCCAGGCAGAAGAAATGACGAACGCAAAGGTCAGAAGTAGGAAGGAAGGAGTTTTGCCAGTTCCAGGTACAGCAAGGAGGGCGACCATGGCGTGCCTGGGGCCAAGTGAGCCACAGGAGAGGCAGGCCTTCAGAGAGCCGGGCAAGCAGGGCCTCCGGATGGCCAATGAGGAGTTGGTTTATTTGAGTGTGCTCAGAAGCCACTGGAGGTTTTACGCAGGGAATGGTAGGCACTGATTTACATTTGAAAAGGCGCCCTCAGAAGGCTGGATTTCAGGGAGAAATGTAGGGAGCTGGTTTAAGAGGCTACTGCATTGCAGAGGACCAGGCAGGATAAGAAGGTGGCTCTGAGTAGACTGGTAGCAGTGGGGACAGAGAGAAATGGATTTACAATCTGTTCGGAGGCAGGGTTTCTAAGACCTGTTGATGGATTATGTGTGTATACAGAGAGAGAGGGAGGGAGAGAGATGGGATCCGGACCGATCCTTGAGCAATGGGTGGGTAGTAGCGCATTTATGAAGTTGAGGAGGCCTGGGAGAGGAACAGGCTTGGGGGAGAAAATCAACAGTTCTGTGTTAGACATTTAAGATGGATGTGCCCATTGAACATGAATGAATGAATATATTCCCCAAATAGAGACCTCTTGTGAGCCTGAGAGATTATAAACCTAAGAAGTGGGAAACCGTGCGAATGACAAATGGCAGGAGCTACCAAGTGAGCAGTGGGCAGCTCGAGAGGTAACGCTGTGCTTACGGTTCCACGGGGCCTAATTTGGTGCCTTTATCACTCTAAATTATAGCTTCTGTTTTTTCTTGAATGAAGTCCATGACTGGGATGCATACATACTACATGGGATAATAAATATAAATTCCCTTTTTGAATGTCCTTACTTCATAAACACATATACTGTTTGAAAGGAAAATTACCATTTTGGATAATTATAACCACCAGCCCAAGTTCTCCTACTGGTCCCATTGGAAGTGGTATTCTTCCTGCACCCTGGTGAGTGTCCAGGACTGCGAAGCTTGGCGACACAGGCACAGTGCTCCTCTCCTGGGCTGCAGTGTCAGCAGAAGTGGCGTTCCCAGAGGATGCAGTGTTTGCATGAGAAATGCTGCAGACCCTGCTGCTAGACTCTCTTTGGGACATCTTCTAATTCCTAGAGAGTGTAAGGCTGCTCAGAAATGAGGGCCTGTGGGGTAGGCAGCCCTGAGAGGCCCTTCAGTTCTGGCTCTCAGAAGAAACATACAGATGAAGACAGGGAGGCCTGGTGAGTCCCGATGGGCTCCCTGCCTACATGACTGTACACGTCCCCAGCTGGGATTACTCAGCCTCCTGTGGGCTCAGCCCCAAGGGACAGATTACCCTCCTAGACAAGGGGGCTGGAGATGCTAAGGTTGAGGCCAGGCACATACGTCCACAGAGTGCACATCCTGAAATGGCATCCTAGCTCAGAAGGAAATCCAAAGTCTGGACCCTAGCCTGTAAGTGTACACCATCTGGTCCCAGCTACCTCTCTAATGCCCACTGCTGTCACGCTCATCCTCGGTCACTCCCTTCCAACCACACTGGTCTCCTTGCTCTTCCTCCAACTGGCCAGTCATGCTTCTGGCTGTAGCCTTTGCACTGGCTGTTCCCTCTGCCTGGAACGCTCCTCCCCCATAACCATATGGCTCCCCTCCTTTCACTCAGGTCTTAATGAGTGGCACCTTCTTTGAGGGCCTTCCCTGATCACCCAGTTCCACCCTTCGATCCCCTCACACTGCTTATTTTCCTTCACGGCACGTAACACCCATCATACACATTTGCTTGTCTGTCTACCCACCAGAATGAGAAACTCCATGAAAGCAAAAATTTCTTTTTACTCCACTGCTCTATCCCCAGCACTCAGAAAAGTTATGGGTACATAAAAGATGCTCCATAAATATTTGTTTTAGCAATGAATAGTTGTCAGTTGCCTCAGGAGGGGCTCATTTCCTTGAGGGGCAGCCAAACCAAAGAGCTGGGCAAGCTGTCCACAGGGATCACCGGTCCAGAGGCACTGCTGTGTGTGTGTGCATGTATGTGCACACATGTGGAGGGGACAGCCGGGGTGGCCTGTATTAAAGACATTTCGTAGGACACCTGCTGCCTCAGTTATCAGGGAAGGCGGACGCTCGAGCGAAGGACTGGGCAGAGCACCTCTGGCTCTAGGCCTGGTCTGGCCTAGTCCATGCCGGCTCTTTGAATGAGCACCCATCCACCTGCCTGTAGACTGACCCTCTCCTTCCTGAGACAAGGAAGAGCTAGCTGGGCAGTATATGTCTCAAGTCCTCACCCAGTGGGTCAGGGAATTTGGAAAGAATGGTTGCTGCTCAGTAGCCATGGGCCAAACAGGCTTGGATTTACCTACTACGTATGCCTAATTCTCAGTTTCTTCATCTATTAATATAAATAGGATAATCATTCTCCTCTTGCCTTTATTTTTTCAAATGAGTAAGTGCCCAGCACAGAGTCCATATCACATGATACATGCTCGTTTGATACTTGCTCTCTTCCCCATCTACCCGTCTGCCACCAGGATTGCCCTGTGTCTTCTGCCCAGGACCCAGTTCTTAGTCCTCCTTGGTCTGGTCTTTGCTGCCAGCCATTGGTAAATCGGGGAGAATCCCCCCGTACAGGAGTACACAACAAAATTGTGCCATCCCTCTTTCCTTCCTCCCATCCCCCAAGACCCCTTGCATGGAACAAGTAGATAACATTTCACACAAGTTCTAGCTGAGGGTTCAGATTAGTGTTTGTGTGAGGTGTCCTGATAGGCACAAGCTGCTAAGCATTGCTATGGAAACCGTGCTGTTATTCTCTGCTGTGTCATTTGTTTTCTGGCTCAGTTGCAGTGGTGGTACAGGGGGAAGGGCAGTGGATGAGGTACCCAAGGATTAGACTCTTAGTGGGGCCTATGTTCTCCCTGGGTCTTACCTTCCCCCACTCTAGGAAGCAGGCCACTATTTTTCAAATGGTGGCCTGATGACCATCTGCACTTGTAAACAATCAGCGTCCTGATGCCCACCTCAGACCAACTGTCAGAATCTCCCTTGGAGCTTCTGACACACGCCAGACTTTGGCAACCGCTGCAGTAGGAGTTTGACTAACTAAATTGTTTTCAATTTCCTAGTGCGTAAAAGAAGCAACACTGAAGCTACTCTGCTTGGAGCAGGGGTGAGGGGCTCAGAGACCCATCCACTGAGCCTCCCACTACTCCCAACTAGCTCCACGGAATCTCACGGCTTCCCAGAGCAGAGTTGGGAAACCACTGTACCAGATGATCTCTAGAGGCATCCCTAGAAGGAGCCAGCATTCATTCATTCATTCATTCACTCACAGGTATTTATTAGGTGCCTTCTGCTTTCTTTATGCCAAGTATTTGTTTGAAATTAGTAGCTCTACTGTTTCATTTAGTTTTTTTAGAGATGGGGTCTCACTCTGTTGCCCAGGCTAGAGTACAGTGGTGCAATCATAGCTCATTGCAGCCTGGAACTCCTGGGCTCAAGCATTCTCCCACCTCAGCCTGCCAAGTAGCTGGAACTATAAGTGTGTGCCACCAATGCCCTGCTAATTTTTCTTTTTTTAGAGATGGGGTCTTGCTACATTGCCCAGGCTGGTTTCAAACTCCTGGCCTCAAGCAATTCTCCTGAGTCGTTGAGATTATAGGTGTGAGCCACCACACCTGGCTTATAGCTCTACTGCTACTTAATTAATCTCTCTTGGGCTCAAATTTCTCATTGCAAAATGGAAAAATAAAACTTGTTTTCCCCACTTTATGGGCTTCTTCTAATGATCAAATAATCAAAGGAGTACACCTATGAAAAAGTAGTTTGTTACCTGAAAGAGACTGTAAATGCCAACAACTATTATCGTTACTACTAGTAGTAGTATACCTAACTATCTGAAGTCTGTAAAATTAAATTAAGTACTTAGAGGCCTCTATGGATCATTACTCTCTTACTTTCTGTAGCTAAACTTCCAGAAAGTATTGCAGGGTTTGGAGAAACATTGCTCTAAAAGCCTCCATCTCAGAGACATCAACCTTCTTATGCGGTTATTTCTGAGGGCTAAGAATACCCCTCAATTTGTTGCCTTCTAAATAGAACATTTCTCCATTATCCAAATTTGCTTCAGTGATCACATATTACTTTTTTCAAAAAAATTTTTTTAAAAATTTTTTGTAGAGACAAAGTCTCACTATATTGCTTAGGTTGGTCTCAAATTCCTGGGCTCAAGTGATCCTCCCACCTCAGCCTCCCAAAGTGCTGGGATTACAGGCGTGTGCCACTGTGCACAGCCACATATTACTTTTATAATAAAAAAAGTTTTAGAAAACCAACACTGTTGAAAATACTGCCTGATACACACAGTTCTTTGAGAAACTCTTCCTTCTTTACCTGATACCTTAAAATGAATTCAGATGAGGCACTCAGAGCAGGGCTGAATGCCAGGCTTTGCCTTCGTGGCAGCGGCATGGTGCTACAGCAGCGCGGAGCCGGGTGTCAAATCTAGGTTCTGAGGCTTGCCTCTGCCAGCACCTCAGCACAGTGTGAGTGAGTCACTGCCTCTCGCAGTGACAGCATCAGCGTTAGTGGTCTCCAAGGGCCCTTCCAGCTCTGATGGTTTATGTTCCAGGACAATGGAGTGTACTCTTCAACATACCCAGCCTGTAATTCCGCAGCGTATCTGGACCTGCTGGGGCTGCAGCTTTGCTGAGCTCAAGGGCTCATGGAGACGGTGCTCCTTTCCCCAGTCACTTGGAGTTTCAGACTTCCCAAAGCCCCAGCAGCCCCACTATAAACCTGAAGCAGGAAGATCAGGAGGATCATCTAGAAGAGAAGTGGCTCACTTAGGAGCTGTGAACTTGTGAGTGACGGGGTCATGACCAAGATCAAGGTATTTTGACTCAAAGCCCAGTGTTCTTTACCTAACTGGGATCACATCCTAAAAAGATCTACAGACCCCAAAAGCCTTCATCCAGTGGACAGACCACCAGCACTGCAGGCAGAAGATGGGCGAAATCCCCTCTGCCAGCTCTCCTGTTGCGTGCTTTTGGACAAGCCACTCCCTGTTATTGAGCCTCAAAGTCTTCATCCATAACATGGGCTACTACTCCTGACAGCTCCATTGTTGCGGTGAGGTTCACAGACAGTGAGTGGAAACCTTCTGTATACTATACATGTAGGTGCTAGTTACCATGAATACCATACATTGTGCCAAAGGTAGGGAAGATTTGACCCCATCTGTCCTTCAAGAAACCCACAGCCCCAGGAAGTGTAAGTCCTGGGCCACAGGACAGCTGGGATGGGCAAGCCACTTCACTGACCAGGGTGAGCTACACAGGACAGACTTCCAGTCTGGCCGGGCTCCAGTCCTTTGAAGACCAAACCACACCAAAGCTGAAAACGCTGGACGGGAGAGTGTAGCCCATCAACGCGGACAGTGCCTTCTGATCATTCATGCATTCACCTAGTCAACAAACGTCCTTCTGATATCAGTTCCAGATAAAGTGACATTTGAGTGCTTTATGTATGAAAGGAAAGACAAGGAGGAGAGAGCCAAGATGAATATGATAATCCAGAAAATAACTAACATTTCCTGAGCTTTTACTATATACCAAGAATTGTGCTGTACTATTTCTGTTATCTCATTTCACACACATAATAAGTCGATAGGGTAAGAATGTTCGGGATCACTATTTCAGCCCTGAAGAAGCTGAGGCTTAGCTGAGGCTCAGGCTCACCTGAAAATTGAGTGGTGGAGACAGGATGCAAACCAAGGTCAGCCTGTCCAGAACCTAAGTTCTTAACTCCTGTGTTCCATGGCCTCTGTACTGCAGGGCGACCTTAGGCAAGCATCTTCCTCTCTGAAATGTACAGGTTCAGTGACTCTAGTGGGCACAAGAGATATAGGAACAACCGTGAGCCAAGGGAGAAAGGAAGAAATGCCCACCTGAAGTGGGGTGTGAGGTGTGGCCATCAGTTTGCATTCCTCAGGAGAGGAAGGCATCAGACATAATCTGGGTGGAGTGAAGAACACTGTCAGGCTTTTACCACACAGGGCTCAAACCAGCAGGTTTCAGAGAGACACAGTGACCTACATCTGCCTATCTCCATCAGTGTCTGTTTTGCCACCAAACCCAACTGCCCACCCATCTACACACTCCATTACCCCACCGCGAGCCAGGCCTTTGTTCATGCTGCGCCCCCTACTCTTCTCCCTCTCCCCTTACTCTGCTCCTCCAGGAGGTCTCTTCTGATCCTGTAGCTCTCCCCCAACAGATTATCACAGACAGAAAAGCTTTAACAACCACTCAGATACTCTTTCACCAGGAAGCCCCGACATCAATGGAACAGCATTTTCTTTTAAGACCCTAGTCCTTGGCAAATGGTTCAGTCTTCACAACTTGCTCTGTTTCTAATAGAGAAAGAGCAGTGGTCCTTCTCCAGCCGAATCTTTCACAGCAGCAGATGGAAGCCAGCGAGGTTGCCTGGAGAGTCTGGAAATGTGATGTTGCCATGGTAATGGCAGACCAAGGTTTGGGATGTTTTATCCCTGATGAGCTGCCCTGGCAGGGCCATGCCAGGTTGCTGGTGGAATCTTCCTCAATGAACCAAAAACAGAACAAAACAAAAACCCCAAAAAACAAACAATAACAAAACCCATAAATTCCTGAGCACTAGTGTTGAGGTTCAGCTCCTGCAAACACACTTGTGGGTCACTCACTTAGTCCCTTGGCTGATAAAGAGGCCAGGCCCTGGCTCTCTGCACTGTGGCTCATTCAGGGGGTAACATGGCTTTTAACTGGCTCAGCCAACAAAGCAGGCCCTCTTCCACTCCAGCCCCCAAATTACCACTTCTCTTGTCTGATGCTGCCAACCAGGGATCTGCCGGCGTGGACCCTGGCAATTAGCACAGCACTTGCATTTGTTGGGGAATTAAGAGCCACTGATTAGCCTAATTCCTCGCCATTTATAGGCAGTGAATGTCAGCCTAAGATTGGCTTTTCTAAACCGTGGCCTACAGGGTGCCATGATCATGGCTTGAGTTTGAAATGGAAGCAACAGCCTGGTGAGCCAGACTGTGAACCAGGAGGGAAGGCACAACTCACCTCTGGGCCCAGCTTATGTTAGCCATTAGCTGCCCCAGTCCTGCCCACTTAAGGGAATTGAAGACCAGAAGAAGGTGTTTCCGAATTGAGGTCATGCCCATTTCCAAGTCAATCCTGACCCAGAAAGGGAGCCCATTTCCCTTTGATGACCTCCCTGCTGATGCACCTGGGAATCTGCAGCCACAGGTTTGGTGTGCCCGAAACTGAGGGCTAGAGGCCTGAGTCAGACTCTAACTGGCTGAGCAGGGCCCTGACACTCTGCCTAGGCTTTCTCAGATTATTCCACTACTTCAGGGTCTGAGCCTCTTATCCATCCCCCAGGTTGCTGTCTGGCTTGAGCCTCTTGACATTCGAAGGCCCATTGATAATTACCTTAAGGCTCCTGCTGTCAGACTTCTAGCCACCCAGGATGGTGACATTCACAGGACCATAAGGGCCCTTAAACCTCAGATGGTTGATCCCTATCACCCCAGCAGGAGCCAACTCCATGACTACTATCACCCCCTGCCACTTTGCTGTAAGAGGAGCCAATTTGCTTATATACAGCACGCAGGGGTCATGACCATGTGGAGTTGGCTAACTGCATATCTGTCCTCTAGAGAACGTCCAGATTCCTCCAGGGAAGTGCACAGGCATTGGGGCTTGGCTGGACAAGCCTTGACAACTTCCCTAATTCAAACTCTAGCTTGCTTGAAAACAGGTCTTTCCACTCATTCATAAAATTATTCACAAGATGTCTATTGAGTTTTAGTTGGTAGATGCCATAAGGGATATAAAATGAACCATTCATGGCATCTGCCATAAAAGCATATATTTTTATACATATAGTCTAGGGGATCAGCAGAGACTTCCTAGAAGAAGAAAAAAAGTAGGAGAGAGGGGAGGAAGGGCATTCCAAGCAGGGAGAACAGTGTGAAGCAAGACCTACCTAGCTGGGGGAAAGGAAGGGCTTGCAGAGCTAACGATGGTAGTTCCATTTGGAGGAAGAAGTGGTGCAAAAAGTAGTAGAAGGAAATAAATTCAGGACGATAGGTAGGGGGCATATTGCAGACAGCTCAGAAAATATAATCCTCAAAAAGGCTGACTAAAGATTTTGGACTTTATTTGGCAGCCAATTGGAAGCCACTAAGGAGGCTTTTGGGCAGAAGAGTAGCAGAATCAAATCTGTGCTTCAGAAGCAAAATCTGGCATAATAACAATCATTGTTATTGTCGTCATGATAGATAACATTTATAGAGCACATGCACTATGCCAGGCACTTTTCCAAACGCTTTAGACTGAATGTGGAGGAGGGTCTACAGGGAGATGAGTCTGGAGGCAGAGGCAAAGTCTAGGATAGAGAGGATGAACAAAGCCTGAGCTATCTCAGTGGCAGTGGGATGCAGAAGAGGGATAGAGAGGGAGGCAGGACCAAGAGGACTCGGCATCTGTGAAGCGGTGGATATAGAGGGGTGAGAGGAGTCAGATAGCCTTAGCCAGGAGACTCGGAGCATGGAGGTCACAACTAGGTTTAGCATATGAGATTCTTTGATTCATACGACTGGCAGATGAATCTAGAATCCAACCCCAAGAACACAGCCAAAATATCCCTCTCATCCCCCTGAGTTCAAGAAAACGATTGAGGAGGAACAGACCGTGAACCAAGGGCAGCTATCCCAGGAAAACATATTCTCCCACATTCTGTCCTGGTCCTACCAACTTAAAAGGATTATGCCTACCTGGTGTGAGAAGGAAAGGACCTGGAGAGGGGTAGCCTCTCCTTGCTTTGACCCAGATCCTCCTTGGTTGAGGTCTTTCTGTCATGATATGCATCAGGCTAGGGCCCCAAGTTCAGGAAGGAGCCCTGTTTCAACCTGCCTTATTTGCTTCTCTGTCCTGTAGATACCACTGGGTGGCCCCAAGCCCCTGGGGACCATGGCCCTCAGATGGAAAGCAAGGGCTGCCTACTCTGAGACTACTCTCACCCTCTGCTCTGGTCAGGAGGGCTTCCCACCCTGCTCCGCCTTCAGCCTAGGCTCCACGGCCTGCCTGTGCTCAGGCATCCCATCCCTACAATCAGGAACACCCTCACCCATTTTTCCTGGGCCAGTCCAAATCCTAGTCCAGACTTCAAGAATCAGCCCAAGTCCTCCTTCCTCTAAAAGTCTACTCCTCCAGTGAGCTACAGTGAAGTTTCAGAGCAGCAAGGGAACTGACCGACTATCAGTCCAACCCTCAAAACTCTGCAGAAGCAGAAACTAGGGCCCAGAGAAGACAGAAGAATGGCTATGACTAGAACCCAAAGCATTCCCTTGACAAGCCTCCCATGAACTTTATAGCTCTGCTTTATTTCGCCTGTCCATGTCACGGATTGTGAGACTGTCTGAGGGGACGATGACTTCTATATCTCTGGATGCTTCACTGTGCCTAACAGAACCCTGGATTGCAGACAGCTCAGGAAATAGAATCCTTGCTAGCCAAAGGCTCAGGAAGGCAACAGGTCCTGAGGACACAGTGAAGGGGGCGGGGGGGAATCAAAAACCTTCTTCCAGCAATTCTTCACTGTTCTGGGATACAAGCCAAGCCCAGCTACTGGACTGGGGGTAGGAAGAGAGATGATGCATTCAATGGAGATTTACATCAGAAAGAGATTTCTGCATCTAATACCAGCATTCTAGCCCAGAGCCTCCTGGGAAAGCAGCTTCCAGGCTGGCAGAAGGGGTCACACTGAGGTCAGCCTCCAGCCTAGGGGCACTGGTGATGGTGGTGGAAGCAGCTGAGATAAGATTTTTCTTTTAAAGTTGAATCTTCAGACTTGAGAAGCTAAAAGAACCCTCTAAGATCACTTAATCCAATTCCTGAATGTTTCAGATAGGGAAACTGAGGTCTTGGTAAGGAAAGAGACTTGATTAAGGTCACATAAAACATCAGGGTCACAGCCAGGACCCAGTGCCAGGTCTCTTGATCCTAACCCAGGGCTCTTTGCAAGACAACTTTTCTCAGCTGGGTACCACATGGATGTGGCCAGTAGAGCACCTGTTAGGGTTAAATGGACACCAATATTTTCTACACTGTTTTTTAAATTGTCAGAACTCAACCACTGATAGTCTGGTGGTGCAGGTTTACAGAAAAGTTTTGGGTTTGACTAAGGCTCCAAGTGAAAAAGCCACTTGCTTAAAATCATACAGCTAGAAAAAGGTAGAGACTCAAGGACAGATTTATCTGGTTCCAAAGTGCTTCCCTTTTCCATAGGCTCCCGCTGCCACATGCTGCCTCCAGAAGAAAGGACAGACTTCTGGGCAGTCTGATAAAGGGCTCCACTAGATACACACTTCCTCGTCCAACCCCCCCTTTGCCCCAGGTGCTGTGCTGGGCAAGGGGACACCAGGAGGAAATGAGATCCTGGAGTGCAGGGACTAGTGGGTAACTTCCAGGGAGAATCTAAATGAGCAGTTGGGAAGGTTGGAAGAGAAACAAACTTAGTCCTTTTAAATTCTGCAAAGAATGAGGTTGAGGAACAGTACAAGAAAGGGATATTGTAACAGAACAGGCTGGCAGGGTCACCACAGATGTGTGTGCCACTAGCCAAAGTCATCTTTGCAGTTGCAGAGCACAGCACAATGCCTGACACACAAAAGGCACTCAACACAGAGTTGATGAGTCACTACGTGGAAAAATGACACCAGCATCCGAAAGGGAATTGAGATGCAGTTCCAGTGCTTGCAGAGAAAGGGTCTGCCCGCCAAGTGAGGTCCTACCCCCCTCCATCTGTAGAAGGGGCAAGAGGCAGCTGGTGGGTCTAGAAATGCTGACAGAGAGAGACAGAGCTTCCAGCCCCAACCCACTTCTCCATGGTAACGAGCTGACAGAAAACTGCACAGGAGACTGAGAAACCAGTTTTAAAATAAAGACACAAAACACTCTCAGTCTAAAATCACACATGTAAAGCGACAGCTCCTGCCTCTCAGCCCCTTAGGAGGGGTAGGCACGATCACTAAGAAAAGCACCTCCTTCCAACCTGTCCATTTCTCTGCCAAGGGCACCAGGTGCTCCCTCCCTGCTGTACACTCTTCTAAGAGCTGCCAGGCAGAGCTTCTCTTGCTTCGCAGTACATGCCTCAGGGGACTGCATCACAGCTGACAAGCCATGGTAGAGGCTCCACCAGGGTTGGGTTTGGCAGGTCCTACAGCAAACAGGCTGTCTGTCACTGGCTGCATGTGGGATGGCAGTTCATAGCAATGGCGATTGAGGCACAGGGGCCAAGAAAGACGAGCAGGGCAGATCACTTTTCCTCCTGTCTCCTAATGTTCAAATCCTGCTTCATCCTTTAGGGCTCAGCTGTATTTGCCTTCATCTCTCCAGGAAGACTTAATTGTACCTTTGACTGTAAACTCAAAGCCCTCTGTTTACATTTCAAATATAAAACTTACCAGTCTCCCTTTCATTACACTTCTGCTTACTTATTCTGCCCCCCGGTAGAGAGCCTGGTATGTGATAAAGCCTCAATAAATGTTTTCTGAATTGAATCAACAGCATGAGAAAACATTTTAATTTGAGTAGCTAGAGACCAGCCTCCTTCAGTTTATGGGAGTGCACTCAGATTACCTCCCTCCAAAGCCCTGGGAGCTCTGACAGTGTGAAGGTGGTGTCGCCCCCTCTCCTAGGCTGGATCTACCATCTTTCTGCAAACTCTACTGTGTGCTCTCCCCTGCAGTTCCACAGATGTCACTGTATTCAGAAGGCTACCCCAGAACAGGATGGACTAAGGATCCTGCATTCAATCTCAGCTTTATCACTTCCCATGTGTGAATTTAGGCAAGTCATTTAATGTCTTTGAATCTTAGTGCCCTCGCCTGGAAAATGCAAAGGACTCATTTCTATACGTAAATCCTGCCTACCTCACGAGGTTGCTGTGAAGACCAGAGATGAAGAATGGTGAGAGTGCTCTGAAAGCTGTCAAGTGGTGTCCGCGCAAAGATGAGGTGAAGTTTTATGTCCAAGATCCCATAAAAAGGTAGCTGAGGTCTAAGCTCATGAGGTGACTTGCCCACGATCACATGGGGAGGCAGTGGCAGGGTTCTGGTCTTCTAATTCTTGGTCCAGAGCTCTTTTCGCAACCTTAAACTGCCTTAGAGATCCCATCTTGGAATTTTTCAACTTTGGCAAAAGCAATTCCACATTCCATTAAAATGAGAAGCATTTTGGATCACCTGTGGAGTATAAATCTCTGCCATGGAATGCACTCCAGCTCTCTACTTCAGGCAGAATGCCGCCTGAAACATTCTAGGCAGGGAGCTAACTCTTGCTCTCCCACAAAATCTTTCCTTCCAGTCTCTCAGTCACTGCTAACTAACCCGTGCCAGAAAGGTCATCCTGGTAGTTAAAATATCCTCACTGTGGCAGAGCCCAGGTCAAACCTCAGAAACAAAAATAATGAATGAATGAACACTGCAAATATTACAGAAGCAGATCAAAACCAATTTAGGATACAGAGGAAGAATGGTACGGCTTGGAGCGCAGGCTTTGGTAGAAAACCACTAAGGCTACTACCCTAGGGCTGGACTCAGGAAGTAGGGACACTGCTGCCCTGGGATGTAAAGTCAGCAGAAACAGGTTTCAGAGAGACAGGAGAAACACACACGCCCCACTGCTCAGCTTCTAACAGCTTCTGGGCCCACATGCTACAGATGGCATTAAGTGAAGCCTCTTCAGATCTCAGCAACAACTTCAAAAAGGACGAAAGGAAGGAGGGAGAGAAGGAAATGTCTTTGTTGAGAACCCAGAACCCTAACCCTTACATGATGTGATGGTTAATTTTGTGTCAACTTGGCTGGTCTATGGACACCAGTTGTTTGGTCAAACACTAGTGTAGATGTTTCTCTAAAGGTATTTTTTAGAGGTGATTAGTATGTAACAATCAATTAACTTTAACTAAAGCAGATTAGCCTTCCTAATGTGAGTGCACCTCATCCAATCAGTTGAAGGCTTTAAGAGCAAAGACTGAGGTTTCCTGAAGAAGAATGAATTCTGTCTCCATACTGCAACCTAGAAATTTTGCCTGAGTTTCTATTTCTAGCCTTTGGACTGAAGATTGCAACATCGACTCACCTGAATCTCCATTCTGCAGCTTGCCCTATGGACTTTGAACTTGCTGGCCCCTACTACTGTGTGAACCAATTTCTTCAAATCAGTCTCTCTCTGTCTCTCTGAGATAGAGGCAGAGGCAGATCCTATTGGGTCTGCTTCTCTGGAGAACCCTGCCATATACACATGGGGTAGGATGCTTTCATCTAATTTACCTAATTTAATCCTGAAATGACTCTGGGAGGTAGGTTTTGCTATTTTGATGTTTGTTTACAGATGAGGAAACCGAGGCCTGGAGAGTCAAGTCACTTGCTAAGTACGACTCCAAAGCCCATGCATTAGTTTCACCACAGGGCCACAAAGAAGCAGAATTTCTCTGAAGAATGCTGGAAAAGATTTCCTGGCCAAAGCAAATAGTGTTGCTGATTCCTTTGAGTTCTCCTTGTCCTTGGGGATGCAGTTAACACTGAAGGGAACTAGGGGTATGAATAGTTTTGCTTATTCAAGCAGGACGACTTGCTTTCACAAAACATAGTCTTTAGGATCTATATTCTTCCCGGGAATCTGTCTCTGGACTTAGGGTTTTGTTCTGCAAAAAAATCTTCAAGGTTTCATCACTTTTAAATCTAACCTCAGTACTCAGGGGAAGATGATGTTTTTGTTAGTCGATGAGTGGTCTTCCTCCTGGAGGCAGATCCGGGGTATAGATTTGTTCCCACTGGGCTCCTGCCAGAAAGCGGGAAGATTGTGCTCTCTCTGCTCAAATAATAAACCCTGCAGGGGCTGCTCTGGGGAAGGGTGACTAAGCAAGCAGCCTTCGCTCTGTCTCCTCCAGCTCCCCTTTCCCCATCTAGGGAACCACTACCACGTGTCTCCTAGGGAAGTGGAGCCTTGTTCTCCTGAATAACTCCAGCCTAAGGATGAATGAACCCCTCTTTCCTCAGTTCCCGTTAGAGCAGCTGAGACAGGGCGGTATTTGCAGGAAGAAGTTTACTAAATGCTAGCGGGCACTGAAGAGGAAACAATCACAGCGATCCAAACACATCTACAAGCAAGCAGGGCTGCCAAGATGAGGTTTCCGACTCTTTAATAACTCCTCTCTCTCCAAAGAGCTAGAACACACATCTGCAGCAGTCTTTCCTCAGCTTCCTGCCATTTGAACTTTCAGCAGTTTCTCCTTGGTCACTATCTTGCTGATTGCCTCAAAGGCATGGCCTCCCAGAGCAGTACTTCTCAACATGTCACTACTGTTTGGCACATTGGTAAATGGAAAGGTAAGTGTACAGTCTGACATGACTGGCTCCTGCTAGCTCAGGTGTGGCCAGCCACCCCAAAGTGCTGAGGGGATCATTGTTTTGGTACCCTGGTTAGGAAATCTGTCCCGCAAAGCACTGTCTCACTTGTGCCTCTGGCCTGGGCCAACCCCTTCATTTCCAGATTCTGGTCTGAGGGTGATGCTTCCTTTTCAGGTAATGGGCTGGAATGTGGTGACAGACAAATGACTTCACCTTCAGATGAGATCTCAACCCTCTTGATAGAGAAGCAGCCCTACATGTTATAGAACAAAGGGTCCTTCAAGGACCAGGAAAAATGCTACTTTCCCCTGGAAGCCTGCCCAGACAGGCACATTGTATCTGTTGAAATACCAGGGATCCCTCCTCCCCTCAGCTGCTGGTGTTACTGTGTCAAAGGGTTGCCTGCATGTTTACACAGCTGCTAGAGTTTGTGGGAGGAGAAAGCTAGCGATAATAATATTAATCCTGTTAGGGATGAGGAAACAGGTTTGAAAACTCAGCTAAGACCATATAGCTAACAAGAGGCAAATCAAGTTTTCAACCCAAAGGCTACATCCTTTCTCAAGCTCTCCCCAGTAAAGACTGTGTTATAACCACGCCAGGTTGAATTCAGGGAGCTCAGCTGACTTCATTTGTCCTCTGGGTTGAAACCCATAGAACCAGGGATGGATGTCCAAGGGAATCAACAAGGCTCTTCCAGCAGGTGACTTTGGATGGATGAAGTTTCAGATGGATGGAGTTCCCAAAGCACTTTATATACAATCCCCTCCTTCCCTAAGATGGACAGACTTGGGACCTGGGAAAGCCAGCCCTCTGTGCCCAGTCGCACACTTTTTGTTAGCGTGCATGGACACTACATGGTGATGGCTTTCTGGGTGTCTGTTCTGCCCCAGGTGCTGTGCTACAAGTGGCCTCAAGTGTGAACTTACTTGTCACAAGGACTGAGCGAGACACACAGGAAGCTCTCCACACAACCGTGGGGATTTAGGCACATTTCTTAATCTCTGAGGGTTTCAATTTACTTATCTGTAAAACGAAAAAGCAAACAAAGAAATCTTTCCTTTCAGGGTAGTTGTAAGGAAAAAAAAAAAGGACTATGAAATTTTCCAGAAAACATTTACTAAGTACCTACACTATGCCAGGCTCTTATGTATGTATCTCATTTATATTTCACAAAAATCCCATGAGCTAGATACATTATTATTTCCATTTTACAGATCAGAAAATCGAGGAACTAAGAGACCAAGTAGTAACTGGATCCCTGGGCTGGCAAGGAGTGGGGCTGGGACTCAGACCCAGGTGGCACAGCACCCAAGACCTTGTGCCGCAGTGCTCTGCCGTGGGCCCCACTCCTCCCCACAGGGCTCTCCGGCTTCATTCTCCATGCTGCAAAGGCAGTGATCTTTCTTAAAGGCCAATCTAATACTATTGCTCCTCTACTTAAAATCTGCCCCTGGCTCCCCCTGCCTAAGGTGATCTTCAAGTCTGTAGCACAGCATTCAAGGCCTGGCCCTGAGCCAGCTCCTGTCTTCTTTTCTGGCCAGTCTCCCAACCCAACCCCCACCAAAACTGAAGTCCCTGCCACCTGGACTTTCAACCTGCTGTTCCCTATACCTGCAGTGCCCTCTCTCCAAACGAGGCAAACTCCTACTCATCTTTGAAAGCCTCACCTCAATATCTCCTCCTCCTCCCCAGATTTCCCCAGGCAGCTGTCTAGCTTCCTGGCATAGACACTGTCTACACTTCTGCAATAGCTCTGTAATAGCACTGCTCACCCATAATCTGATCTGTCCATTTCTATCTCTGTCTTTCACACCACACCAGTGGTTGCCGACATATTTGAGTTTGAGGACTCTTTTTTAATATCTGAGGATTTCAAGATCTTTCCATACACACCAATCAAAGCAACGCTTAATGATAAAAAGTCACCATGAATTCAGTAAAGCTTATAAATGCACCTGTATTTTAGTCAACACGATACCATCCACATATATTTGAAAACGATGCTGCAAGTAGGTGTACACAGGGATTTGAGGACCTTGTTATATACTCTGTGGACTCTAAGGCTTCAGAGCCTCCAGTCCATTGCTCTACTCCAGCAAGTGAGTTTTTTGATGAAATGGAAGTAACGTTCATTGACCCTATTATATTCCAGGGCTGTGCCAGTCACTTTTCATTTTGATCTCCTTCAAATCTCAAAAGAAAAAAAAAAAATCTGTCATTTTCCACATAAGAAAACAGAGGCTTGGAAAGCAAGAGTACATTGTCTAAGATCACATAGAGACTGAAAGACAGAGCACAGACTTGGTTCTTGAACCCTTCTTTGCACATTCTCAGGTCCTCCAGCTTGTACCCACCCTGGCCAGAGACCCTCCCAGATGCAGGCAAGCACAGAGGCTCCTCGAACATCAAAGAACCAGAGAAGGCACTGGGCAAAACTCCAAGATGGCACAGCATACTCCCCGCCCCCCACCCCTGGCCTTTTCCTTGAAGTGCTATTTCCTGTATTTAGTGGGTATCCTTGCCCTGGTCCTGGACTTTAAGCCCCCTCTCTTCATTGCCACCCCATCCTATTTCCTCCCCTCCCCCAGACTTCCTGCCCATATCCACAGCAGCCTGCTCTCTGTTAACAGCTCCCTCAAACTAGCTCCCACTAAGGTCTTAGTGCCTGGTAATAGCTAAGTGTGGGTTCCTTGCCCTCTCCAACTGGCCATTTGTGTTTTAAACCAAAGGAGAGACTTCTCAAAAATTCTGGTCAGTGGGCCACAGGAGGAAGAAAATGGGCTTCCAAGTCAAACAAATCCAGGTTTCAATCCCTGGTTCTCCTACTTCCTTTTTGAATGAACTTGGGTAAATCACTTAATCTCTTTGAGCCTCAGTGTCTTCATCTGAAAAATGAAGAAAAGAAAACCTACCTCATAGGGTAAATATACAATCTGGGACTGTATAGTGGGTAGATCAGTGGCCCTCCAAAAGATATGTCAATGTCTTAATTCCCAAAACCTCTGAACGTAACCTTATTTGGAAAAAAGGTCTTTACAGATATAATTAAGGATTCTGAGATGAGAAGATTGTCCTGGATTATCTGGGTGGGCCTTAAATGCCATCACAAGTGTCCTTTTAAGAGAAAGGCAAAGGGAGATCTGACGCACAGAAGAGGAGGAGGCAGTGCGACCATGGAGGCAGAGAGTGGAGTGATGTGGCCACCAGTCGAAGAATACCAACAGCCTCCAGAAGCTAGAAGAGGCAAAGAACGAGTCTCCCCTAGAGCCTCCAGAAAGTCTTTGCAAATGTAACTAAGTTAAGGACCTTGGGATGAGATCAATCTGGATCACACAGATGGGCTCTAAATCTAATGACAAGTATCCTTATAAGAGACAGAAGACACATACACAAAGAGAAGGTCGTTTGAAGACAGGGGCAGAGTATTAGATTTTTGTAGACACAAGCTAAGGAATGCCCAGAGGCACCAGAAGATGGAAGAGGCAAGGAAGGATTCTCTTTTAGAACCTCCAGAGGAACATGGCCCTGTGGACACCTTGATTTCAGACTGCTGGCCTCCAGAAGTGAGACCGTAAATATGAGAGAATAAATTTCTATTGTAAGCCACCAAGATCATGGTACTTTATTACGGCAGCCCTGGGAATCTAATACACACTGCCTATCTCCTCAATTTATCACATATCGCCCCTCACGTCCTACTTTATGCCATAGCCATACAAACTACTTGTTCAAGGGCGCAAGCTTTGGGAGAGTGGAACCTCGTCTGACTTGGTCACTGGCATAACCCCAGTGATTCGCATGGCACCAGGTACATGGCAGGTGCTCAATACATATTTATAAAGTAAGTGAATTGTAGTTCTTCATACTGTGCTACGTCATGCCTCCCTGTCTTCGCATCTGCTGGACCCTCTGCCTAGAATACCCTCCTACCTCATTCCCATACAAACACCTGTTATCCTTTAAAACTCTACTCAGGCATCACCTGTGTGCCTTTCCTTGCCACACAGATTGCTCTCTTCCCTCTACACTAATTCTGTTCTGTGTATGTTGCTCTAGTACAGCATGTCTTACATTGTACTCTGATTATATGTTTATGTGTCTGTCTCATTGAGAACAGAAGTTCTCAGAGGATAGGAGGTGTATGTGATTTACTTCTTCTAAATCCTCAGCACCCAAAACACAGGACGCAACTATATACACACAGAGTTTCCCCCTCCTTCCACATATTCCAGCACTGAAGGGGCAATGCTCAAAAAAAAAAAAACAAAAAAAAAACAAAAAAAAAAACCCAAAAGGCAAATCTTAGCCCGAGGCCCAGAGATAAGCCTGCAGGCTCAAAAGAGTCCATGAGCCCTTTCTAGACCTTCCTCCAAACTCCCTTTAAACAGAAGCCTTGAACAGAACACTATGACTGCTGCAGAAACCTGGGGATGGTATTGTTTAATTAAACAGAGACTCAAGTCACCCGCTTCTGGCTCAGGCTGGGCCTCTGGGACCTGAGCAGGCAACATTTCATCATTAGGAGGAAAGGAGATGACAAACTCTTTCCTGAAAGAACACAGCAGGCAGGCAGAATTACTGGATGTGGATAAATAAAACCATTATTTCCAAATACATATCCCAGGCAGCACTAAATGCATTCTCCGTATCACAGGCGATACTAAATTTAGAACTGGCAGTTTGAGTCATATGCTGATTCCTAAAGAGAAAAACTAAATTCAAGGGAGAAAAATGAAGTGAAATATGAAAATAAAAATGCAATCTTAGTCCATAAGAGCAAGTTATCAAGAGAGGTGCGGGGGAAGGCTCCTGCACAGAATTCTGGCTGCAAAGGAACTCCAACGGGGAGGTGCAGGCCCCTGGTAGGTACCACAGCAGCAGCAGCCTCTGGGGAAACCTCTGGAGTGTCTCTCTAGGTGGAATTTCAGAGAGGCAGGAGTGGAATCTGCGCTTGAGCAATAATGTGGGAAACACCAAAAGCCATCCCAAGGGCCAAGCAGGGGGCTCGGACTATTCTGCAGACAACAAGACCATCTCCTCCCAATGTCTTGCTCAGAGTACTCAGGGGACTGCTCAAGCTCTGAGAAGTAGGACTGTTCTTGTGTTGGTAAGCTGATGTTGAGCTTCCTTGTTCTCCAAAGTGCTCATGCTCTTTAAGGCACAGACTGCTGGTCACCCACTCAAGATCCATTCTCCCCTTCTTTCCTAGTAACAGGCCCCAAATTTTATTCAGGGTAGCCATGTGTCCAGCTAAAAGCCTAACTTCCCAGACTTCATTATAGTTAGGCATGGCTGTGTAACTAGGTTCTGGCCAATGAGTTCTAAGTGGAACCATTGTGCTGGGTAGCACTTTAGGGAAAGTGTCTTAAAAGGGCCTCCTTTTTTCTTTTCTTCCTTCCACCTGCCTAAAGATTGCTAGCAGCCATCTTGGAACATGAGAAAATCTTGAAGATGAAAGCCTATGTTAAGGAGAGTTAAAAAGAGAAAGAAAAATAATTGGGGTCCTTGATATCCACAGAACTATTATACCAGTTCTGGGCTGAATATCACCAGACCTCTCATGTGCGAGTGTATTAGTCTGCTTGGGCTGCCATAACAAAATACCATAGACTGTGTGACTGGAACAACAGAAATTAATTTTCTCACAGTTCTGGAGGCTAGAAGTCCAAGATTAAGGTGTCATCAGGGTTAGTTTCCGGTGAGTCCTCTTTTCTTTGCTTGCAGATGGACACACCATCTTGATGTGTCCTCACATGGCCTTTCCTGTGCGCATACAGGGAGAGCAACCCCTGGTGCCTCTTCCTTTTCTTATAAGCACACCTGTCCTATCAGATTAAGGCCCCACCCCTATGACCACACTTAACCTTTATCACCTCCTTATACGCCCTATCTTCAAATATAGTCACACTGCAGTTATAGCTTTAATCTATGAATTTTGGGGAGACACAATTCAGTCCATAACGGTGAGAGAAAACACTTCTCTCTTGTTTAAGTCATTATTATTTCTGGTGTCTCTTACTAGCATGTGCACACAATTCCTTAATAACATAACTCCAAAGTCCAAGGAACACCTTTTAAAGCTTCCACCTTGAGATGGCCTTGGTAACTGAGAGTCCAAAGGAAAGTACCAAAGATGCAACCCTTTTAAAGTCACTTTGAATGATTATTTGTTAATATCTTTCATTCGTTCAACTGACTAACATTTGCTGACCATCTATTATATGTCAGATATTGGGCTATGTGCTAGGGACACTATGATAAACAAAAATGGTCCTTGACCTCTAGGCACTTATCATCTTTACTGATTTATTATACTTACTCTAAGCTCATCTCTTTCCAAAGGGAACTTTTATAATACAGTACATGAAATAGAAGTGGAAATTCAAAACCATGGAAAGGAAGAGTATCCAAATGCCAGCCCTGGGAGTTTATATACACGCTGTGATTGAGCACCCAGGGTTGGCTTTGAGCTTCCTTGCAGTCATGAAAAAGAACAAATGAGAGTGACTTGGGTCTTGTTTTCTGAAAGGAGAATGAATCCCAATCACTTATGGTAGTCAAAAGTAAGCATTTTCTTTTCTAAACAAACTCCACTCAGTGCTTCTGGGTGTCTTGAATGTCCTAAAAAGCACTATTTTCTGACCAAATCCCAACCAATGCTGTTTCTAAATTCTGTGCACAGTTCATTAGCTCTTAGAAACTCATCCAATAAAGCCAGAGGTACCATGATTTGCACACGATTCTGGTTTCCTATTCTAGAGCAAAGAGCTCACTGAAGATTGTGAGTGATCATTTCAAGAAGGTACAAGGAATGGGTATTGGTAAACCCCAAAATCTCTGAAGCTTGGACATTAGGTGCATGATTTTAAGAAAAAGAAATAGCAAGAAGATAGAACCCAAGAGAAGGACTAGGATATATGGAAAGATGAAACACCAAGAATGAAGTCAATATAACTCTCACATAGAATTCCTTTCTTGGTATATTACAACAGGCAGCATCTTATGAGAGATACTGTATGGGTTTGAATCCCAACTCTGCTACTCTGCTACTTACTAGCTCTGTAATTTTGGGGATGTTGGTAGCTCAGAGCCTTAGTTTCTTCATGGAAAATGAAGATGGTATCTATCTACCATGTGGATTAACTACCAAAACATACATAGTGTCTCTGCCATGGTGCAATAATGATTAAAAAAAAAAAAGCCTACATATAAAGGCCTCATGTGTGCCAGACACTGCATTATATATTTGACATGAATTTTATCATTTAATCTTCACCATAAGGTGATGCTATTGAAGAATTCCAAAACTGTTGGTTTCTCTCCAAAGCTAGGCCAAGCCATGTCCTTCAATGTTTTTGAAAGAAGTATAGTGGTTAGAAGTCCCTTTGCCAGACCCATCCCAGGCAAAGCAGCTGTATTGACACCCATTTTGTAACCATCTGCTATCCTGAAAGTTTGCTGCAGCTGATACAAACCTTTAACTCTTGGGCTCCCCAATGGGAGTTTAAAGAACTCAAAGAAAACCCTTCCATGAGACTCTTTTCAACCCCCATTTGTGGCAGGAAGAAAGACACTGAAAAGTTTGGACCATGCTATTCAACAAAACAGAGTGACCAGACTGCAAGGATGGGGGGCTGGGGGTTACCGTTTAATGGGTACAGAGTTTCAGCAGGGAAAATGAAAAAGTTCTGGAGAAGGATGGCAATGATGGTTGTACAACAATGTGAATGTACTTGATGCCACTTAAAATGGTTAAAATGGCAAATTTATGTCATATATATTTTACCACAATAAAAATAATAGTAATAATAGTAAATAAAGTAACTAGGGTTGTGAGGGATCTAAAAGCCACATATGATGAAGAACATCTGAAAGAACTCAGGTGTTCTGCAGACAAAAGTTTGAAAGCCTCTGGTTTACGGGATGACATCCACTACTTATCAAGCACATCATACACGCTGGCACTTTACATACATTATCTTTATTGTCCAGCAGGGCCTTGACAGGCATTCCTTGCATAGAAGGATCATGTGACCAGTCCAGGATCACACAGGTAGAAAGTGGTGAAGATGGGCTTTGAACCCAACCAGTGCTCTTCCTTCAACACCACACTGCCTGCCTCTCATTCATATATTGAGTGGACACTTGGATTTTAAAATGCTGAAGATTTCTTTCAAGTCTAAGATTTTATTATTCTCAATTGGGATGTGGAGGGTAGAAAGGTCAGATACTCATCTTCTTGAAGGTTCCCTGCACTGCCAGGGCATTACAAGTAAACCTAAGCCTATTGAATAGGCATCCTGCCCTCTAGGGGCAACTATTCTGATCAGAGGAAACTGGAGGAGCTTTGAGATGGGAGCCAGAGGCAATACCAGGTTGACGCTGCCAGGAGACTGCATCAGGGCCCATGGATCACAACTAGCTCGCATGGCTGGGGAGGGAGCCATCAGCCAACAGAGCACATAGCAAGCTCCAAGCATAGCAAGAGCTACTGAGAGCATTTCTCCTCCCAGTGGAGTCAAGACATCTCAGATGAGAATTTTTGAAGAGGAAGAAGATGATGAAGCAGAGTTAGGTGTGGGGGCTCTGAAGTCTGCAGCTTCTGTTCAAATCCCAGCCTATATTTCTGTCTGCAAGAGCAACCTGTAGCCACTCTGAAGCTGCAGAACAATCTCATGGCTGCCTTTGGTACCCTCAGAAGTCCCTTGGCATCCCCTTCTACTCTTCAGTGACCTCACAAACATCCACATAACAAAGGTATTAGGACAGAATCAAGGAAATGGGTTTTCTGTAATGCTGGCTATTGATCAGAGACCCCCCAGACAGATTCTGCTTTTTCCCCACCAGACAAAGATGTAGACTTGCTGGCCATGAGTTTGCTTCAAAAAGCAGAAGAGCTTTTTGAGATAGAGATGTTTGTAAACCTTCTCTGAAAAGAAAATTCAGAAATTGTAAATTCTTCAAGATGATGAGACAAGCCTTGATTTAAAAAGACCTGTGATGCAGCAAGAAGGGACTGATTCCTGTGTGCAACAGGACTCTACTCTGCACAGACAATGTCGCCTGCAGCTTCACACTCCATCATGGAACCAGGGGCCAGTGAAGGTGGGGTTGAACTACCTGTGCTGCCTGGACTCCTTGCTCTCAATAAGTGCCTGTATCCGTGAGTAATTAAGTCAGGAATTTGATAAGTAATCTTCCATGCATGTATGCTACAGGTATGTGTGTGTTTGTGGTCTCTTTCTACCAATCCACAGATTCTCACTGCATTTCTCCCACTTTCCTTCCAGAATTTCCTCTAAGCTTGTAAGCTAGGACCCATTTGTATGAACCACGCAGCTGCCCTTGTATCGGCAGCGGGAGCCACTTTCTGAGCAGGGCCTTTAGAAGAAAGAGCGGAGCCCGTGGCTGACCAGCCCTGTGCGTGGGTCCAGCTGGAGTCAGCTGGGCTCTACTCCACACGGCGCTTGGCTGTCGCCTGCTCGCTTCGAGTGGAGGATCCGGCACTTATTTTAGGTCCTTATAAATAATACATTTTGTCATCTTGATTCTTCAAGGCCTTCTTTCAAGCTATTTTTTCCTCTTTGGGAAAACCACTATTACTCTACGAGACAGAGTTGTTCATAAATCAGGAGGAGTTCCAAGTGACCAAAGCCTGACTTCCTGACTTCAGAAGAAGTGGGCAGCCACCAAGCCTGATTAGTCAGAGAAGAAGCTGGTCTCATGCAAGAAGAGGATCTTACTTTAAGGATGAAAAAAAATGTTCACAACATCTAATTCTTTGACCCATAATGTCTGAGCTTTAAATACCACTTTCAACACTTGCCTTCCTGAGAGTCCCCAGCAGCTTGTTATGCTCAGGAAGATGCGAGGGTTCTTACTATCTGCAAATAGGGGTGACGCTACCTTTCATGTAGAGCTGTCCAAGCGTCTGACATCATAAAGTCAAGGCTCAGTATGTGAGTTCTCCTTTGACTCTTTTTGTCTCTTGCAGCTCCCAGGAAGATACATTTGTGCCTTGAAAAAGTGTTACTTTCTTTTCTCTTCATGACCGTGAATCACTGAAGACATGTTCTCCAAATAATATGGCACAAAGAAACCTGGTCGTACAGTGGATAGAGTGCTGAACTTAGAATCGGATAGGCCAGGGCTTGAATCCTAGCTCTGCTACTTGTTATGTGATCTTGGGCAAGTGTCTTAATCTCTCTGGACTTCAGTGTTTTAATCAATAAATGGGATAAACCGCTAACTTTACAGTCTCTCTCAAACTTTAAGGTACACATGAATTGCCAGGGAATACTGCTAAAATGCAGATTCCAATTCAGCAGGTCTCGGGTAGGGCTTAAGGTTCTACATTTCTAATTAGTACCTGTTGAGACCTCTGGTTTGTGGACCACCTTTTGAGTGTGAAGGATATAGATGGTCAGGGCATGCTGTAAGCTGTAAAGGGCTACGTCTCCTTAAGGTCCGATATGTTAACCATTGTTTTACCCTAACACACAAAGAAGGTCATTCTTCTAAAACTCAACTTGGACCATGAATCCTTGATTCTTTGCAGGCAAGCATAATAGTGATTATTTATACAGTAAAATAACAAGGGTGGGAAAACCAGGTGTCACCAATCCTTTCCCCCTACAACCCAAGAAAATCAACAACTAACCAACAAAGCACAACACCATTCCTATCAGCTGTCAGATGTAAAAAGCAAATATACAAACAAACAAAATCCCAGAATAGCTTAAAACTACTTCGGATTAAAACTTTTGGGGATAATAATGTAAACCCCATCTCTCCTCAAAAAAGCATTGTTTTAAACCCCAGTGTTTATGACTAAACTGAAGTGTTGATTTAGAGGATGAAAGCAGGTTTTGGTAGGTTCAAGAAGAAAAAAGCCAAGAACATTGTGTTCCTGAGATTGGTCTGATGGAGGAGAGGAAACTGAGGAGAGAATTTAATGGAATGGAAGAAGAAAGCTAGTGACAAGGACTGTGAAAGGGGCTTTCCTTCTTAGAACAATCCTATGCTCCAGGGCCACCTCCTTGGTGATACCATTCATTCCTCACAGCCCCAGACAGAGCTGATTCCTGCTCTTGTTGCTGAAGCACTAATACTCACCCCTCTACCCACCCTGGAGCCAGTGCTTACCACACTGTATCGAACACTCACATCAATCTCCAACCTCTAAGGTCAGGGACCATATCTTATTTATCTCTACATCCTCGGCTGGGCACAGTGCCCTGGCACACATTAGGCACTCAGTGAAGGATACTGATTGATGCATGAGGTGGAAGATCATGAAGAGTTAATAACTTTTCTTCAGGGTTTGTCTTTCCTGGAGGTATTCATTCATATATTCACTCACTTGGTTTCTTAGTCCATTTTGTGCTACTATTAATATAACAATACCACAGACTGGGTAATTTTATTTTAATAATTATTATTTTCAGACACAGGGTCTCAGTCTGTCACCCAGGCTGGAGTGCAGTGGCGCAGTCATAGCTCACTGCAGTCTGGAACTGCTGGCCTCAAGCAATCCTCCCACCTCGCTCTCACAGAGTGCTGGGATTACAGGCATGAGCCACTGCTCCTGGCCCTGGGTAATTTTAAAGAACAGAAATCTATTGGTTCACAGTTCTAGAGGCTGGGATGTCCAATAGCAAGATGCTGGCATCTGGTGAGGGCCTTCTTGATGTGTCATAACATGATGGATGGTGAGAGAGCGAGGGAAAGAGAGGATGAACTCACTCCCTCAATAACAGCATTAACCCATTCATGAGGGCAGACCTAAGCACCTCTTAAGGGTCCCACCTCTTAATACTGTTACGATGGCTACTAAATTTTAATATGAGTTTTGGAGGGGACAAACCTTCAAACCGTTGCACTTTTCCAAGTGCGATTACTCAGACCATTTGCCAGTTTTCAGTATACTCCAGTCTGAGAGTTTCAAACTTTCTTGATCCCAAGACCGTAAACTTAATAATATATAATAATGAAAATATAAACTTACAGTATCTTGTCAAAGTGGTTTTCTATTTTCACAGTAAATTAAATATATAAATAAATTTTCCCATTTTCAAACAAGGAAACAGATCCAGAAAAAATAATTAAATGCTCTAAGGTAGAGTCTCAAACTTTAGGTAAATAAGAATCACCTGGGCACTTATCGAAAATACAGAATCCTGGCCCCTAATCCCAGAGATTCTGATTCAGTAGATATAAGATGGAGCCCAGGAATCCGCATTTTAATGTTCCCCAGGTGATTCTGAGGCAGGTGATCTACAGACCTGGGGCAACACCCCTAAGCAATTGAAGCCTAGCCCAGTGCCCACCCTCAGGCTGCCCACCCCACTCCTATTCTGGAGTTCATCACGGGTTATCTCAGGACTTAGACTCCAAACCTAGAGTCACAGGATGAGAGGCAAGTCCCACATATAGCACCTTCACAGGGCCTGGTGGGAAACCCAAAACCAGGGACACTCAGACAGTGATGGCACTTCCAAAGGCCCATACATAAAACCATGAAGCCAGAATGGTGGGTGGTAAATGGATCGCATTTCTCAGGGCTTAAGACCTGGAAGGCGAGGTTCTGGAAGAGGACCAGGACCTCTAGACAAGAAGAACAACAACAAATTACCAAGAGGCTCATTCCAGGAAATACTGAGAGTGTCTGACGTGTTTATTTTGGATCTGTACCCCTTCTTTCCCACTTTGAGGTAGTTTACCAAATGGAACCTGATGGAACATTCAGTAAAGAGAAGTAACTGAAGACAGTACAAGTAAACTTCTCCTTGTCTGTTTTTCACATCCAAGCCCTGCTCACCAGACCTCTGTGTTCTCTCCCATCAGCCGCTTTCTTGTCAGCCCACTGCCAATGCCCTAATTAAAGATCTCCTGCATTACCTTTCATCTGAACTATAAAAGCCTCCCAAGGCTCTCCCTGACTCTTGCCTTTCCTCTTCCCTCAATCCACCTCCCCTAGAAAGCCTCATTAATCTTCCCAGAGCATACAGCTCATCAAAGTGCAAAAAGACCACTGCATTTGAAGGCAGATCTGGCCCTGGCTCTGACTCCAACACCATCCTTTACTACTTGTCTGACCCTGGGTTAGTAACTTCCCTTTTGGGATTCAGCCTGGTTTTGTTTGAGACAGGGTCTTGCTCTGTTGCGCAGGCTGGAGTGCAGTGGCACAATCACAGCTCACTGCAGCCTCTAACTCCTGGGCTCAAGCAATCCTCCTGCCTCAGCCTCCCAAAGTGCTGGGGTTACAGGTGTGAGCCACCATGCCCGGCTGGGATCCAGTCTTTATGTGTGAGACAGAGTACTGGACCGGGTCATATCCAAAGTCCTTCCAACCCTAAGATTTTATGTGACATTCCTGCTTAAAAATTACTAGTGGCGCCTTATTGCCTATAGAATTAAATATATAAATACCTTACCCTGGAACATCTAAGGAGGGGGCCATCTGTGATGATCTGGCCCCAACTTTTTAAAAGCATTATTCTCCTTAGTCAAACTGAAGTATTCCCACTTCCCTAAACATGCCTGGAGTGTTTTGCTTCCTCAGTGCTTTTGTCGTTACTTTATCTCAGAAAACCTAGTACACTTATTTCAATAAGTAAGATACCTATATTTCTTGAGGTCCAAATCAATGGATCTCCTTTAGGCTTTCCCTCTGTGCCCCTAGAGTTTTCCTCCTCTGACCCCTCTAGTACTTCTCACAGCTGGAATTTCAGTTCCCCTGGGTCTGGTTCACACATCCTTTAGTCAGCTCCTTGAGAACAGAGTGTGTGTGTCTTCCACCCAGTTGGCACAGGACCCTGCACAGAGAAAGGCCTGACAATTGTTGGATAAACGTCAAAAAGTGAAGGACCCCTTTTTAGTGAGGTCCTGAATTTCAGTGGCAGCCAAGGCAGAAAGGGGGACACATTGGACAAATAGTTTCCAGACTTACAAAAGAAGGAATACAAATTCCTGTTTCAGCGAACAACTTTTTCTTGAAATCAACCCCAAGAACACAAGCCATAAAAAGGCGCTACCAAGCTTGGCAGTGCAACGTGTGCTTTGCTCATGAAGGCCTGAGATGATTTTTGCTGCCAATAACAGCTTGGGCTGAGGTGCTCAACTTGGTGGCTGCAGCGTGGCTGAAAGCTCCAGGCAGCTACAGAGCACAGTCACAGCACATCCTCAGAGCCACAATGGCTCAGTCTGAATTGTGAGCCCGAGGGTTGTGGTAAGAGGCAGACTTCCTACCGATATGATATACGTGGAAGGGATTTCCTCCTCTGACCACTCCAAGCCCTGGATGTGGACTGTCTCAGCTTATTCTCTGTCCACCTGGGTCACAGTCAAGTGTGTATATGTTTTATCTCCCTGACTAGACTGTCAGCTCCTGCCTGGAAGGATCAGTATCTTGTTCGTCTTCCTATCTCCCACATGCCTAGCACAAAGCCCTGCTCATAGCAGATGTCAATAAATGTTCTCTGGATGAATGCTCGAATTTAGATCAAATTGACTCAAATCCCAGTTAAAATCCTCAGCCAGGAAGAAAAGATTTAATTCATTTTTTTTTCCTACAAAAAGGACAATCTTGCTATTTAATATAACCTAATACGTTTTCTTCACAACTCCAAGACAGATGCAAGTTCTGTTTTTAGAAGGCATATCTGAGATGTTGTAAAGTAGTGCTTGGTTTTGATATTTTATTCTGATTAAATTTGAGACATATCAGAAATATGAGTGATGACTTAGCTTGCTCTGAACTATTCTATTCATCATCCTAGAATCCTAAGATTGCAGAGTGTGAAGGGCCTTAGAGACCAATCAAGTTGTTATACAACTGAGAGAAATAAAATTCAAGAGCTGGGATTAGAACCCAGATTGGATGGTTGACTGGTTGGGTAGATAGTTGATTAATTCCTTCTCTTTGTTCAACAAACATCACTGAGCACACACCATGTGCCAAGTCCTGTTCTGGGGGATAGGGAAACAGAGCCAGCAAAGACAAGCACAGACATCTTCAAGTTCATAGACTAATGGTTACTTCCTGATTCCTAGGCCCGGGATATTTTATCTTCTTCAAAAGAGCTAAATTGTCTCTCCCAAAGAGCTTCCTGGGGAAAAGGACCAATGCCCATTGGACAAGAAGGCCTTGAATTTACTGGAGCACTACCCTTCCCTGTGGGTCATCCATTCAAGGGCTACTGGACTGGGCTTATTTGAAAGCCTCATGCTTCCTGCCTAGGTATTGCCCCCTTCCTGAGCATGTTTCTCAGGCTGCATCCAGGACTCAGTGGGAAACAGGGATTTGATTGGTTAGCATTCTGTAAGGCAGCTATTTGCTTTCCATCGACTAGACCTTGGTTTTAAAGACCTCTGTTGGTTCCTGGATGCCTACAGGATTAAGTACAATACCCTCAATATGCCACACAGGCCCTTTGTGGTACAGTCAACAACCTTACACACCAGCCCATATCTCCCCAACACACTGAAGTATTTTCTATTTCTTGAATATACTCTTTTCTTTAAGGATTCTGGGCCTTTTCAAATGCTCTGCCCTTTTCCTGGAATGCTCTCTTGTCTAACTCCCTTCTGAGGCCCAGTTTCTCTGTGAAGCCTTCCTCTACTTTCCCTATGAAAAGTTAGTCTTCTCCTTGAAATTCCCACTTTTGCTGTACTCCCCTCTGCCATTTTATAACTCACTGAGATTCGTCTCTCTACATGTCTACATCCTCTAAGAGAAAGGAGGTCCGAAAGAGCAGAGCCCTGTCTGATTCACTACCAGCAGAACACTAGCCACAGATAAGGCACTTGCTATAGGACTGGTGAATGAATGAATTCTTTAAAAATCCCTTCCCTTTTTACTTCTCCAAGCTGTCCTTTGGAAGTGTAAGAGCTAGCCTCTATCCATACGCTCTCAAGTTTACAGAAGTATATCCTGGCACCTCTCAAGTTTGTCACCTCTCAAGTCCAACCACTACCAGGAGATGTCCTTCCCTCTTCTTCACCACACCCCATACCTTATCCCCAAGTTTAGGAATTGGAACTAGGTATTAGTTTGGCCTACACTAATTGGTTAATATAGCACTTACTGTAATGTCTAACACAGGGTCTGGCTGAGAGTAAGTGCTAAATAAACAAATATTTATCGAAAGCCAAATGAACAAATTTCTGAGGATCCCCCAAAATAAGGCTCCTATTTTTGCCCATGACCTACTGAATACTCCTCTCAAACATTAAATAATTGTTAATGCTATAGTTTGGATGTTTGTGCCCCTAAACCTTATGTTGAAATTTTATCCCACTATTGGAGGTGGGGCCTAAGGAGAGGTGTTTGGGTCATGGCATGGATCCCTCATGAATAGCAATGATACCCTCCCTGGGTGGGGTGAGTGAGTTGTCATTCTTTTAGTTTCCATGAAAGCTGGTTGTTAAAAAGAGCCTGGCATCTCCCCTCTCTCTTTTGCTTCCTCTCTTGCCGTGTGATCTGTGTATACACTGGCCCCCTTCATCTTCCACCAGAAGTGGAAGCAGCCCAAGGCCCTCACCAGAAGCCAAACAGATGCTGGATGCCATGCTTCTTGAACAGCCTACAGAACCATGAGCCAAACAAACCTCTTTTCTTTATAAATTACGCAGTCTCAAGTATTCCTTTACAGCAACACTAAGTGGACTAAGACAGTAAACTTCAGAGCATAACAACAAAAGTCAGAAGACCTGGGTTCCAGGTCACGTCCATATGTGGCCTCTCATGAAACACAACATAACAACATGAAAGAGTCCAGACAAAATACCAAAATAAGGGAAACAACCTGAATTTTCCTTAGAGAAAGTCAGGAAAGAAGAGAGCCCTGGGGCTAGGAGGCCAGAGTAGGCTTTAGAGTTCCAGAACATAGCCCTGGGGCAAATGTCAGGGGTATGATGCAACGTGCCAGGGAAGGATGATGTTTCCCGGCCTGGCATAAGACTAAACAGGCGGTATCTGACAGAGAGCTCAGATCAGAGACTTGAAGTGGCCTCCGGGGGTGGGGCTGAGTGTGACGGAAAGAGCTATGGAGAGGACTTAAGCATGACCTCAGCCTCTAAAGGAGGGATGCGGTGGAAAGAGCACTACATTCGAAGTCAGAGGGGGAACTGGAGAAAGGAGACGAACATTGACTGGGCACCTCTCTATCCATGCTCTGTGCGGGCAGTTTACACACATTACCTCATTCGGTCCTCACTGCCCTCCCAGGGAGATAGCACTAGTCACATTTTATAGAGAAAACGGGGCTCAGACAGGCAAAGTTGCTTTAGTGCTCTGAATTTCAGGATGCTAATCTGTGAAACAGATAATAATCTAACCCCTCTCACAGGTCTACTGTAAGAATGCAGTGAGATACAGTGCAGAGCACCTACCACCATGCCAGGTGCTTTGTAAATTTTATTATAATTATTAATACTAATAACCACTTATGATATTAATAATAACTAGCTTGCACAAGGTCACACAGCTCATGAATGCCATAAGTGGAATGTGAATGCTGGGTGGTGTTTCACTGTGTCAGACTCCCCCCCACAGAAGACCAGGATTTGACAAGCAGTTCTGCCTGACCTCAGACAAACTATTGCATCTTGCAGAGCCATGTTCTCTTAATCTGCATAAAGGGGCCAAGAACTCTGCCCTTCGGAGCCCACAGCGATGCTGGGTAAAAATGCAGGGCAAAACTGGTAAACACACATCTGCATTGTGCGTGCAGATGGGAACTGTGACAACTGTAATGGATACCCTGAACAGGGAGATAAGTGTCTTCAGGTTGGCATGACTCTATTGTGCTAGATGGTCACATATGAAGATAGAGCCTTGCTTGAGGTGTCAAGGATTTTGCAGGCAGCAAGTGGCCTCTAGCTTACAGTGACTGTGCCAGCCCCAACAAAAGGCTAGTCTGTATCTTGTTAATGTTCCCCTGGAATGTAAAAACAGTGGGAACCTCCTAAAACACTACAGAAACACGCTTTGGGATTTTATCCAACACATTAGAAAAAAATTCCTGACAAAATCAGTGTTAGGAAAGAGCTGGCATGGGAAAGGGACATAGCCAGAATTCTTCCAGGGGTCAGATTGCAAGCAACATGCCAGTCTTGGCACCTGAAAGGATTTCTCCGTAATGAAGACTGAGTTCTTTGTGAGAAACTTAAGCTGGGTGGGCTGTTTGCTGAGTGGATGTCAGTCTTCAGGCAGAAACAGGACAGCGTGTCCCGGTCCACCCCAGGCTACCAGCAAGCTGACACATGCCCTGCATTTGTGCTCTGGGTGGGAAGCAACGAATGTTCTCCCTGCTCAGAGCATGCGGACCAAAGCCATTGCACACAAGCCATGCGCACACACCATAGAGCCGCCAGCTGATCAGAGGCAGCTGATCAAAGGCACCACAGGCTTCTTGTCTCCTTACATCCTGGGGTGCTGGCTGCTAGGCTTAACTCATCTGACCCTGATACATGCAAAACTCCGCAAGGTATTACGAACCTGGGAAAAGAAGATTCAGACAGCAACTTGCCTACGTCACATAGCTAGAAAAGGTGGAGCTGGGATTTAGCCTAGGTCCTTCTGACTTCAAGGACACATCGGTCCTTGGCAGACTTGCCTAAGGCAGACTGATTTTCCAAGATACAAAACAAAGCCAAGAAATCAGAGAACCTTAGAGTTGTGATTCTCAGTCCACCACCCTACACTGGGAAGCAGTCCCTGTGTCTCACCCGACACACGTCCCCCAGCCTCTGCAGGATCACCTTCCCTAACAGGGGCTCGCCGCCTGCTCCAGTAGTAAGCAGTTCTTTGTTCCACTGACAGAGAATGCCAGCTTCCCCTGAGTGCCTAAATTGGCATAAATATCACCCCGCTACTGCATTGCATTTTAGATATACCAGAGGATTTTTTAAAAGGAAACAGTGCTCCCTTTTGTGATGGTAATCACTGTTGAGAATTCATGTGGCTTGTGAGTTTAGATTTTCACAAGGCAAATGTTCTTAGAGGACGCATCTATTCCACATGGGTACTCACAGATCCTGTCACATGGTGCCCCCAGATCCTGTCACATGGTGCCAGGGCTGGATGAGTCACACCTCTGCCCATCTCTCCTTCCTGCCCACCAGTCCAGCTCTTCTCGGTCATTCTACAGGAAGACACAAAGCCTGCTTGGATGCTTCGCTCACCCTCACCTGCTCACCTGGACACAAAGAGATGCTTTCAGGCAACAAACCAGAACACAGGGTGGGGTGGGGGGAGCTCGGACTGCCCAGCTGGACCCCATTCAAAGTGGAGTACTGATGAGGATGTAGTTACTGTCTGGGGGACTCTGCAAAAGAGAGGTCCCCAGAGACAGACTGAGGAGTTGCAGCTGCAGAGGAAGCCCCTGAAAAAGCAATCCTCTGAACTCAAGGACATGTCTCCTAATGAAAGTCAGCAGCTCAGCATCCTAGAGATTTGTATTCAGATAAAGGGCAGCATCCTGCCTCGTGTCTCTAAGATCATAAAAACAGCAATGCCGGATGGGTTCTGGGGGTGTCACTTCCCAAAGAACCAGGGGTCCTTTTTAACCTGACATTGTGCCTGCCACATAACAGTTACATATTAATAGCAAATATTTTAATTAATAGATGAATAAAGAAATGAATAAAAGCACACACATCAAACACAAATATCTCACCCACAGATTTGGATAAAACATCCCAAACAACACGCGTCAATATCTGAATTGTTTCCCCTAAAGAAGCAGATTCTCTCCCCAAACTGTTCATATTCCTCCTTAGGTTGAATTCTCCCACAGCATCCCTTTTCAGAATATTCTGGTAGGGAAAAAGGGGTTTTCCCACAAGGGGTGGGAAGCAAACGATGAGTCCTTGGACCAACTACTAAACAAGCCTGACCCCCGGAGAGGCTGTATCTGGGTCAGACTGCCAAAAGGCATTCCAAGGCCATTGTGTCCTACCCTTGGTGGCCTTGGGCATGGAACATCTATACTTGGATGCAGTTGTTCAAATTCAGATCTAGATCTTCCTACCCAAACCTGGTCACCTTCTGCTTTTTTTTTTTTTAGTTTAGTGAATGGCAGGGCCATAATCTATTCATGCATCCAGAAACCCAGAAAACCTGGAGGTTGTCCTTCACGCTTTCCCTTTCCTCAGAGCTATACCCAAGCCGTCATCAACTCCTGCTAATTTTATCTAAATATCTCAAATCATGCTGTCCTTCCTATTTCTGCTGTCACTACTCTAACCCTATCTGACATCATTTCTTACTGGGACTAATGCAAAAGCTTCCTATTAACTGGTTTCCCCATACTCACTTTTACATCCTCCATCCATTCTCAGGGCCATTGTTGGAGAGATCTCTTGCAAATGCCAAACTGAGCGCAGTGCTCTCCCCATGTGTAACACATACATGCTCACCTCTGCTCCAAATCCTTCAGTGGTCCCCCTGAGCTTAGAACAAAAAGTCCTTAACAAGGCCCACAAAACCCTGATCCCTGTCGTCAGCCTCTTCTCTGTGCTTAAGTCATACTGCCGTCTCCGTTTTTTGAAAGCACTAAGCTGTCTCTCACCACAGGAGCTATATTGGTCCACATGTCTAGAAAGCTTTTCCCCACCCCATCCTTCCCGTCACCTAATTATAATAACTCCTAATGATCCTTCAGATCTCAGCTCAAATGTGGCTTCCTCAGCAAAGCTACCTTTGATCACCTGAAGCAGGTCAGGACTCCTGTTACAGGCTCTCATGGCACCTTGTCCCTTTCTTTGATAGCGTTTACTCTAGCTTGTAATTTTACATGATTGGTACAATTATTTTAATAGTGTCTGAGTCCTCCCATAAGATTATAAGCTCCTTGAGGGCAGGGATCATGTTTGTTTTATCGCCACAGTATCTCCAGTGCAGCTCTTCTCTGAGTTTATTCCACCTAATCATACCAGATCTCTTTCTAATACCATTTTTGAGGTTCTCTGGAGTCTGCCTTAGGCTAACAGAAACTGTTGATATTTCTGCCATCTCTCCTCATCCCTCTGGTATCCACTACAGTGGCCTGTCTTCCATGGATGAAGAGCTCATGGCATTGCCATCATGGCCTTCATCACCACCACAGTTACATGTACTGAGGATTTACTTACCAAGTGTTAGGCACTATGCCAAGTACCACCCAGCATGTGGTATTCACTTAATTTCCACAGTACTATAAGGGAAACACTATTAGCCCTATTTTGCTGATGAAGAAACAGAGACTCAGAGAGGATTTGCTAAAATATGGTGGTGCCAGGATATGAACCTCAGTCAAACTCTAAATTCTACAGTCTTAATCACAACCTACTGCCCTATAAAATGGGCTAATAATAACTACTCATAGTGATGTCAAAGGATTCAAGCAGAGTAGGCTCTCAGTAAAGGGTGGCTGTTATTATTATTGTGGTGCCGGAGGCATTGTGGGGAGGGGTAACCATTTACCATTTTTCCCAGACGAGAACTAATCTAGTTGCCTTCTAGGGCTGAAACAGCTAGACTTGGTTTGAAAAAGCGACTTTTGTGAAAAGCAGCATGCTGCGGCAGTTCCAACACAGAGTGTGTGGAGAGGGGAGTTGCTATTCTAACAAAACCAATGCAAAGATCTCTAGCCCTGGGAACTAACCGGTTGGAATGAACTTGGGTTTCTCGCGGCAAGCCCAGACAGAAGACCTGCATGGGGAACTCAAACCTACAATAGTTCCTTGAATTTCTTTTGCTATTTCTCTCTCTACCTCCCTGTAGCACACAGTTAACAGAGAGAGCACACCACACTGGGAAGTCAGGTGATTTTAAGTGTGAATTCTGATGTGCCCAGGGTGGAACAAGTGGGGATCCACCAAGGTATCTGAGCCTCAGTGTCCCAGGAAGCCAAGAGATGACAACGGATCATACTGTCATCCTCTGTGGCCTGGCTTGGGGATGATCCATTCTTCTGAGTCTCCTTCACTCCTTTTCCTATCCCTCACCATTGGGTATGTAAAGGAAGAAAAGAAACTAATATATTTGAGTTCCTACTACATGTCAAGCATTTTACACCCATATTCCCATGTAGTAAGTCAATTCTTACGACAATCTTGAGCAATAGGTGATATTAACTTTATTTTACAATCAAAGAAACTAGTTTAAAGAGATTAAATGACAGGATAAATCACTACACAGTAGGAGGGGGAATTGAGATTCAAACCCAGTTTTGTTAGGTTCTAAAATCTGTGCTCTGCTTACTGTTATCAGAAGAAATTTATAATGACTGAGCCTGCAGGAAAAATTATGGAAATTACTTGGATGTGTGTAAGTGGTAGTAAAGCCAAGAAAGCTCATTCATTCCCTCCTTCTCTCCATTGCCTCCCCCTGCTGACTGAGCACTTCCAGTGTGCCAGACATTGTGCTGGATGCCAGGCATACAGAGATGGTAAGATACAGCCTCTCTTCCTGAGAGGTTCACAGTCTAGTGAGGGAGCAATCTAGGACAAGCAAAGGACAAGAGAAAATCAGAAACTGAGCAAGAGAGAGAAAGCAGAGGATCCTAGAACATCAGAACCAGAGGAGTTCTTGGAAGACAACTACTTAAAAACCTGGCTGCATCACCTGGAATCACTTGGAGAATTATCACAACTAAAAATGTCCATGCGCCCAATTTCCAATTCTACAGATCTAGAAGTGGGCCCAGGAATCTATACATTTAATAATTACCCCACGTGACTCGACAGAACTGATTCATGGGCCAGGGGACTAAAACCACTGATCTAGCTCCTTCACTTTGTAGGTATGGGAGTAGAGGGGCAGAAAGGGCAAGTGAATAACCCAAGGACACACAAGGAGTCAGAGCTTCAGACTTAGGCATCCAGCTCACAGGCAAATGACTTGAAGTCATTTTTTAAAAATAGCATGGGCCATGTACAGTGGCTCATGCCTGTAATCCCAGCATTTTGGGAGGCTGAGGCAGGATGATCATTTGAGCTGAGGAGTTCAAGACCAGCCTGAGTAACATAGCAAGATCCCGTCTCTACAAAAAATTTTAAAAAATTAGCTGGCTTGGTAGCACGTGCTTATAGTCCCAGCTACTTGGGAGTCTCAGGCAGGACGATCACTTCAGCCCAGGAATTTGACATAACAGTGAGCTATGATGATGCCATTGCACTCTAGCCCAGGCAACAGAGAAAGATCCTATCTAAAATATAATATAATATATATAAAAATAGAATGATTTTATTTTTACATATTACATATACATTTATAAGTGCACATGACATATTTTATGTATATGGATTACGTATCTCTTTAAGGATAATGTTATATCTCTATTGGAAAATTATTTTTTAAAAAGTAAAGCATGGAAAATAACAAATCAACTTAGGAGACTAAAACTATACATGGATACTCAGGATGGATATAGTTTTCATAATCAAGATCAGTATTCTCACCCTCTCCTACCTCTGACTACCTCCTTCCTAGGGGATCACGATAAGGCAGAAAACTATAAATTAATCAAGAATAGTGCCTCAAGATGCTGGTTCCCAGACTGTGATGGAGAGAAAGGAAGAACAAAAGAAAATAGGCACTTTAATATTTGCTAAAGCCTTGCTATACCCACAGCATCTTCCCCCACCCAGAGTGGAGATGTCTTGGCCACTGAAAAAGGGATGGGCCTCCTGCTGCCAGCTTTTCCGCAGTGAACTTGACCCCCTTGCCTCACAAGAACATCTGTCCTTCCAGCTTTCAATTCCTTTCACGGGCGACATGTAGGAGCCAGGCATGGGCCACTGGGATAGAGTGGCTCCGAGCCAGTGAGGGGAGACAGGCCCTTCTGCAGGTCCTCTGTGAGCTCACTCAGCAGCTTCTCATCAGTTACCTTCACCCAGTGCCCTTCTTTGGCAGTTTCACTGTGGTTTGCCTCTGTATGTGATTGTTTGTTTGAGAACTCTGTTGGCAAACTCTACATGCTCTGCTTCAACTTCTTCACGTCCATCTTTCTGGTAGTCTTGGCATAAAAAATTTCAATCTTATTTACCTTCTGGTGCCCAGCTATCAAAGCCTACTCCTTCCTCTTCTACTCTCAAGCCACAGGCTCCAGGGCTGACAAGGGAGGTCAGAGTAGTGGTTAGAGAGGTAGACGGGGAGACTCAGGAGAGCTGTCAGAAAAGCGAAACGCAGAAAGGATTCCAAGCAGGGGCTCCTTAGCAGTACTCAGTCACCAAGCAGCCTCAGTAGGACTGGAGTGAGACCTGGGCTCAGCTGACTGGGTTCCCCATCCTGGCTCTGTCACTGATATATTGGGCAAGTTACATCCTTCTTTTAGCCTCGTTTTTCCCATTTTTAAGTGAAGAAATTGAATTAGCTTGTGTCCATGGTTCCCACCCAGATCTTGAGATTTTCGCTTTTTTTTCTCTTTGGCATTTGGATACAAATGACTAAGATTGACACTAAGACTTAATAATAAATGTTTATAATCCAGAACCATATATCTAAAAGAAATTGACCAATCCAATTCTCACTTACCTATTCATTTAATGATAAGGAAACTGGGCCAGGCCCGATGGCTCAAGCCTGTAATCCTAGCACTCTGGGAGGCCGAGGCAGGAGGATCGCTCAAGGTCAGGAGTTTGAGACCAGCCTGAGCAAGAGCGAAACCCCGTCTCTACTAAAAATAGAAAGAAATTAGCTGGACAACTAAAAATATATAGAAAAAATTAGCCAGGCATGGTGGCGCATGCCTGTAGTCCCAGCTACTCGGGAGGCTGAGGCAGAAGGATTACTTAAGCCCAGGAGTTTAAGGTTGCTGTGAGCTAGGCTGACACCACGGCACTCTAGCCAGGGCAACAGAGTGAGACTCTGTCTCCAAAAAACAAAAAACAAAAAAAATGATAAGGAAACTAAGGTCCAGAGAGGATGTAAGTTTTTTGAGGGCAGGAACTACCTGCCTTGCTCTCTATTGCCTACTTGGCACATTTTCAAAAATGTTTCTTCAATGAATGAACAGATAATCTCCCTCCAAGGTCATACAGCCTGGGGCAGGAGAAGTATCCTCATTACTTGCCTGGATGTAGGGAGCAGATAAGACAGAAGCCTCAGGCTGCTTCTGGCCCCTGAAGGGATGGTGCTCTCCAGCTGGAGAGCCAGAACAGAGCCAGGAACAAATTCTCAAGGCTGGCAGTGCCAGCAGCGCTTGGCCACAAAGTGGGCTTCTACTAGAGTCCTCCGTGCTGTGCATAATGAATCACGATATGTCAATTACTGCATTCTGTTAACAAGCTCATGTCTGCCTGTGCATCGCCAATGAGTGCCCTGCAATTTGCCACAGATCTGCAGTTAATATATGGCAGAGCAAGTGGAGCAGAGGATTTTGAAACACTCCAGACCCAGGGAAATCAGGTGGTTGATTTGTTTTTGGCAACTACTGGCCTTGACGACTGGGCAGCAGTATGCAGGGATGTACTCTCTCCTGCCTGGGGAAAGGGTCTGTGTCCTCGGTATCCTTTCCTGTCCTGACTCAGGTAAGTCCAGATGGAGAAAGCCATCTTTGTACTCTTTTCTCTGAAGTGTTGAACAAAATGGAGAAGAGGCAGAGTGGTAATTAAAAATCACCTCTAGCATGGCTGGATGGACTGGTCATCTGGTCATCAGCACTGAAATCTCAAACAGGATTCAAATTCTGGTTTCACCACACATGAACTTGTCATCTTGAGTGACTCTCTTAATTTGTCTGCAACTTCATTTCCACATCAGCAAAACTAGGACAATAATACCCTACCTTGCAGAAATACTGCAAGATTAAATGAGATAATGCATACCAAAATCCAGAATAGTGGCCAGCATGTAGCAGGTATAGAATACATGAACCTCCTACCATGTTAGAGATGTTTTCTGAAGGGATTCTAATGTCTTGAGGAAGATTAGGGCCAAGACCCTCAGCAAACCCAGACAACAGCCTCTGTGTCGTAGATGTATGTGTTTCCCCCGGCCCAATGGTTCCACAGTTGCAGTCATGTGAGGATGTCAGATCTGCCTTCCTCACCGCCACACTGGCTGCAGGAGAAGAAGTGAGCAAGCCTCCCGGTGAGAGGGGAGGTTGTTCATTTCTCAGGCAGCACCGCTGCAGACCCTGACCTACTTTCTTACTAAAAATAGCCCTTCTTAGGTCACTGCCGCAAATTGAATTCCACTGCTTCACTGCACCCTGTAAGCAGGTGGGTGGGCGCCAGAGCACATTCGGTGAGCTGGAGCACTCTGCTTGCGTGGTGCATTGCTACCAAGGATGCTAATCCCACACGCCTGAGCAGAGGGCAGGGCATGTCTGTACACCGCAGGGCTGTACGTGGCCCTGCTAGGATGTCTTTGTTTGGGAGGGCAGTGAGGGAGATTCGGGTTCCAGTTTTCAAGTCTGACAGAACTGAATTGAAATATGGGCTCCAATGCTTTCCTGTTATTTGATCTTAGCAAAGTCAAAACTTTTCTTTACCTCAATTTTCTCTTCTGTAAAATGGAGATGATAAAATTGACCTTAAAGTATTATTGTACAGACAAAAAAATGCTGTATATAAAGCAGTCCTTGGCACAGAAGAGGCATTCAATAATGAAGCTAGTAGAGTTATTCTCCGTTGTCTGGCCTGTTGCTCCACAATGGCCTCATGCTGAAGCACCTCGTAGCAGGAGTAGCAAGGGACAGAAGACCAGTCCGACAACTAGAAAGATTTTAAGCTGAAAGGGCCTCGGAGGTACTTAGGTCAAAGGTTCTCAGACATGGCTGAGTACCCCAATGATCATGGCAGCTGTTAACAATACTGATTCCAGGTGGT
Source organism: Indri indri (assembly GCA_004363605.1). Lineage (NCBI taxonomy): Eukaryota > Metazoa > Chordata > Mammalia > Primates > Indriidae > Indri > Indri indri. The sequence continues at coordinate 141,446 of RJWJ010000043.1, forward strand.
TACGCTGGAGATGGGATTCAAGAAGTGTGACTTAGGGCCAAGAAATCTACATTTTAATAAGCTCTCCAGGTGATTCTAATGCATTGCCAGGTTTGAGAATCTCTAAGCTAGGCCAGTCACCTCATTAAAATAAATGAGTATAGAAAGAAATTACTGGACAACTAAAAATATATACAGAAAAAATTAGCCGGGCATGGTGGCACATGCCTGTAGTCCCAGCTACTCAGGAGGCTGAGGCAGGAGGATCGCTTGAGCCCAGGAGTTTGAGGTTGCTGTGAGCTAGGCTGATGTCATGGCACTCTAGCCCAGGTAACAGGGTGAGACTCTGTCTCAAAAATAAATAAGTAAATAAATAAATAAATGAGTGAATGAATTACTGTTGCTTTTCTTCCATTATAAGCATAATGCATGGTCATTATAAACTATGCAGAAAACATGGAAAAGCAAAAAATAAAAGTAAAAAGTGAAAATTCGATAAACATACATTGAGTGCCTATTAAATGCCAGGCCCTTTACTAAGTACTAGGGATTTATTGATAACACAGTTCTGACCCTCAGAGAGTGTACAAGTCTATGTGCAGAGACAGAAATAGATAAGAAGACTATAATACAATACATATGTGTTAGAGCCAAGTTACAAAAATGTACAGGAACAGGGATGAAGGAGCAACTGATCCCATCTAGTAAGTCAGGGATATCTACAGAGCCGGACTGGAAGAACAGCAGGTGTTCACAGGCTGGACAAGGGAGGGAAGAGCATTTCAGGAGGAATGAACAGGACATGCAAAAGCATACAGGGATGAAAGGAGTTTGTTAGGAAATGTCCTAAGGTCACCACAGTGAAGTTACCATACACTGTAAATAGTAGTGGCACAGAGACAGCTGTTGTGAACATCTAGGGCCAGATCATGAGGGTATGAATAACGTCAACAGTGCTACCTACATTGGGAAGTATTATTCTTCCCAGTACTTTTTTATATATTGTTTTTTGTTTTCATTTTTACATGACCAATGCTATTACTCTTACTTAGTAAACAGTGCAAATTAGTCACACAGATGGGCCGTAATTTATCCAGTCCCAAATGTTGGACATTTAGGTAGCTCCTAATTTTACTAAATTACAAAAACACTGTGATGAACATCTTTAACCATAAAGCTTTTTCCGTATTTGAGATCTTTCCTTAGGAGAGAATTCCAGGATATGAATTAATAAACGAATGGACATCTTCAAGGCTCTGATAAGCGCTCCAAAGGGTTTTCCAGAGGGGTTACAAGTCTTGCCTAAATTACACTGTTGAATAGGGGTGGTGCCAAGAGCAACATCTGGGTCTTCTAACTCCCAGTGCAGCAGTCTATCTTCTGACCACATTGCCTTACTACAGTTCAAGGCTAGATGGAATAAGATCCATTTAGCCAATGCCTCTGATCACTTCTAAGAATTTTAGGTTACCAATGTATGTGGGTAGGAAATGAGAGTAACATGTGTGTTTACATGCACCCATGAAGCTCTATGAGTCTATTTTACCATCCTTATCTTGTATGCTCCTCTGCCAATGACAATTTCTGTTCTAGCCAAGCTGAGCAAATCTTACAATGTCTTACCTCCACACCTTTGATCCTACATGAAATGTCTCCTCTTCTCCTATTCAAATTCTATGCATATTTTTAAAAGACTGATCTATACGATACAAAAAGCATTTTCAGACTATGGGCATTTACTATCAATAACATTCACTGGATGTATTGGATACATCCAATAAGTATCACAAATATATGATACTTATTTTATTGCTTTGCAGCACCCCTTATATTGATGTAAAATTATTTAAGTTTTACCTCCATAATAAAAGCTGTCTCAGGCTTCTGTTATTAGAAAGGGTTGTTTATCCCCCACCCCCAAAGCTAATGAGAACATTTCTAGAGTTTGATGGGGTCTAGACAGGTCAGTCAAATCCCCTGAACCTTCCATATCTACAGTAGCAGGCATCTTGGTAGATTGGAAAGAGTGTTGCACTAGGAGGCAATAATAGCTTCCATGTGCTAAGGACCTACTCTGACCAGGCTAGTTGCATTGTATATAAATATATTACTTAGAATCCTTAAAATAATCCCAGCAAGGGAAATATTATTAGCCCCATTTTACATATGAGGAATCTTGGGACCTGAGAGACTGTGTAACTTGCTGAAGGTCAGGATCATTAGTAAGTGGCAAAATCAGGATTTAAACTCAGGTACATCTGACTCAAAAATCCATGTTTTTTTCTGCTTTACTACACTATGTCTTGGCAAGTGTCATTTCAGTTCTAGTTTTCCTACTTTCAAGATACGTGATTCTCTCTGAGTTCACTTTCTGTTCTTAGAATACCACAAATTGGGTAAATTATAAAGAAGTTTATTCAGCTCACAGTTCTTGAGACTGGGAAGTCCAAGAGTATGGTGCCAGCATCTAGTGACAATCATCCTACGGTGGATAGGTGGACGGGCAAGAGTGTGTGCAAGAGAGAGCTCACTTTTATAACAAAGCCACCTCTGTGGTAACTAACCCACTCCTGCGATAATGACATTAATCCATTCATGAGGGTGGAACACCTATGACCCAATCACCTTCCAAAGGCCCCACCTCCCAACACCGTTACATTGGGGACCAAGTTTCCAACACATGAACTTTTGGGGGACAATCCAAATCATAGCAAATACTCAACAAGACATTCACATTCTCCGAATCCTAGCCACCTCATTTGTAACATGGGGATAATTATCTTCCCATCCTGCCCCTCATTCCCAACACACACACACACACACACACACACACACACACACACACACACACACACGCACGGCTATTGCCATGACTAAATGTTATAATGGGTATAAAAGACCCAGATAGACATATGGGTTGTTATTAGAGACCTGAATATCACAACTGATCATCCTGATGATGACTGTATACCCTGCCAAGATCCTCTGTCACTTAAGGATTTAATTATGCTCAACTAGACAGCTTCTTCTAGCATCAGAAAGCGAATGGGTAAAATGCACTTCATAATGACTTTCAATAAGACCTGAAACAAGAGGTTAATACTCTGAGAAAATTCATTAACCAAAATACTGCATTCCTGGAGCACTCTGGGGAATCCTGGTTCCCCAGGATATTTTCCTGCTGTATCACTTATATGTATGCATTTGCATATACACTTGCACACATGCACAGATCTTTCACTAGCAGCATGCTTCAAGAAAAGCACAATTCAGCAGAAGGGAGACCAGGCTTGGATTTCAGGGGGGCTGTTATAATGGGTTAGGGACATTTATTCTCGTTTCCCAGAGGCTTCTAGTGAAATGTCAGGAGACATGGCTGAGGTGTAATGAGGCCTGAGGTCGTAGTTCAGATTCTGCTGCTTACTAACTGTGTAACATTGGACACGATTCTTGACCTTTCAGCCTCAGTTTCCTTTCACATAAAACAGGGATAATATCTATCTTAGACAAATTAGTTAACCTCCCTGGGCCAGTATTTCCTGTGCTGTAAAACTAATGTCACAACTACTTACTCTGTGCCAGCCCTGTGCTTAGGGCTTTACGTGTGTAATTCACTCATCCTTACAGTCCTGTGAGATGGATACTATTATCTTCAGTTGACGGATGAGGAAACCTATGCTCAGAGAAGTTCAGTAATTTGACCCAAGTCTCTGTTAAGTTACAGAGTTAGGATTCAAATGCTGGTCTCTCTGATTTGAAACCCTGTGCCCTTAACCACTAAACCATTTTCCTACCTGCCAGAGAGCTGCTGCAAGGAAGAAATGAAATACCATTTATTATCATGTACCTCATGAGTGTCTAGTAGTCTGTATCCCTCTTCTCTAAGACACCTGAAGGCAAGGAGGCTCTACAGAGGCCATGTACATGAGGTAACTCTATGGCTGTGGGGCTCTGTGTGAGTATGTCTGCATCTCGAGAAGGGAGGGGAGAGACAGGACCTGGTGGAAAAATATTTACTGCTGTGCTTCCCCAAATGCATGAAGTTAGCCATACTGCAAACATGGGTGAGGGTTACTGACATTCCTCCAAAGATTTAAAAGTTGGAGAGCTGAAGGCTGGTTGCAGTGGGAGAACCTTGCTGAAGAATAGAGTAAAACATTTGAATTCACACATCATCACAGATTTCTCCTTGAAGCTGATGGTATCCAAGGTGACTGTGCTGGATACTAATAAAGAAAAACATGGGAAGGCAGGAGTATTCAGAGAAAACAGACGATGTCCCCCAAGCCCCACTGCTTACACAGAAAGGATGAAGGGACATGAGGAAGAAACCACATTTTTAAACCTTAGGCTGGACTGAACTAGAAATAGAGCTGTGATTCAAATGTCTATTACTGAGTTCTCTGCCTTTGCTCTCTGGAAACCAGGTTGTTTCACTCTCCATCAAACCTACCTCCCCCCAAGGTACTCATTCCCACAGCTTGGAGACAGCAAAGTAAGAACTACTGAGAGTCTAATGAGAGCCTGGTACCATGATGGGTCCTTTATACCCACGATCTCATCTGAGCTGCACAACCACCTTGGAAGGCATTTTACAGATGAGGAAACTGAGGCCAGTTAGGTGAGATGACTTGCCTAAGATCACTCAGCTAGTATGTGGCAATGCTGAGACTGAATGAACTCAGGCCAGTCTGACTCCAGAACCCATGCTCTTTCAAATACATATGTTTGCAACATTTCAAAATAAGCAGCTGAGCTTCATTTTAAGCTTAGCAAGTGACAAAAGCAACTCTGCTACCCAATTTCCCTTCTGGCTCTGGGAGGTACCCAGCAAAGCAGCCATTTGAATGATTCATTCCTCTGACTGAAAAGGAGACTTCCATTGGTTATAGCTTCAGCAGCTGCTAAATCTGCTACACATCACCCAGCCCGTCCAGTTGGCTCAGGGAGGTGGAATTATTTATGCAAGAATTTTAGTGGCCTCGTGCCTCACACACAATTATTATATATTTTTAAGTAATAAAAAATGACATAAATCATAATAAAGGCCAAAAGGAGTCAGGGTCAGGGAAAATAACAGGAGAGAAGATATTCAGAGAAGTAGGTACAGATGTAAAGTTTATAAAAACACTTTCCCAGCAATTTGTTCATTTGATCATTGTAACATCCTGGGAGGAAGATGTTAGTATCTCCTTTTTATAGATGAAGAATGGGAGGGTCAGAAAGGTTAAGGTCTGAGGTCCAAGGTCAGACACAGAGGCTAAGACAGGAACCTAAGTCTCCTAATTCCTACCCAGTGCTTCCCAAACCCACTCGCCTGATAAAGTGAGGCCAGAATCTGTAAGAATTATCAGAGAAAGAATTCTGTCATCTTGCTCCCCTGTATGACAGGACCAGGGAGGGGAAAGTGGCTGTGACAGTATCAGAGAGAGGCAGCACAGAGTCTGGAACTGTGGGCTTGGGAATCAGAACATTTTTCAAATCCCACCTTAGATACAGACTAATTGTGTGACCCTGGGTAAGTCACTTAATCTCTCTGCCTTGATTTCCCCACTTGTAAAATATGGCTAATAATAGTATCTACCTTATACAGTTGTTGTGATGGTTAAATAGAAAAAAAAAAACACTGAAACACCATGCACACACAGTACTGGGCACCAAGGCAAGCACTTGGTGCTAGCTGTCATTGTTTTCACCATAATGAAGGTGCCTAGCACACTGCTTGGCACATAGGGAAGTGTTCAGTGAATGTCATTCCCTCTCCTTCCCCTTGCTCCCATACCTCCCAGGATACCAAGCCCCCTCCATTATCTGTAGACCTGTTGAGAGGAGGTCTAGGGTTGCAAATCGAGAGAGCAGAGGGTACTTCTTCCCAGGCAGCCCAACTGGGCTGGCCTGTTTACTGGGGAAGTGAGTTGCCACATGAAGTCCATCAATCATACTTTGCCCTATGTACTTTCAGGTCACTCCCCAGAAATTAACAACTCCATCCCGGTTTCTCCCCAGGGAGACAGAACCTTCACATGTATGGGGCTCCTACTGAAGACCTAACCCTTGCAATAGGTTCTTGGCATCTAGGGAGAAAGCCTACCAGGATGGGTTGATCCCTGCAAAAGGCTGCAAGAAAAGCCAGGGCAAAGAGTACTTTTGAATAATTACAGAATAGTCATATCAATGTAACATTATCAAAGCCATTACAACACTATACCTTACAGCAGAACCACTTAGCACAAACACTATCCATATATACATGAAGAAAAAAACTATAATTAAGTACACCTGCTTCACTAATATTTCTCTACGGAAACAACTCCCTGACCTGTCTACAGAGCTAAAAGTCTTCATTCCAACCTCCTACCAGGCAGTTTTATTTGGATGTTCCATAGGCATCTCACACTCAGTCATGTTCAAAAATAAATTCATCACCTTGCCCCAAACCTGCTCTTTCCTCTCTCCATGTAGCGCCCTTCTCAGTCAATGATGACACATCTACCCAGTCTACCAAGCAGAAAACTGGGTACCACAACTTTGATCCTGCCCATTCTTCCCTTCCCTTCTCAACCCTGTTCATACCAGGCTACTCAATCCAGACAGGCTGAGCTCTGTCTTTCAAATCTCGTCCCTACTTCCTATCTCTGCTGCCACTGCCCCAAATTCAGGTTCTCATCAGCTTTCCCTTGCAGTATGCTCTCATCTCACCACTCACTGCTCTGCTTCCAGAACCCTCCCCTTCAACTCAGCCTCCAGCCTGCTGGCTCCAGAATGATTTTCTTAAGATACAGGTTGGACTATGAGATGGCGAGTTTTATATGTCAATTTATACATAGTTATAAAATCGAACACTAACCTAGGTGAAACAGAATCCCTTGCTGTGAAGGTATTTTGTAGATGTAATTAACATCTATAATCAGTTGACATCATGTAAAGGAGATTATCCTGGATAATCTGGGTGGGCCTGATCCAATCAGTAGAAGGGTCTTACAAAGAGAAGTGGGCTTTCCCTGAGAAAGCAGCTCTGCTTATTGGCTGCAGCAGCTGCTCCTGCCCCCAGTTTCCAGAGTTTGCCCAGTGGATTTCAGACTTGCCTAGCCAGTCCCCACAGTCATGAAAGCCAATTCCTCATATTAAATATCCTAATGCATACCTCCTACTGAGTCTGTTTCTTTGGCTGAACCTGAGCTGATACACTCTATCTTTGAAACAAAATTCTTATTTTGATAGAATCAAATTTTGATTCTGACATATTAGACTGGGGGAAATTGTAGCTGGATCATGCCAAGTTTTAGCAGGGATGCGGAGCTACAGAAATCTTCGTTTACTGCTGGTGTTAAGTATCAGGCATTAAGCCTGGTTTTTGACACATATTACCCCATTTAACTATCATAGTAACTCTTTGAGTATTCTCATTCCCTTTATCTGTACAGGGAAACTGAGGCTCAGGGCGGTTGCAATTCACTCAGAGTAACATGGCTAGAAAACAGCAGAGCTGAGTTTCTTTCGTGGACTTAATGTTCCCCCCCAAATCACATCAACTCCATTTGAGAATTATAATAAAACAATATTTATTACAACTATGATGTTCTAGCTTACTTTTTATACAAAATTACCTCTCTTTCCAATCATACTTACACTTTTCACAACATCAAGAAGTCTGTGTCAAGCAAGGTGGGAGCAGAAAGAGGCCAGAGTGTTATCTTTATTTTTATACATGTGTAATTAGAGCCCTTGGAGGGCAAGGAAATTACTTAAAGTCACACACAAAAAAAATGGAAGATTAGTAAAAACATCTGAGCAGTCTAAAGGGCCAGATTAAAAGACATCTTCGCTAGGGGACAGACAGCCCTGAATTTGGAAGGTGTCACAGTTTCAAATACAGTAGTCCCCCCTTGTCTTTGGGGAGGATACATTTCAAGACCCCCATTAGATGCTGAAACCATGGACAGTACTAAACCCCATATACACCACGTTTTCTCCTAAATGGAGATCAAGTGTATACAGCATGGATATGCTAGACAAAGGGATGATTCACGTTCTAAATAGGATGGAGCAGGATGCATGAGATTTCATCACACTACTCAGAATGGCACGTAGTTTAAAACCTATGAATTGTCATTTCTGGAATTTTCCACTTAATATTTGCAGACCACAGTTGACTGCAGATAACTGAAACTGTAAAAAGTGAAACCGCAGATAAGGGGGGACTACTGTACTCCCTCCTGAGACACATGGTTTGAAGCCCAGGTTCTGGGCTGAGCGGTAAGAGACCTGCTTTCTCAGTCTGCTTGGGCCTCTCCTCAGGCTAGCTCACAACTGCAACACATCACTGCCCCTTCCAAGACTTAGATATTTCACTTACAGATGAGGAGTGGGAATAGCTGGCCTTTGAGGTCCTTTCCAGCTCCAACCCACTTTAATTCTATAAACCCAACATTCCCAAGTACACTACAGCCACCTACACTTTGCAGGGTGTTTCTGGAACGGACAAAGGTTATTCTGCAGTGTGGGCACAGATGTGGCACAGTAACTCAAGACACTCAAAACCCACCCCTACCCACAAACTTTTCTAGGCCCCTTTTACTGAATGTCTTCAGATAACCCCACTGCCTGTCCCACTGACAGTTTAAAACGAGCTCTTCCTCTCCCCTCTGCCAACATCTCTGCTGCCATCGCTGGCTCCCCTGTGCTCAGACCTCCAGAGTGCAAGCTGACCAGGAATCACCCAGTCAACACCGACACTTACAATTTCTACCACTAGGACCTCTCTTACGCTTATTTCCAATTAAATATTAATTTGTTGACTTCAGTTCATATTCCTATCCTTGTTTAGATCCTGATTTTGTCATCCTTTCTGTTTATAAACCCTCTCAGTTTTCTGATTTCAGAAAAAGAGGAATGTTCTCCTTCTGTGTCTTCATGGGGATAGGCTGAGGCTGGAGCCTTTTGGCAGCCACAGGAGACCCCTCTGCAGCTCTTATCAATCTATTACTGAATAATTTGGGAACATATCACTCACTAATCATGACTCTACCTCTGCGGATACTCAACTCCTTACACTGTAGAGTACCCAGGAAAATGGTCTCCTCCTTGAGCAAGTTACTCACCTTCTTTGTGCCTTAGTTTCTCCATCTGTGCAACAGGTATAATAATAGTACCTACCTTACTGTTGCTATAAATAATCAATTAATAACGTATGTAAAATGTGTGAAACCACAGTGGACCAATAATGTCAGCTGTTCAGTAAATATTTGAGAGTTGATAATCTACTGTGTTGGCTTCCTGGGCCCTTCTTTCCCCCTTAACCTTCCCCAAAAACTGAGTTATTGATGTCATTAATTTTGTTCTTTTAAACCACAATTGAGTTCATATAGCAACCCCCATGGGAATCCTCAGAAAATTAGGAAACGAACAAACAAACAAAACAGATCTAAATTTCTGCATAATACTGGGCTGCATGTACTGAAACCTATGAGATGATGCAGTACAGGGAAATGGAGAATGTATCTCCAGTGTCGGTGAGGAGCAGAAACTACTCAAACAAGCCAAGTCAAGGCCTCCTGATGCCATAAACTGTTAGGTCAGAGTGACAAAGGTGGGGCCCTTTGGAGCTCACCTCAAAGGTTGCTGATGCTCTATTTCGAGAGGGGTGTGATGTGCTGGCTGGAGTCAGGACTTATAATCCTGGGTTTATCCTGGGTTTATAATCCTAGATTTATCCTCTCACTTGCTGTGTGACTTTGGGCATATCATGTCCTCACGTAGGCCTTAATTTCCTCTTCTATAAGGACTGGGCTGTTTCTGAAGTCCACTCCACTGTTTAAGTCTGTGATTCTGTGACTCCAGGCCTCTTCTTATATTAGATCGGCTAAGATTCTGCTCTTCTCCCTTGGAAAGGCAGTCCCCTCCCACAGCAGAAGCCTGTAAACCTCCTTTGGACACCTCTCCATTTGGCAAAATTAAATTTCTACAAGGTATCTGTCCAAGATATATATATTTCTTCTTCTTCTTGCTATGTAATGTCATTTGGTAAAAACTTCCGTAAATTGATTCCTAATGGATCATAGTAAATTCCCTTCATATGCAGAATTCATCTCAGAGGTGCTGCCTGAATAAAATGAACAGACTCACAAAACTCACAAATACAAAGGCCACAGTGCCAAGGCTTCAGCTCTGGGGGGCTTCTCTTATGTCCTACTGTGCAATAATGCAACTTCCAATCAGCAGTCTCTGGGCCATTTGGGACTACTTTCTCTATCCTTTTCATCTATGGGCTGAAAAGAGCCACTAGGAACTTTCCATTAATCAGGGCAGATAGAATCCATGCCTTTATCTCTACTTCCTTCCCAAACCCCATTACACTGACTGGAAAAGAATAAAGAACGTATGAAGTCCACCAAGAAAAGAAGAATAGAAGGGGAGACAATAGCAGACAAGATAGCTCAACACATTTCAAATGAGTAACCAATGGAGAAGGCAACTGACTTCACAGAGTGGAGGAGGCTGCAGCCCAGTGCCTGCTGAAGGGAACAGTGAGAAGGGAATGCATTTTTCTTGCAGAACACTGGAAAGCCTCAGGACTGAGAGGCACCAACTGCCTCTGAAACTCAGGTAAGAATCGGGCCAAAATCAGAGGGGATGGCTGAAAGCATATTTATGGGCTAGTTAGATGCCCAGATTCTCCTCAACACACAACCAGGCAACACCTCTTGCTATCCCTAAGGGAATATTAGACATTTATTCTCTGGAGAACTGACTCAAGGAGTCCCTGGTCTCTGAAAAAGCAGACTCATCAGAGGGTGAGAGAAGGATCAGGATGAAACAAATGGGTTAAGTGACAGTCTAAGAGATGATGCGACCCCCCCCCACCGCCCCAATCCCAGCCACTTTCCCTCATCCTACTCCAAAAGTCAACAGCTAGGTGTGTACCCTCCAAGGCAGGAGATTAAATACTGATGTTTGAAGGTCTGCCAATGAAAAACTTCCCCCACACCTCAGTCCAAACATTCTACAAGGAAGTCTACCAGCCAATGAGCTCTCTTCCATGCACATGGAGTCTCACTTTTCCATATAAACAGATAGTGAAAGATCACCAGATCTTTAGAGAAGAAAACCTCTGTAATCAGTGAGGGTCTTAACAGAAGACAGATAACACCTCAAACTGGACAGCAGGAGAGAGTTTAATACAGGAACCATTTACAGAGGTATAGACGATGTTTAGTATCCCGGGGCTACTAGATAACCAGAGCTCTACCACCTCTAAGCCTGATGAGGGGAAGGGAGGAGTTATCAAAACTGGAGAGGGTGAAGTTATAGAGGGATGCTTGACTGGAGTCTCTGACAGAGGAATGCAGCTATGGCAACCAAGCAAGAAGGGAGGTAGGGGAATAAATACTCTGACCTGACTCTCTTTAGGTCCTCAGATCTCCCGCTGTGTCTCTCATTAGCTGAACCCAACCAGAAGCTGGAGGGCAAGGATGCCTGTTGACGCAGACCATAGAGGGGTCAGCTTCCCTAGGGGTACACAGCAGGGTGGAAAAGTGTGGAGAGTGCATCTGGAGGGCAAACAAAAAACAGCCAGCACAGTCTCCAACATGAAAGGCAGAACCCCAAACAAAGAAACAGAAGAGAAACAATTGGAAAAAACAGAGACAAGGCAGAGAACAAAAGAAAACATGTTTTAAAGCTCTACAATTCATATCTATAGAAGAAAGACGGATGATATGACAATATGAAAAAGAACAGGAAACTATTTTTTAAAGGATTAGAGAATAAGAAAGAGCCCTTGGAAATTAAAAATAATAGCCAAATAAAAATTCCATTAGAAAGGATGGAGGTCAAAAAAATTTCCTCAGAAAGTAATAAGAAAAGTAAAAACATGCCTAAGAGGAATGGAAAAACAAGGAAATTAGAAGATAAGTCCAGGAGATTCAACATACATCTAACAGAAGTCCCAGAAAGAGAGAACAAACAAAAATAAGGAAAAAATATTTTAAAAATTTTTTTACAAGAAAAATTTCCCAGAATTGATGGGTATAAGCCTCTGGACTAAGAAGGCTCAATACATATCAGAATAATGAATGAAAGAGGACACATAACAAGGCCCATAATAATAAAATTTCAAAACACCAAAGATAAAGAGAAGTTCCTAAAAGTTTCAAATTTAAAAATCTGGTCACATACAAAGGAAGATGATTTGGAAAAAGCAACAGACTTCTCAGCAGTAATACTGGAAGCTAGAGGACAATGGAAAAATGTCTACAAAAATCAGAACGAAAAGGATTGGCAACCTAGAATCCTACACACAGTTAAACTGTCATTGTGAAAACAGAGTAAATATATCTTCAGAAATTCAAGGAATCAAATAATTGATCTCCAACTACTCTTTCTCAGGAAGGTACCAGAACATGTGCTCCACTAAAATGAGACTAATCTCAGAAGAAGGAAGATAGAGAACAGGGATTTAACACAGGAGAATGGTAAGCAGAAGTCACAGGGTAATGGCTGCTACATAGGGAAGGCCTGGAGTCGCCATTTCAGACGGGAATAGAAGGACAGAGTTCCAGAGTAGGGTGGGGTAAAGTGGTGGTGGGGAGAATGCTGAAACAGTTGATATATAACCATGTTGAAAAGATTATAAAGAGGTGTTTTACAGATGTTTTGGGGGCATTTGGGAACAATTAGTGATTAGTACCCAGAAAATCAGTCAAAGGAAGGGGGGGGGAAAAACAGGCGATTTTAACTCCGGGAAAAGAAAAAGTACAGCATAGGAACTGTATCATGGTAACATTACTTGGTGTACATTATTTACACTGCTCACAATAATGGACTAATTATTTAACTCTACATGGGAAGATGGGGAGAGAAAATGGAGGTGGTGGCGTAAGATAATTAAATTTTTATTTATATTAAGAAATCAATAGATAAATTTTATTTAAAATTGGTATCTTAAATAAGCATTTGGTTTAGAAATATAGAGGTAGACATCCAAAAATAATTCAAAATGGCTGGCTCTGGGAATGGGACCAGAGAATGGGAAAAGATGAGGCAGAAACTGCCATTATTAAGCCTTTTAGTATTTGTTTTTTACTCTTTAACTATGTACATATACCTGCAGGCCCCTGGTACCAGTCTGTGGCCTGTTAGGAACTGGGCCACACAGTAGGAGGTGAGTGGTGGGGGGGTGTTTGAAGCTTCATACGTATTTACAGCCGCTCCCCATCCCTCGCATCGCCACCTGAGCTCCGCCTCCTGCCAGATCAGCGGCAGCATGAGATTCTCACAGGAGTGCGAACCCTACTGTAAACTGCGCATGTGAGGGATCTAGGTTGTGCACTCTTCATGAGAATCCAATGCCTGATGATCCAAGGTGGAGCTGAGGAGGTGATGCTAGCACTGGGGAGGGGCTGCAAATACAGATTATCATTAGGAGAGAGGTTTGACTGCACAGAGATCACAATAAATCAATTGCTTGATCTCAAGACCCTATCAGTGAGTGTTAAATGACAATGTAATAATAATAGAAATAAAGTGCATAATAAACGTAATAGGTTTGAATCATCCCCCACCCCCAGTCTGTGGAAAAACTGTCTTCCATGAAACTGGTCCCTGGTGCCAAAAAGGTTGGGGACCGCTGACATATACTATTCTATAATAAACAAAAAGTAATCTAATTTAAAAAGTGTATCCTCCAGAGTCAGATAACCTGCTTTAAATCCTGGTCCCAGCAAATGTGAGTTATAAGATCTTAAGACAAGATGTCTAACTTTTCTGAGCCTCATTTGTTTCATCTGTAAAACAGGGTTACATGTTATACTATATGTAATTGTATGTAATATACATATGTACATAGCATAAGAATGTGTGTAAGAGCTTAGCCTGGCACTTGACACACAGTAAGCTCCCTGAGGAGGAAGAGATCATCAGGACTACATCTGATAGATCACCTTGGCTCTATTTCAAGAGTGAAGACTAGACTCTCCCCACGCCAACATACACAATCATCAGGCAACAAGCAAAGTGAGGGCAGGGGCCATTTACTATGTCCTCTCACCCCATTCACAGGGCCTAGCTTTGTACTGTGTTCACAGGAAGAATATGTGTGTTAACGTATGTCGGTGGCATTGACTTAAGAATAGAGGAGCGAGAGAGATGACAAAAAGGGTCATATGGGAAGCAAGGTGAAACACCAGAGAGAGCACTGAAGTCAGTCAGAAGAAACAGAAACAGACATTCTGAGCACCTACTCTGAGCTTTTTCATAAACCACACAATTTGCTCCAATGACAAGCACTTACAGAAGCTATTATTGTCTCAGTCTTTAGAGATGAGAAACCCCCAGTAGAGAGAGGACGGCAATCTTCCCATGGTCACAAAGATATTAAGCAACACAGCTGGAAATGGAACCCAGGATTCCTAACTCCAGGGTGTCATGCCCCATCTACTACATTATACTGCTTGGGGCAAATCACGCAACCCTTCTGAGATTCTGTTTCCTCATTTGTACGACAGGGATTGTACTTTCCTGGAGAACTTCAGAGTTATTGTGAGAATGAACAGAGGTGATGAGGTGAAGTGTCTTATACACTGTGAAGCAGTGAGCGCACATAAGGGGCGACCAACATACACGCATGTGTACCACATTAGGGCTACACCATGGAGCTTCCTGACCAAGTCAGCCACTTGGCTTGGCTGCTGTGGGAAGAGGGAGGGACTGGCCTTAGCCTGGGCCTGGAGTTGCAGCTAGGATGGAACACAATAGGACAAGGAGTCTGTTGGGATTCTGGACTTGAACTCCTGAGCTCAAGTGATCCTGCCGCCATGGCCACCCAGAGTGCTAGGATTACAGGCATGAGCCACCACGCTGGCCCCTGTTGGGGATTCTGGAGCCATAATCAGACTGTAAATCATGACGTCCAGTGTGCTGAGGGCCACAAGGTCAGCAGCATCTTTCTCGTCTTAGCTGAAGACACAAACTTACCAAATTTTAATATCTTATAAAGCCACAAGATTCAACCCACTGCCATTCCTTCCAGATTCCTCTGTTGAATAGCCACTAGCTTCTAAAAATAGATCAAATCAAGTCATTTCTCTGCTTTAAAACCTTTCCTGCACCATAACCTCATAGGATGAAGTTCCAGCTCCTTAGCCTGACATTAATGGCCTCTATGACCTGGCCACAGACATGCAGCCTTGTCTCCCACGTTCTTTCCCCTTCCCCATGCCCTCATTTCCCCCAATTTGCCATGCCTTCTCCATGCTTTTGTTCATGTTGATCCTACTCCTTGGAATGCCTTTCTCTTCCTCCTACTCATCGTTTAAGACCCACCCCAAACACCATCTCATCTGAGAAGCATTCCCTTACCCCATGTTAGGGTAAAGGTGTGAACTTATGGATGAACAAAACACAGTCTCGGAAAGTGCGAGAGCTGGAAGAGGCCTCAAAGATTATCTTATACAATTCTCTTATTAATTCCATAAAGAAAAGGAGGCCCAGAGAAGGAAAGTGGCCTGCCCAAGGTGACAGCAGTTTGTCTAGCACTCAGGTCTTTTGGTCCAGTGCTCTTTCTACTACATGGTTCAGCCTCTTAATGAATGAATGAATTCATGAATGTCCAAATGGGCAAACAGAATGTTGCTAAAGCACTGCTGATAGAGAGCGCTTTTGAATGAATAGTCACAGCTGTTCTGCATTTAAGGGCTTTAGGTTCACCCAGGAGGAAGAGAGGATTCCACAGAGGCAAGAGCAGCAGAAACAGCAGTCACATGGCAGGTGGTCCAGAGGGGCACCAGTGTAGGCTGAGGCCTGTAAGTGCTGAGAGGCAACACTGTAAGGCTAGGTTTTATAGGGATGTACAATGGTGCCACCCAGGCCTGTCTGTCTAAGGAAGGACACAGCAGGCTTGTGGATCTGACTGCATGGCCATTGTCAAAGCTGCCCAGTGACACACATGGTTGTCCCCTAGGTGCTATGCTCTGAGGAGAGACAAAGGAATAGGGGCTGGCCTCTGCCCCCAAACAAGTACTATCAGTAGCACTAGCTCTGCTCTTGTTTTTTCTGTCTTCCAAAGTCATATGCATATTAAAAACTCAGTTTATGCTGCTCAATATGCAAGTTAACTGCAGGAAGCAGCACATGAAGGGAATTACAGACCTTGGAGTTAAGAGATGTTAGTTTGAATTCTGGGCTCCAATTTTTTGAGTCTCCATTTTTCCATCTGGAAAATGAGGACAATTTTTATCTGTCTACTTTCTACCTTGCATGGTGATAACTAAATTATATATGCAAAGTGCTCAGAATGGTGCCAGCACTTAGTACTCAACTACTATCCCTTCACTTTTACTCCGTAAAATGGCAATATCCTTTAAAGAAAAAGGTTTTATCTTCTGCTACAATTGTCAACTTCTCAAGTGTCTTCCTAAATAACTCAGTGGCTCTACACTGTCGAAACGATCAAGTCAATTCCCTTCAGCATGCTGTTGGAGACCTGGCCCTATCTGGCCCTAAGCTGTCTTGCTGGTCGACCACCTGTCCTTCAACCATGATCCACACTTTAGAGCCTTCCTTCCCTTTGCTTATGCTGATCCCTCAGGAAAGAACACTGCTCTTTACCTTCCTCCACTGAGGAGCCACCTCTTCCATGAGGATTTCCAAAATTAACCGTTCCCTCTTCACTTGTTCCTCTAATTCTTATCATTGCCTGCTCTGTATTCATTCACTCAGAATGTGCCAGATTTAACTCATAGCTCTCTTTCCCACTAAATGTGAGCCTCGGTGGATAACCATTCACTGTATTCCTCCACAGCATCCAGAATGCTACATAGCATATTACCGGCCACTAGTAAGCCACAGGGCGAGAATGAGGAAAATATTGTATGTAATATTCACTCAGTATTTAGCAAACATGTGGTGCACCTACTGCATGCAAGGCAAGTGTAGACAGTTTGGGTCTATTAAGATGTTCAATGCAGTTGGTGGACATGAGGACAGACTCTGAGAGGTGCAGAAAACTTTAGAAATTGTGTGGTCCAACTCCCACATTTCCCAGATAGGGATTCTAAGGCCCAGAGAGGGACAATAACTGCCTAGGATCACACAGAGAGTTAGTGGCAGACAGAGCTGGGACCAGGACTCAGCCCTTGCACTGCAGAAGGCTGCCTCGAACTTACTCTAACACTGTATTTTTCACCTTAAGTTCACCTTAGACTGACTTTTGCAAGGCCTCAAGCCTCTTGAGTATTTGTAAACATGTGCAGTGGGTCACAATTATAGTTTCTGCTACTGTAAACAACCCTAAAAGGACCAGAGCATCGGGCTAAAACATAATGGTCAATCTTGTGCCTAAAAAGACCAGCATGAGAGAGTAATTTAGCAAGTATGAGAGCCTCGTCGACATTCTGGCACCCTCACCTTGTGGTGTCATATAGAATGATTTCTGTGGGGTGGTGTAAACATTGCTTCTTTAGGAATAATAGTAAAAAAGTCCACCTTTATTGGGAGCTAAAAAGATACATCCTGAGATGTGAGGCTATGCCTTGAAAACATATGACTTCGCAGAAATGTGGCTTGAATGATAACCACGATTCTATGAAAACAGCTCTGTATTTACTGTGAAAATCTCTCAAATGCAGGAGGTTTTACGTTTCTTGCCTGGTGGAGAGAGAAATATGGCGCCCCAAGCGGCCACGTGTGGTACTGACGATGAATATATCAATTCCAGAGCTGAGCAAGGCAGGACCTGGAAGAGGGCATTGGGAACCAAGAGACCTAAAAGAGGCTGCTCTGCCTTTGCTGTCCCTCTCTGCCTGGCAAACAGCCCGGGCAACCACTTGAGAAAGCTCCTTGAGAACCAGGCACTGGCTCCTGTCTGAGCAGTAGGAACTAGACCTGAGTTCTACTTCCAGCTCTGCCACTGACTAGCTGTGCAGTTTTGGTTAAGTTGCTGCCTCTCTTGTGCCTTAGGACTGCTCTGGCAGCAATGGGACCCAGGAAGGCAGCCAAAGGATTCAATAAATAGTTTTGAGATAATTGAACAGCCATCTGGAAAAATAATGAAATTGAATCCACATCTGACATTGTACACCAGGAAAAATTCTAAATGGATCAAAGACTTAGATGTAAAAGATAAAATCATAAAAGCGCATTTGTGTGCCACATAACAATGTTTCAGTCAATGACAGACCACATATACGATGGTGGTCTCATACCATTATAATGGAGCTAAAAAATTCCTATCGCCTAGTAAAGTCGTAGCAGTAGTAATGTTGTAACACCACACACCACTCGCTTGTTTGTGGTGATGCTGGTGAAAAGAAACCTACTGCACTGCCAGTCATATAAAAGTCTAGGGCATACAATTATTATAGTACATGATATTTGATAAATAGACAACGATGTTACTGGATTATGTATACTTTATATCTTGATTTTAGAGTGCACTCCTTTTACTTATTAAAAAAAAGTTAATTCTAAAATAGCCTCAGGCAGGTCCTTCAGGAGGTATTCCAGAAGCAGACATTGTTATCATAGGAGAAGACAGTTCCATGTGTGTTACTGCCCTGAAGACCTTCCAGTGGGACAAGATGTGGAGGTAGAGACAGTGATGATGATCTTGACCCTGTGCAGGCCTAGGCTAATGTGTGTGTTTGTGCCTTGGTTTTTGACAAAGTAAGTTTAAAAAGTTAAAAAAAAATAATAAAAATTTTAAAAATAGAAAAAAGCTTATAGCGTGAAGACAAAAAAATAAAATATTTTGTACAGCTGAATAACGTTTGTGTTTTAAGCTAAGTGCTATTACAAAAGAGTCAATAAGTTAAAAATTTTTTTAAATTTAAAAGTTTATAAAGTAAAATGTTACAGTAAGCTAAAGCTAATTTATTATTGAAGAAAGAAAAACTTTTTACAAATTTTGTGTAGCCTAAGTGTACAGTGTTTATAAAGTATACAGTAGTGTATAGTAATGTCCTAGGCCTTCATATTCACTCACCACTCACTCACAGACTCACCTAGAGCAACTTCCAGTTCTGCAAGCTCCATTCATGGTAAGTGCCCCAGGTGTACCATTTTTAAACTTTCATATTGTATTTTTACTGTCCCTTTTCTATGTTTAGATATATAAATATTTACCCCTGTGTGACAATTGCCTACAGTATTCACTGCAGTAACAAGCCGCACAGGTCTGTAGGCCTAGGTATGTAGTAGGCTATCCCATCTAGGTTTGTTAAAGGATGCTCTACGATGTTAGCACAATGACAAAATCACCTAACAACACATTTCTAAGAATGTATCCCCATCATTAAGCAATGCAAGACTGTACTAGAATAAAATATGATGAAAGTCCTTTATACCCTGGAGTGGGGAAGACTCTCTGACTCAAAATCCAGAAGCCAAAGAAAAGACTGATAAATTTAATTTACAGTAAAAGAAAAGGTTTCATGGCAAAAACAACAAGGACAAAATAAACAGAAACATCTAAAGACAAGACAAAAGACAAAAAGCTGGGAAAATATATTTGTAATTCAAACCACAGAAAAATGTCTAATCTCCCTAACTCGTAGAGAGTGCCTAGAAATTTATTATAATAGAAAAAGACCAACAAACCAATTGTTAAAAAGGGCTGTCTTAATCCATTTAGGCTTCTATAATAAAATACCTTACACTGGGAAATTCAGAAACATTAGAAATTTATAGATCACAATTCTGTAGGCTGGGAAGTCCAAGACCAAGGCATCAGCAGATCTGGCATCTGGTAAGGGCCTATTCCTCATAGATGGCATTCTCTATGTGTTCTCAAATGGCAAAAGGAGGGAACAACCTCCCTTGGGCCCCTTTTATAAGGACCTTAGAGCTCTCATGACCTAATCACCTCCTGAATGCCCCATCTCTTAGTACTACCACACTGGGGATTAAATTTCAACATACGAATTTTAGGGGTATACAAACATTCAGACCATATAGCAAAGGCAAAGAATATTGTGGTAGGAAAAATAATGGCCTCCTAAAGATGTCCATGTCCTAATTCCTGGAGCCTGTAAACGCTCCATGTCAAAGGTGAACTGAGTTAGCAGGTGAAATTAAGGTTGCTAATTAGCTGATATTAAGACAGGGAGATTATGCTGGAGTATCTGGGTGGGCCTAGTGTAATCACAAGGGTCCTTAAATGTTGAAGAGGGAGACAGAAGAGTCAGTGTCAGAGAGTAGAAGAAAGACTCAACGAGCCATCGCTGGCTTTAAAGATGGAAGGGGCCACAACTCAAGGAATACAGGTACCCATAGAAGCTGGAAAAGGCAGCAAAAAAAAAAATGGACGCTCCTTGGAACATCCAGAAAGGAATGAAGCCTGCCAACACCCTGATGTTAGCCCAGTGAGACCTAGTGTAGACTTCTGACCTCAAACTCTTAAGACATTTGTGTTAAGACACTAATTTTACAGTAATTTGTTATAGCAACAATAAAAAACTAATAAAAGTATGAAAACTCCTTCATAAGAAGAAAATATAAATAGTTCTTGATCATATAAAAAGATATTCAACCTTCATTTATAATAACTAAAATTAGACAGAGATTAGAAAGGCCACAATAATCTTAAAGAAGAACAAAGTAGGAGGGCTTAATAATACCAGATATCAAGAGTTATTATAAAGCTACAATAATCAAGATTATGTGGTACTAGCATGCAAACAGAAAAACAAACTAATGAAAAAGAAACGAGTTCAAAGGCACACTCATACATACATGCAGTATGATTTATAACAAAGGTGCCTCTACAATTCAATGGGGAAACGATGAACTTGTCAATAAATAGTTTTGAAGCAGTGTTTTTACAAACGCTAATTTGAAATGGATTTAAAATTTAAATTAAACTTAAAAGGCAAAATAACAAAATTTCACAAAGAAAACATAGGAGAATATTTTCATGACCTTGGAATAGGTAAAAAATGTCTTCAATAGGGCACAAATACTTCAAACCATTAAAGGAAAGATTGATAAACTGGACTTCATTAAAATTAAGAACTTCTATTCATCAAAAGACACCATTAAGACAGCAAAAGAGTGAGCTACTGACTGGGAGAAGATGTTTGCAATACACATCCAACAAAGGTCTAGAATCCATAAAATACAAAGGATGCCTATAAATCATTAAGAAAAACGTAGACAAAACCACTTTAAAACAATGGGCAAAGTCTTAAAGTCTTTGCACTTAAATCTTCAGACTTGACAAAAGAAGCAACCCACATGGCCTATAAGCACATGAAAAGGTGCTCCATATCATTAGTTATGAGAGAAATGCAAATTAAAATCAATGAGATTCCACACTGCACATTCATCAGAATGGCTGAAATCTGTAAGACTGAAAATACCTGGCAAGGATATGGCACAGATGGAACTCTCATATATGGTGGTAGGCATGTAAATTGATACAACTGCATTGGAAAACTTGTACAGTATCTACTAATGCTAAATATATGACCTAGAAATCCTACTCTTAGTTACGTACCCAAGAGAAATAAATGCATATGTCCACCAAAAAGCATGTAAGAATGTACATAGCAGCTTTATTCACAACCCTAAACTGGAAACAAGCTAAAATGCTCGTCATCAGTTAATCAGATAAATAAGTTGTGGCATATTCATACAGTGGAATATTATCGAGCAATACAAAAAATTACTGCTACACACACACACACACACATGGATGATTCTTACAGACACAATGTGTGGAACAAAGCTAAACAAGAGTACGTGCTATACAATACCATTTATACGAAGTTCAAATAGAGGCAAACCTCATCTTTAGAAATAGAAGTCAGAACAGTGGTTACCTCGGGGCGGGGGTGGGGGGGGGTGGACTATTGACTGAGATGGGGCATGAGGTAGCCTTCCAGGGTGCTGGAAGTGTTCTGTATCTTGCTCTGGGTGGTGTTTTCTTAGGTATATACACATGCAAAAATTCATCAGTCTGAACCCTTAAGATTTGTGCACTTTATAAAGTACTTCAACTTAAAAAGACAAACTATTCTAGTTGTTCACCTATCAGATTGGCAAAAATCCAAATGTTACTTAACATACCCTATTAAGCTGCAAGAAATAGGCGCCCTTATACATTGTTGCTGGGAGTAAAAAACAGCATAATACCTATGGAGGCCAATTTTGCAGCATCTTGCAAAATTATAAATACATTTACTCTTTGATACAATACTTTCACTTCTAGGAACTCATCCTACAACTATACTCTCCCACAATGAAATAGCATGTATACAAAGTTATTTGCTATAGCATTGCTTATAATAACAAAAGACTGGAAATGACCTAAATGTCTGTGAACAGGGCACTAATTAAATAAATCATGGTACCTAGAAACACTGGAATATTACATAGCTGTAAAAAAAGAACTAGGATGTCTTTTATACTGATATGGAAAGCTTCCCCTGATAAACTGTTGAAAAAAAAATCAGACACTGAAAAGCATGTACAGTATGCTATCATTTATGTAAAACAGGTAAAAACATATTTTAGCATTCACTTATATATGCGAAAAAAAAGTATAAGGATACAGAAAAAGCTAATAGGCATTAGCTGCATATATGGTAGAAGGTTTGGGGGAAACTGGACGGATAGGGGACAGCATGGGAGGGAGGTTTTACATTTTAAACACTGAAATGAAGAGATGAAATACTCTCATCTGGTGGCCTTAAAAGCAGGCCAGACTGTCACAGTCTACCGGAAGGCAGTGTCAGGTAGCAGTCCACAGCTCTGAAGTCAGAGGCCTGGGTAAAAGACCCAACACACAGATTTCTCCTAGCCATATGACCTAGGTGGGGCAAACAGCTCATCCTGAGCTTTATCTTCACTTCTCTAGAAAATGGGGTTAACATTAGTACCAGCTCATCAATTTGCTGTGAGGATTAAATGGGACAATAGAGGCAAAGCATTTATATTCTGCTTATCACATCATGCACAGGAACATAGAAGTTTGTACCTGCCCCTAAGCTCTCTACAAGGCCCTGGGGTTTGGAGTCATTGCCTCTCAGAGAACAGCCAGTGCCAAAAAAGAGTTATTTCTATTAAATTCTTCTTTCTATTTAATTCCTCCATGACACTGTTTGATGGGTTTCAGGCCAAGGTCAGATGTTCTGCTATACACATTACAAAGGTACAAAGGTTCAACAATTGGAAATCATCAGAGAAATGAAAAAAAAATCCACGCATAGATTATAGCTCCAATTTAGTAAAAGAACTGGCTTTGCTTGGAGAAGGAGGCGGCACCACACTTGCCTGCCAATATCCAACCCTTTAACAATGCCTGTCTGGCAAGCCTGAGTGCTCCAGGAAAAGGCCACCAATAAAATCCTTCCAAGGGTCTGTGTGGAGCAGGGAGAGAGGAAACGCAGTCAGCTCTTTTTCCTCCATGGGAAGGGAAGGCTGAACAACTGCACATCAGGAGAGAAGGCAAACAAATTGCCCATTCAAGCCAAAATAAGCTGCTCCTGGGGGAAGCAAAACAGCTGCAGCCAATTCAGCCAGATACAGAGGTGAGGGACCCAAACACAGAGCTGAATCTGGGGAACCTGGCTCAGGGAGGTAGGGATCTTCTGAGCAAGTGGTGGCCACATGCCCTCAGCTCACCTCTGCTGGCCTCAGCCTATGCCTACAAATGGGAGCCAGCCAGCAAGCTTTAACAAATGTGGAGGGAAATACTGGGTGGAAAGGAAGAAAGCAAACTAGTGAACCAGCCAAGTGAGCGAGCGCTTGCTGAGCACCTATCCTGAGGCAGGTACTGAACAGGCACTTGATGTACTGCGGCCATTTGGAAGAACAACTTCCAGGGGTGGGCATCACGAAATCAACTTTACAGATGAAAAAGCAGGCTCAGTGAGGCAGCATGATCATAACAAGACACACAGGCAGAGAGTGGCCAAGCCAGCCATGGCCAATGGCCTCAGCTCTCTCCTATGCCCAGCTCCAGCAGTTTTCCTTCATCTAAAGCAGAAACTCACACCACCTCACCATCCTGTCTAGCCATAGGGGCACCTGGAAGCAAACACAAAACATGTCAAGAGGAACTGAATTGGGAAACTAAGGAAGGACCTAACCAAACTGCGAAAGGGAAAAAAAGAAACCTGGAAGCACATGAAGTAACAGAGTAGAATTTCCTTCCCCAGAAGAAAGCGACATGTGGCTGCTGGGGGGCTTGCCTCCGGATGGAACATACAGGGCCTGAGTCCCTTTCTGGGACAGTGATAGCAGAATCCTGACCTGGAACATATCTGGGATAGCACTGTTTCCAGGGCTGCTGGGATGTCCAGATCCCCCAGACTGGGACCCCAGACTCCAGTTTACAAATCCATTTTGCGGCTGTGCTGAGATCTTGCCACGGACCCTCACATCCAGGGTGGGGAAGACACTTCCCTCCCTAACTCCTGAAATTCCCACCCTGAGCCTCAGGCCTTCTTGTAGTCATCTTACAATTACTTCCTTCCTTGAGGTCTTAATATATAATAATAATAACAGCTAACATTTATTGAGCCTTTACTTTTGTGCTAGGTACTGTTCTCAGACTTCGCATAACCACACTATGAGGTCAATAAAATGATATCCCAGATGAGGTAGTCAAGACACAGAGAAGTTAAGCCACTCACACAGGTTACACAGCTTGTAAGTGGAGGAGGCAGAATTTGAATCCAGGCAATCTGACCCGAGCGCCTGAGCCCTTCTTAACCACACCACCCATGCTGC
This sequence comes from Indri indri, assembly GCA_004363605.1. NCBI lineage: Eukaryota > Metazoa > Chordata > Mammalia > Primates > Indriidae > Indri > Indri indri. The sequence continues at coordinate 166,154 of RJWJ010000043.1, forward strand.
ATCAGGGCACAGGATATGACGGAGCGGAAAGAGCAGTCTTGGGAGTCAGGCGGACGGCTCTACCATTTCCGGCTGCTGATCCCTGGGTAACCTGTTTAACACTTTTAACCTCTCAGTCCCAGTTTTCTTCTCTGTAAAGCAGGTACAACGAGTATACTTTGTGGAGTTGTGTCCATTACATAAGACAGTGGGTTCTCAGTCAGGTCCTTTCACCCTTCTCTATTTCACCTCCCTTTCCAGTTTGATTCGTCTGGCGCACATTATCAGATATCACGGCTGCTTCTACCCTTGAGCAAAGTTTGGCTTCTTTATAGTCTGTTCTAGTCTACTCTGTAATTCTTTTGTGCCTATCACAGGTGGGACACAGCACCAGGCACCGAAGGGGTGAGAACTCAGGGAATGAGGCTGCAGGCAGGGAAACATCTAAAGTGGGCAAGGGCAGGAAGGTGGAGGGAAGGAGCTGGCTGTGAGAAACTAGCAACTCTTCTCCTCTAGCTTGTCTCCCTCTTCTGGCCTCCTGCCAGGGCTAACAGGCAGCTTCTTGTTACTTCCTGTTGCAAAGCTTGCACCCTGCAGGGCACCCACCGAAGGCCTCATTCCTCCAGTGGTGGGGAGCCTCTAGCTCCCGGCTGGCAGGCAGGTAGACATGCCCAGAGCCCTGTGACTGGGCCCGCTTCTCCTCTCTGGACCATTCATTCATTCAGCAGACTTCCAGCCAGGCCCCAGGCACTAGGGACAAAATTGGAAATAACCGATCTGCCCTCAAGAAGCTCACCGGCATGCCCTGGTCTCCCCCTGCTTCTGATGGCCTCCTCACTTGGGTAATACTGGACATACCTTTCCAAAATGTCATCATTTCTCTCTCCCAGAAAAGAAATATTTCACTAGAACAGTTACACTAACAAGCAATTCTCCCTTTCCCCCACCAGACTAAGAGAAAAGAGAAACAAAAGGAACAGCAGGCATTTCACATACATTATCTCACCTAATCATCACAACAATCCTGCAAGGTGGAATTATAATCCCCATTACATAGACGAGGGAAAAAAACAGAAGCTCACACAGATGGTGCCGGTTTGAACCAATGCCGTTTGCCTGCAGAATCCCTGCTCTTTCTACAGCCCCAGGCTGCCTATGTCAGCTCAGCCTGCTGCTCTGCCAGCTCTAGCCCCCTCCTTTGTCTGGACTTACTGCTTTCACGAATTTAGATTCCCTGCAATCTTTCTGTTTGCACTGGTCCCAGAGGAAGCCAACCTCTCCCAGTCCAGTGACAGCGGCAGTAGCAGCAACATCCTAGGCACTGCCTTTGACTCTTTGATTACCTTGTCTTAACTACACCCAGGCTGAAGCAGTTCCGGTATAAAGTATCTGGTACTGCTGCAAAGCATGCAGGTTTGCTGCTACATTTTCTAGCTCCTTCTCTGACTCCAGCCCCTTTATACTCCCTACCCCCTCTACTGGCTGGCAGCCTCCCTCCTCTGCTGTCCTCGGTTCTGCCTCTTTGCACATCATGTTTGGACTTGCAAAGTAGTACTTCAAACGACTGCCCTACCAGGCAGCTGAGCCAGTATAGCTCAATTCCAAAAAGAGTGTGTGAGTCTGCTGAGAGCCAGGCACTGCTCTGGGTGCAGTGAAAAGGCAAGAAACAAGAGAGAAACACAGGGAGGGGCCTTGCCTCTCAGAAGATCAGGGTCAGAGGCTAGGAGAGAGAAGCAGAGGCAGGCAGTGGTGGGGTTGTAATAAGAGTGCTAAAATATCAGAGCTGGAAGGAAATTTGGTTTTCTGTTTTAACTCCTCCATTTTACACATGGGGAAACTAAAGCCTAGAGGAGGGCAATTACTTGAACTAATAATATCAGATAATAACTAACATTTCTAAAGCCCTCACTAGTAGCTAAGCACCATTCTATGTGCTTTACATATGACTCATTTAACCCTCCACCAACCCTAAGAAGGCGGCGCTATTGCCCTCCCTATTTTAAAGATGAAGAAAATGAGGCAAAGAGGGATTAAATACCCTGTCCAAGTTCACACTGCTAGTAAATGGAAGTCTGAACTGAACTCAGGCAGTCTGGCCCTACACCATGGTCTCTTTAATACACTGTGAGATGGAGACGGAGTCTACCTGTGCAAGTAGTGAGAAGGCTTCTTGAATGAATTACTTGTAGGTTTAATTACGAAAACAATGAACTTTGATTATCCAGAGCGCACTAAGAGGAAGCCTCCAATAACCAGAGGTTTAGATCAAACTGGGAGTTTCCAAGGCCACTAAATACAAAGCAGTGAGGTCAGTGAGCAGAGCCCCGTATTTCCAAAGAAAGAGCCAAACCAACAGAGAAGAATTTGAGAATTTGGTATAAGGGATTCATTCAAAGAACCACAAGCAGTCCAGTCCACTCCCCATTTTTATGTCTGGCTTTCTACACATGATGTCCCCAGCCCATGAGTACTTTAATATTTTCCAGTGTCACTTCCCAAGGCAGAGAGGCCATCTCAGGTACCTTAAAAAGATGCTCAAGGATATGGATAGAAATTTTCAGAAAAGGCGCTTCTAGTAAACCCTTGGTTAACCAAAAACTTCCATTTCCCGAAATCTCTCCCAACACACACACACACACAGACGTGCACACACATGCACCCTGGCTTTTGGCTAACCAAGAGTTAGCCAATTCTGCCACATGAATTACAGAATAAACATAGCCATCAAATAAAAATTACTTACCAATTACTGCCAAATTATGCTCTGAGCCACAAGAGACCTATAAAAAGAAAGAAAATAAGTTATATTAAGAGAAAGAAAATGTATAGATATTTCAGCCAGCATATTTTATGATCACAGTTATTTTCTAATGACACTAACATTCATTTTTGGCAAATTTTAGGAAAGAAGTAAAAAGGAGCACCATATACAAAGGTTAAGACTATAATTACAACACATTCACAGCTGCATAAAAAGAGAAAGTGGAAAAAAATTGAATGGAAATACACCAAGATATTAAAGAAGCTGCCTTTAGCCAGTGAGACCATGAGTAATTTTTTATCCTTTCTTCTTTCTACTTTTTGTATTTTTTCAAACTATCTATAATGAGCATGTTACTTTAAAAATGGAAAGATAAACAATAAAGATAACAGTTTTTGAAAACTAAAAAGACCATGACTGTCATCTGGACTGATAAAATGAGGAAAGGATTCGGTAGAAATAGACTGATCCATGGACAAGTGCTTGACTTTTCCTCATCTGCCCACTCTCTGAACTTTCACCTACCAGCCACACAAACTATCTGTGGTTCTTTGAACACATCATGTTCGCTCACACTTCCAGGCCTTTGGACACACTTGTTTCTCTACCCAGAATGCCTTCTCCTCTACTGCCTAATACATTTCTACTTACCCTTTAAAATCTCAAAGCATCTACTGAGATGCCTTTGCTGTTGCTTCTAGGTAGACTCAGGCACCCTGTCATTATGTCATAATGACTCCTGTCATTATGTCATAATGACTCCTGCCATTATGTCATATGTACCCCATTGTCACAGCCATCTTGTTGCCTTTTAACATTTTTCCTGTCTCTCACTTGAGTGCATGCCTCTTGAGAAGAGGGCTGGAGGCTCGTTCACATCTGTATTGCACAGATGGACTGTACAAGGCCTGGGACTCAGTTAACATCTGCTAAGTGAGAGAATGCATGAAAGATACTCACATTAGCTCCTAGCAAGAGGAAGGGTTCAGGTACTCTGTAAAGTTAATGCTGGAAGGGCCCTGGAGATCACCTACATTAGGAGGAGACGACTAAGGCATAGGAAGGGGAAATAAATCACCTCAGGTCCCAGAGCAAGTCTGTGCCAAAACTAAGACTAGACCCACCACTCTGTTCTCTACTTCCAAGAGACCAGCTTTTTGGATCTGTATATGAGTGATTCCTCATTGAGTGAGATGATGTAGTATTTATTTTTCTGTGCCTGGCTTATTTCACTTAACATAATGTCCTCCAGGTTCATCCATGTTGTCACCAATGAGTACAGTTAATAACAATATTTTGTATTTTTGAAAAATACTAAGAGCAGATTTTGTTTCTCACCACAAAAATGACAACTATGTGAAATAATGTGTTAACTAGCTTGATTTAGCCATATATATAGTGCATATATATTTCAAAACATGCTATATGTGATAAATATATACAACTCTATCAATTAAAAAACAAAATTAAAAACAAAACTAAGACAAGAGCCACTCTGATTCTCCTAATTCTCACACAAGTTCCTTTACCGATGCTTCTCCCTCTTTCCAGTGAAAACCACTTGGAAGTAATATCCAGAGATTCTCTCGCACAGGCCCCTGACAGTTAGGGTAATAGGCTCAAAAGGCATCTGAGCATTGGAAGCCAATGTGCACATGGTAGGTGAGAAGGGGCAGCAAGGCTTCCTAGGCTTTTTTCTGTGTCAAAGCTGTGCTTCCCAGATCCTAGCTTCCACAAGGAAGAGGGCTACCACACCTGTGTTGACTCCCTGATTGTCTGGCAAAGAAGCTCCTGTGTATTTCACCCTCAGTAAATATTTCCAGGTTGTCTAGTCTTTGAGCTCCTTTAAGGCTGACTCTGGGTCTGACTTACCTGAGGGTTCCCACTATGCCTCACCCAGGGGGCCACATACATCGCACAAGTTCATTACGTGCTTCCTGGATGTAATTAGGCTGGTTACCTTGGTATGTTACAGGAAGCTTAGACTGAAGAATTGGGGGAAAAAACCTAGATTTTTAACAATAGGGGAATACTTATGTAAATAATCATAGAGCCATTGGGTGCATTATTACACAGCCTTGGAAAATTATGCTTATAATAATAGGAACATACTCATAATATCATATGAACTTAAAAATCACACAAAACTATATATATAATATGATCTTTACAATAAAACATGAAAAAGAATGACTGAAAGGAGATACATCAAAATGTATGGTTTTTTTCTTTTTTTCTATACTTTCTGCATTTTATATACAATTCTTACAATCAGGAAAAAAATCAATTAAAAATAAGAAAAAACAAATATAATATAGTTCCCACTACAGAGAAAAAAACCCCAACTGGCTATAAAATGCATATATTATAAAATCTGGTATGTTTAGAAGTAGTGGGGAGAAAGAATTTGAAGGAAACTTAACTAAATTATAAGGGTAGCTGCATCATACGGGTAGGATTATAAAATATTTGTTCTACTGTTCTCTATTTCCCAAATGTTGTTTAACTGTGGTGGCAGCAGCAGTGGTGGTGGCAGCGGTAACAGCGGAATTAAAGCACCGTGTATTGAGGACTCATATGTGCCAGCAGTCATGCTAAGGCAATTTATAAACATTATCACATTTTAATCATCACAATAATCTTTTCAGGTAGATTTAACTTTGCTCATTTTAGACATAAGGAGATTGAGGCTCATACGCATTAAATAACCTTCACAGCTAGTTAAGCGGCAGCAGTGGAACTAAAGCCCAGGTCTGCCTGATCTCCAAGCTAGTATTCTTTATTGCTACATCATGGTACCTTTGTTTTTTAAAAAATAAGGTTATTTCATTTTACAAAATGCATAGAGAGAAAGGGCCTGCCTCTGACTGCCAGGGTTTACCCTAAGGCTGTGGACTGCAAAGTTGATCAGCCTTAAGGACCGGGAGCTTCCAGAAACAAGCCATTGACAAATGCCAGTATCAGGCAGCAGACGCTACTCTGAATTAATGAGTGAGACAGTGATGAATGAATTTTGTCAAGCCAATGTAGAGCTTGAAGCTCAAAGCTCCTCACGGCCTCTTGTTGTCTGTGCACTGGCACAGAGGTCAGGAGACTGAACACCACAGGCCACAAAATCCCAGTGCTATACTCCTTCAATTGTATCAACGACCATTTGCTTCATAATGCTCCTGTCAGCATCCACCCACTGCCCAGCTGCAGGCAGCTTTCTAGAAGACTCTGTCAACAATGGCAATATGCCCAGGAGAAAGAGATTCAGAGCCAGGAAGCTAGGTGAGTCCTAGGTCCTCTGCTTTCTGGCTCTGAGACCTCTGGCAAGGTATTTAACCTCTTGGGCCTCAGTGTTCTCAGGTATAAAAAGTACATAACAGTGTCTGTCTTGCCTGCCTTACAGAATCACTACAGGACAAAGGAGACCATCCAAACCCTTATAGCCATGCATCCCACCTTCCTTACGTACAAACCTGACTGTGTGATGCCCTGTACAAAACCCTTCACAGGCTCCCCACGTTTGTAGAGCAAAGTCTAAACTACACAGCATGGCTTATAAGGCCCTTATGAGTAGGTCCCTGTTTACCTCTCTGGCTTCATTTCCTCCCTCTGCTACTCATGAACCCTCAAGCCCCCCAAAAGCATATTCCCTTTGTGCCATTCACATCACATCACATTGTCTCTAAGAACGGCATGCAATGTCAGGCCTTTATGAATGCTCTTCTCCTTGACTGGCATTCCCTTTCTCCCACTGTCTACCATGGTAAGTCCTTTAAGATTACTCAAACATCACCTACTGGTAAAGGCTTCCCTGACTTCTCAAGGCAGAGCCGGCTGCTGCCACAGCACCATGCATCATGGCCCTTAACACATGTGTGATGTCTATTCACAGAGTGTGCATGTGTTAGGCTCCTTTGTCTCTTGGACATTCGGAACGCTGCTTGCCCGGTAGGGTCTGCCACACAGCCTGAATACAGGGCATGGGGGCTGGTGGGTGGAGCAGTACAAAGAAAAGGGACTCAGGGAAGGTATATGATCCCAAAGCCAGTGTGAGTAGCAGTGTGGCCACCGCAGTCCAGTAGGAGACAGGCCCTGAGATGCACAGTGGGGGCAAGAAGGGGACAGCACTACAAGTGTGGAGTGTGGGATGCTGGGAGCATCAACAGCACAGTGTAGGCTGTTCTAGGAACTCTAGTACAACAGACAGCGCAGAAGATCACAATAGAGGGCAGTCCTAGGAAACAGAGCCCCATTATAGAGAAAGCAGATTCCAGCTTGCTGATTGGGGCCTTTAAGAGAAGGGGGACACACCTCCCCAAGGGCAAAGGGTGGGAAGCAAAGGTGGCTGTGGAAAGCTGTCTTGTCTTAGTGCTGTCCAAATACGAGAGAGGTCTGCTCTGTTCAGAGACTGCAGCCTGAGAAGTCAGAGCTGCAGAAAACAACCTCCAAACCCCCATTGCCAGTGAGACAAGATCTCCCACCCACCCAGCAGACTCCATCAGTTCTTGTAAGGAGAGTCAAAACTCCCCTAGGGCTAGATTTTATGAAATACAGCTAGACCCACGCAAGAAGTGACTGATATTAGATGCTCAGCAAATATATGCTGCATGCATTAACGGGTTAAACAAATGAATAATTGAATAAGAAATAACAGATGAATGTGAAAATATTTGCCAGTGGTTGCATGTGAGTACTTTAGTTCCCAACAGTATAGTTGCACCATTTGTAAAAACAGCTGACTGACCTTACAGAGTACTTACGGCCAGGAACCCGACTAACTGCTTTGCCTGTATTACCTCCTTTAAACTTACACACGACCTAAACGATTCTTTTGTTACAATCATTTTTACAAATGAAGGGACCGGGTTCAGAGAAGTGAGGTAACTTGCCCAGTGTCCCACAGCTACTGGAGGTGCAGGATTCCGTGATCCTTCTGATTCAAGCTTTCTGTCCCCTCAACGGTCTTAGCCCTTCCATTTCGCATACAGGATAGAAATAAACCACCCGCCCAGTTCCTTACATCTGGCAAACCCTGTGCTAATTATAAGGGATCTTAAACTAGAAGAACCCTGGATTTACAGGGCTCAAACATCATCTTGTCTGGGGCTAGGAGCGCCCACCTCTGGACCGATCAAGAAGCTGCTGCAGGGCTACTTCTTACGGGATTGGCTGTAAAATGGCAATAAAGTTTTGTCCCCTGCCGTCCTCATGGGAGATATCGCTTTGCAGGAGAACTCCACCAAACTGTTGAAAATCTGAACCTTCCGAACAGAGGGAAATCAGGGCACGGAAAAGAGTTGGGTGGGGAAAGAATAGCGGGCAGCGACCAGGGCTCAGGGGAAGAAGCATGGGGACCCCAGTCCCACAGGCCACCTACCAGAGACCGCCCTCACCTTCTGTCCCAGCCGCAGCCTAGAGGCCATCCGGCACGCGCGGTGGCCGGCGGGGCCTGCTGATTGGCTCATGTCCCGCCCCCCAACAATGGGCCTGGCGCTGCAGATGCTGTGGCAACGGGGCGCACGTGCGGAGACACGTGACGGCCGGAGAGGGCGGGGCATCGGCCGGCAGGCACGCGGCGGCCCCTCGGCTCCGCGCAGCTGTGTGAGTCCTGCGCAAGCACAGGCGCCTGGGTGGGAGAAGCGTGCGGAAAGCAGCTCCAGGATCGCAGTCGGGCTGGCTGGGCAGCCTTCCTTGCCAGGGCTAACAGGCCGAGGGAATGGACGCATCTGGGCCGCCGCTGCTAGCGCTCCGCCCAAACCCAGCTGCCATCTGTGTAGAGGTCTGGGTTAACAACCAGAATTTCTAAACTGTTAGAAAAGCAGGCCTGGGAGGCTGGGCACTTTTACAGGCAAACTGCAATCCTGTGAGCCAACGGAGTTCTACCCCTAGGCTCAGAAATAGCCCCAGATGGAGGAGATCATGGCAACACCAGAGGCAGCACACTTGCTTGCTTCTAGAAGTACCTAACCTTACAAAGATACCTTTAAACCCCTCTGTGGGGGCTGGAATTTTTAACTGAAGCCTAGATACCAAAGGAAGCAAAAACAACAAAAACATAAAAACAAAGAACATGTGGGTGTGTGGGGGGCTCCATCTGTCCTCCAACTCAAAGTCCAGGGTTGAAGAACCTATTCTCTCTGTGAAGCCAATTCTCTTTTTTAAAAGCACGTTATATGCTTAAGAAAAGTAAGGTCTGAACTAGGTTCTACTACCTCCTCAAACAGAGAGGGTGGGGTGGGGAGGAAGAGAGCTAAGGTTTGGTAAGTGCCAAGCATGTGACATTACAGAATTTCACTTCACCTGCATGACCTGGCATCCTCACAGCCACTCTGGGAAGTGGGAATCTGTCTCCCTGCTCAACAGGTCAGCAAACCTGCTCAGAGGAGCTAAATCGCTGGTCCCTGGTCTGCGTTGGTCCTAAGCCTATGAGCTTACCCACTACACATACTGCCCTCTCCACTTCTGACACTGGTACCAGATTGCCCCAATCACAAAGGCTCAAACTCTCAAGTGACAGCTCTCTGACTCTTTTATCTCCCTCCCACCCTTATATTTAGTCTGTCCCCAGATCCTGTTAACTCTGCCTTCTTGATGGTTCTCAAATATGTTGTGATTTCCAGCTGATATCATCTTTTAGTCCTTTTCATTCCACCTAGACTCTTAAGAGCTAATGACTTCAACCTTTCTTCTCACCATGATGTCATAATCTGATTTTCCAAAAAATTTAAAGTTGTCATAGTTGTCAAAGTCTCCTAACTTTTTACCACACTTGCTCTCTCAATCCTTTCCCATATAAATCCCTCTAAAACACGAGTTTCTTCTCTGTCTCTGGAAAATCCCTTGTGTTTCCCACTTTTGTATCTTTATTTGCACCATTTTCCCTTCTCTATACCATTCTAAATCCAACCAACCCCACAAGGCCTAGGTCAAAACTTTTCACCTTGAGGAAGCCTCCCATATCATCTCAGCCCCTAGGAGATCAGCCTCCTCTCAAGTCTCACCATCTGCCTTGGCTATAGTTTGCTTTTATGAAATCTCCTTTGTACTTTAAATAATTTGGGAAAGGGTGTGGGGCACGTCTCCCCAGTCAGCGAAGGGGTAGTGGAAAGGGCTCTGCATATGGAACCAAAAACCTGGATTTACATCCTGGTCCTGCCACTTCCTAGCATGTGACCTTGGGCAAATGTCCTTGCCTCTTTGGTCCTCAGTTCCCTCATCTGTGAAATGGAGCACTAACAACCAGGCATATCTCACACATCCTAAATCCCTTTCAGACACTTCCCTAACCATTCCCCACCCCCTGCCATCTACAGAATAAAATTCTCTTTGCGCCTGACCCTGTTCTACAGATACATTTTTCAGGACTTATAAAATACATAATTTGGGGGCATATAAAAGAGACTGTAAGCATTAGGAATTAGCATAGGTTCACTATGAATAGTTCTTCTATATAAACAGTTCATTTCCTTTTTCAACAGAGTTACTCTACTGACAGATAAGGAGAGGGCTTGAGAAATGTCTACTGAATTAGAATATGATACACACAATAATTAGAATATAATACATGCAGCTTAAACTAGCCAGGCAATTAGAACACTTGCTTTTCCCATAGTGTCCTTCCAGGGGAATTTCTTCATCACAAATGGCCATGCTGGTACCATGTGATCCTGCTTCCCAGGGCTGCACCTAATTGGACTATGGAAGGACACCTGTCCCAAAGGGGGTTAATGCATAGATTGAACACAGTCTAGGAAGTGGCTTAGCGTAAAAATTCTGCCTTAAAAGGGTTTTAGGGAATGAATCTTCCAGTTGGTAGCTGGAAGAAATAGACACAAGGAAGATTAATATATGGAAGAGCTATAGGCAGAGGAGTTAGAAGTGGTAAGAACAGTAGAGAAGAGTGGCTAAATCACCAGACTGTGAGCTCTAAAGGAAGAAGCAACAGATCCTACTGCTTGAGGGCTCAAAAAAGTCTAGGTTTTTGAGCTGCCTTGTGTTCTTTCTAGTTGTTCTCTTATGAGGCATTTCTTTCACCTATTTTCCTTACTGATGCTAAAGTACAGTACAGTCCTCACAATAATAAAGTAACCTGAGAATACCTCTGATCCTTGCAGACTAAAAAAGCCTAATACAACAATACATCTGGATTTCAGTAAAGGCACACCCCTAAGTTACTTATACCCTTGAGAACAAAATGGTACTCTGTGAGTGGAACGACCAAATTCAAAGACAGGTAATTAATAGATTCAGGCTAGGCAAACATCCCATCACATGCTTCTCAAAAAAAAAAATTTAACCCTGCTCTAACAGCAATGATAATTTCAACCTATTATTACCAAGTGCCATTACCAAATACTAGTGAGGATGTGGAATAACTGGAACTCTTACATTGCTGGTGGGAGTGTTAATTCAACAACTGTTTTGAAAAACTATTTGACAATATCTACTAAAGCTAATGCTAAACGTGTGTGTGGAGAGCTGAATACCCAAAATAAATTATTGCTTACTTCATCAAAATGCATGTACAAAAATGTTCATAGCAACTTTATTCATAGTAAGTAAAAACATGAAATAACAAATATTCATCATCAATATAGTAGATATAGTTCATTCAGAATACTTTATAGCAATGGGAAAAAAATAATGATATTCACATGATAAATCTTTAAGAATAATATTGAACAAAAGCCAGACACAGAAGAGTAAATATTGCATGACTCTATTTATATGAAACTCAAAAATAGGCAAAGTTCATTTCAAATAAGTAATATAACTGTTAAAGGTAATAAAAAAAGAAAACCAATCATAGTAACTTTTGAACACAGTGCTTTGACTAAGTTCTATGCAAAAATAAAAAGAACTGCAAAAAATCTTAACTACTTAGTAGTTTCTTTTCTTTCATAGTATACATGTACCAATTCTGAAAGTACTTTGTATGTATTGTATGACTGTGCTAATGAGGAAATATATTAATTGGGAGCCAGAATTTTCACTGTAGATGAAGGACACACAAATATATTAATAGAATAAGGGAAGGCAAGGAGAAACCCTGGGGACATTAGATTAGAATTAGAGATAGCAGTATGAACTCTGAGTTTTATACACACACATACAGGTGGCCTAGAGGCAATGTCACCCCAGAAGCAATGAGTTCACTTGGTGCCCAGAACGTGGTTTTTAAATGCTGTTCGACTAAGAGGAATTAGAGCCCCTCAGAGAAATGGCTGCTTCCAGGGTTGGGATGAAGAAAGAACAATTTGAGCCTGGAACATCTATTTGTACCAGGAAGTAAGGACATGATCAAAGAATGATGGGAACATGTTAAAAGGACACAGGAGCCAGCTTGAAGGGGCTCCCACTAGCTAAATGAGGGAGAATTTTGAGCATCAAAATAAATAATGACAGTAGCATATTATAACTCATTGAATAGAATAAAAATCCATGATTCTATACTGATAATAGGGGAGTAGGGAAAGCTCTTCCTTACAGTAGGATGCCAAAACTAATAAATGTAAAAGGAATAATTGGGCTAGAAAATAATTTTGCGACCATTATAACAGTAACAGTTAATTCAGACAAGAATCATTAATGCACGTTAAAACTACTGGACAAAAGTCTGAAGGGGAGCAGGATATTTACATAGTGTCAAAGTACCTCTTCACAGATTAGTTCTTAATTATGAAGGATAAATGTTAACTTCATAGCAAAGAAAGGAAGCAGGTACCACCTTACCAAGTGATGTAGGTTAGGGTCACTAACAATGGGATAAACAGACATCAGGTGCCTCCTGATGCATTAAAGACAGACACATCATCGCTTACTTAGTATTCCTGCCAAAAGTGCATAAATGAAATATAATCATAGGCCGGGCGCGGTGACTCACGCCTGTAATCCTAGCACTCTGGGAGGCCAAGGCAGGAGGATCGCTCAAGGTCAGGAGTTCGAGACCAACCATCTCTACTAAAAATAGAAAGAAATAAGCTGGACAACTAAAAATATATAGAAAAAATTAGCTGGGCATGGTGGCATATGCCTGTAGTCCCAGCTACTCAAGATGCTGAGCCAGAAGGATTGCTTAAACCCAGGAGTTTGACGTTGCTATGAGCTAGGCTGATGCCACAGCACTCTAGCCTGGGCAACAGAACAAGATTCTGTCGCCAAAAAAAAAAAAAAAAATATATATATATATATATATATATATATATATAATCATGAGAAAAAAAATCAGATAAAACCAATTGAGGGACATTATACAAAACAACTGTCCTGTACTCTTAAAAAATCATCAATGTCTTAAAAGACAAACTATTCCAGATTAAAAGAGGCAAAGAGACATGACAACTAAATGTGATAACTAAATGTGACAACTAAATGATTCTGAATTAGAACCTAGATCAAAGTGAAAAATTGCCATAAAAGACATCATTGACACGACTGGTGAAATATGAAAAGGCTCTGTAGATGAGATAACAGTATTCTACCAATGTTAAATTTTCAGAAAAGAGAGACAGAGGACACAAATGCACACAAAAGTGGCAAAATGTTAATACATGCTGTGTCTGGGTGAAGGAATTTGAAGAGTTCCTTATATCATTCTTGCAACTCTTCCATATGTTTGAAATCATTTAAAAATAAAAAGTTTTAAAAAATTAAGCAAACAAAATTAATCTATGGTAAAAGTTTAGAATGGTGGTTATTTTGGGGTGGGTATATCTGTGGGGCTTGTTGGAGTGCCTAATTTGGGGGATTACATGGGCATGGTGTATACAAATATAAAATTTCATTGAATTGAACCCTGAAGATATGTGCATTTTACCATATGTAAGTTACACTTCAACCAAAACAAATAAAGGATAGCCTTCCTTCCTTCTTTCATCTCTGAATAATTTAGTCCAAAAGTCTAAGTGAGGAAGGTGGCCACACAACAGAGCCCACATGAGGAAAGTGGCTAAGAAGGGGCAGCAGAGGCCCAGTGGGGACTCGAAGCCTAGATGGACAGCTGTGGCCTGGTGGATAAATGGCTTTTGCAAGGAAGGTAGCCAGCTGGGCTGTAGTGCAGTGGGTTGGTTTCATACAGGGACTGAGCAAAAAGTAAATGTATTAAAGATAACGGGAGCCAGGTTTCTCATTGTCAGACACGTGAAGTACAATGTAAAGAGGGAAATATATTAATAGAATGAACCCCACAGTGCTGGATTATAATTGAAGACATTCACGTGAAGTCAGTTTTCAAGATGGATCGATTGATAGATATAGAGAAATAGAAATAAATATATATACAAAAGTAGGGCCGTGTGTGTATATAAATATACATGTTTTCTAGCTTTGTCCACTGACAGGGACTGGGAACAGCAATCCTCAATGCAATAAGCACATCTGGAGCTTAGATTTTTGTTTCTAAATAGCATTCTCCACTAAAAAGTTACAGGGCTTCTTGGAGAAATGGCTGATTCTAGGATTGAGGCAGGGAAAATACAAGATGAACCTGGAATATCTTGTGTCAAAAAGTAAAAAAGTGCTCAAAGGACCCAGAAGCCAACTTGAAGGGGTTCCCACAGGCTAAATATGGGATAATTTAAGTATCAAAATAAATAATGGTACTAATTGGAATATAAACCAGAGATTAAAATAGGAATCCCCTGGAGGTTCTGATAAACTCCAGGGCTGGGCCTTTCCTCGTATGTGAGTCTCTGACCTAGAGGGAGGCATATGGTGGTCTACCAAGGGATATGCGGCTCTCAATCTGGCCCATCTAAACTTCTGATCGACAAGTTGGATAGAGATGGCAGATTTGCTTATTCAACGCATAGAACTTACAATGCAGGGAGAGGCGCCAGTACACTGGATGAGATGCTCTAGACTCAAATAGATAACAAGTGGAAACAAATAGGTTATAATTTAAAATGTAAATTCATACACTCAGGTGCAAACAATAAGTTATAAAGATGCAGGACTGGCGAGAAATGACTAAACAACATTTCTTGTGAAAAAAGACCTATACTTGCAATTTGAGTCAGTAGTGTGACATAGCCTCTCAAAAACTAGGATCCTAAAATACATTATTAGAAATACATTGCCAACAAAAATGAACTGGTTCTCGTGTCCTCTGTGGTGGTCACACCATATTTGGAGTACTGTGGTCAGTTCTGGACTCCTCCTCACATTTTAAGATACTGATTTTAAGGGGTAATCAGATTAAAGTAACCAGGAGATTAAACCATCTTGAAATTGTCATATGATGAGCTGCTGAAGGAAGAATAGATGCTTAGCCTGGATAAAAAAGACTTGTGGGGAAAGTGGTAGGAGGAAGTGCATACGACTCTTCCAATAATCGAAGGACAGCCACATAGAAAACTTGTTCTGCATGGTTCCAGATGGCAAAACAGTGTTATCAATGCAGAGTATGGTCCAATATGCAGAAGAACCTTTTAAACACATAACTAATCTAAAATGGAATGGTCTTTCTTAAAAGGTGGTGAGCTTCTCATTATGGGAAGCATTTAAGTACAGGCTAGGTGACTGCCTCTCAGAGCTAATTATCGAAATCCTTTCTATTTCTGAGTTTCTGTGTCTGATCTACTACTGGCTTTAGATGTTTCTTCTAAGCCATCATCTTCTTTGGTCTCCTTGTTTATCTTTCAGGATCTTTTTTCCAAAGTGGGCAAAAATTCTGAAAATAAATATTTGCATACATGTAAATTCTAGAGTAAGACTATGCCCAGAATGAGAGTGAAAAGGGGAAGGGGAAGCATACAACTTTTCCAGAATCCCTTCCAGAAAAATACTACAGAGTTAAAAAGAAAGCCAGGAGCACTTGGGGATAAAATGAAGCATGCCTAGAAGATAGCAAAACATAAAAACACTATTATAGACTGATTAGATTAATGTCCCCAATTCTAACTCTTCCTCATCTCCACATCCTTTGCCATGAACTGCCCTCCTACTCTGGGGGCAGTTTACTACCCCATCCGGTGACTCTGGGCTCAGCCATGTGACTTGCTTTGGCAATAGGATGTTAGCAAATGTGACACGAGTAGAGATTTGAAAAAGCCCTCATGTATTTCTGCTCATTTCTACTCTCTGCCCTCTGACAGTGCCATGAGAACTTGCCAAAGCCAGCCTGTTGAAGAGGAGATACGTGGAACGGAGCAGAGCCACCTTGGCTGTCCTGGTCAAAGATCAGCCAACACGCTGTCATGTGAGTGGGCCCTGCCAAGACCAGAAGAACCACTCAGCTGAGCCACAGACACATGAACGACTGTTTGAGCCATTCCGTTATGGGTTATTTGTTATGCAGCATTACTGTGACAGTAGATAACTGATAAAAAACACCAACTAACATTTGCCTAGCACTGAACAATTTCCAAGTGTATCCACTCAGTGCTTGCTAGCCCAAGACTACCAGGAATACATGTGTAGTCGAGCAGGCTGGGTTTATTACTTGTTGCTGTGAAGGAGAACACACACTATGGGGAACCATGGGGCATCTTGGTAAGAAGGTGTTAGAAAGGACTTATAAAATTTGGGCTTTGGTTGGGTGGTTTTAGGGAGGGTCCTAGGAAGTGGAGTTTCACTCTGAATTAGGTTCTGTCAGAAAGCAGGGACAATTCTATGAATGGGTATCTCAATAAATCTTAACCCATAGGGAGGGCAGGCTAAAGCAATGGTAGAGCTATAACTGGTAAAGCAGTATCTGTCACTATATTAGACAGGAGAGGAAGATGTTTGGTGTTTTATGGCTTAGACAATGTTCATGTTTTGTCAGTGTTTAGACATGATTACAGAGTGGTCTTGTTTTTGTCTTTGTCTTTGTCATGGTCACAGAGAAGCCTTGTCTGATGTTGATGTTCTATGAAATAGTTCATGTTCAACAGGAGAACATCAAGACCCACCTGTGAGTGCCAGGCCAGCTCACAACAATACTAAGACCCAGCAGCTGATAGTACCAGGCCGGCTCCTGGATATCAGGGAATGCTTTTCTCTTTTTCATCTATACAGCATCTTATTTGAACTATAAAACAGCTCTGGGAGTGGATTTTATTATGATTTATTTTTTTAAAGATGAGACTATTGAGGCTCATGGACATTAAGAGCCTGGTTCATGATATGACACTTGTAAGCCATCTGACCTTAGGCATGAGGCCTGCACTTCTTGAGCCTTTGCTTCTTCGTCATAAAATGGGCATAATAATATTTGCGTCACGTGATTGTGAAGGTTAAATGAGATCAAGTATGCCAAAGAACCCAACCCAGCTCCTAGTACTCAGAAGAAGTTTGGTCAATATTACCGCTTCCATTTCCCTGATAGCCTCACTCTTTTTATATCATAGGGCCTCTGGAAAACATGTCTTCATATGTGATCGATATCAAGGTAATTTTCGTTGTTGTGATTTTAAATACTGGGCCTCTCTTTAGGAATGCTTATGTGCATGAGGCTGTCTCATATTTCAGCAGGTTCCACGCTGCCCAGCTCTGTCCGAGCCACTGGTGTTCATATGCAGAAAGATCCTGATGCTCAACTCTCACACGACGCAATGAGTACAGCTAAATGGGCAGGGGTGTATGGGTTTATCAGCCTTGAGGTCAGAAAGCTGAACATAATCTCAGAATATTAAAATTTATGGGCTACATGGAATACACTGTCACTCAAACCAATGTTCCTCCATCAAGAAACCCACAGGCGCACAAAAAGAGCAGAACTAAATCTCTTCCTCAGCCTCCACCACACTGAGGGAGTCAGAGAAATGATCTGCGTCTTAATTCTGGCTGCAGCCCTGGCCTGGAATTCTGCAGCAGCCTCCTCAGTGCCCCTCTCCCCTCAGTCTCTCCTCGCTTTGCCAAAATGCTCTTCCTAAAGTACAGGTGAATTACTTTGCGGCCCATTGCCCAAGCCCAAATTCCTTTGTCTGGTATTTTATTTAAGATCCTCTGTGGTCTCGACCTAATGCAGTTCTCTAGCTTCTTTCCCCAGAATTATCCACAAATACTTGCATTTCAGCCTCATCAGACCCCTATACACGGCATCCGACCACCCCTCTCCTCATCATGCCTCACTCACGCTGTGCCCTCGGCTCCGTGTAACCTTCACTGCTCATCCTTGGAAAGGAGGGAGGGAGGGGGAGAGGGAGAGGAAAAAGAAAAGGCGTGCTGCCATTTATTCACGGTTAAACCCGGTTCTAGTTACTTTATGTGGATTAACTCATGTAGATACAATCTACATTTTATAGATTAACTACAGCTGTGGCTCCCAACCCCGGGCCGTGGCCCGATACTGGTCTGTGACAATGGGCCACGCACCACTGCCTGAGCCCCACACCACCTTCCCTGCACCCACAACACCCCACCCCCTCGCCCCTGGTCCGTGGAAAAACTGTCTTCCATGAAACCCGGGCCCTGGTGCCAAAAAGGTTGAGGACTGTTGAACTAGAGAAATAGGGTAGTTAAATACCTTGACCAAAAGCACTTAGCTAGTAAGTGGCTGGGTCACTTCAGAAGTAATTGCTCCCTCCTCTGGGCCCTGCTATAGAAATAGCACTTATTCCACTTACTATTAAGTGGTTCTCACATTTGTCTCTTCCCAGATTATACAGATTATAAATCTGTTTTTTCCTAGATTATAACTTTCTTAAACATTAAGACTGTGTCTCATTCATTTCTACCCTCAGTGCCTTGCACAGTGCCCTGAATGTAGCAGGTCCTAATCAGATGTTTGTTGAATTGGAATCACTCATCTGTGTACTCCTCATTGCTCTTGGCTCAGAGGTTGACACAGTAGGTACTCAGGAAATGCTAAGTGAGTAACACTAAATCTATCTCTGAACTTCCTCAGCTCCTTACCAGGGTCTTGCAAACGCTTTAAATTCTGTAAATAATCATAGAATTCAGAGACTAGATGATCCTTCAGATGTTAGGAATTTGAGTTGGTGGCTAAACAGAATAGGTTCCCAAGACATCACAGGTAGATCCCCAAAGGCCTGAGGAAAAGCCCCTGGGGTGATGTCACAGGATGAGGACAGTCAGCAAATGGGCCTGTAATGTGGAGCAGGGGTCGGGGGAAGGCAGCGCAGCCCCATCCTATCTTGATTCTATCCCCAGCAAGAACAACAAAAACAAGATGACAGGCTGTCTGACTCTGAGCCAGTTGTGCACAAGGCCCCAAAATCTTTGCCTTTGCTGCAGCTACACAGCAGAGCTTGGCTGGGCCATTGCCAGACATGAGGCAGAAACACGTGAACATGGCCCCTGACCAAGAAGCCCTCTGGTACCCCAGAGCCCCTCACACTAAGAATCACTTTTGCTCTTTTGATTAAAATAAAACAAAACTTATTGAGGCCAGATCCTAAAGCCCTATTCTTTCTGGGATTAAAAAGTCAATAATGAAGATAAGATGTGACAGACAGATCAGAGCTTATCATAACAAGCGTGTGCAGTATAAGAATGAACACAGCACAAAGAATGATGATGGTGTCTGCAGTAACTGACTGGTGCCACGTGACCCAGCCTGACAGGCTCCCTTCCTAGGCACAGCCCCCCAGGTCAGCAGGCTCAGAAGTGCTGCTGTCCTGTTCCCAGGGTTAGTTGCTGGAATCCCATCGCCTGTAGTCCAGTTCCTAGCTGAGTGATTGTCACAGTTACCTTCTTGATCTACGGATGTGACTGTAACTTTTCTGGTCCAATACAAAGTTGTAGATTATTAGGTTCTGTTTTGGGCCACGTACACATACATATACAAAGTAATTTTTAAATAAAGTTTATTCATTTTTTTCAGGTTATAAAAGTAATATACATTTGTTGCAAAAAATATAATAAGGAAAATAAAAACACCTGTAATCCCACTGCCCACTGTTAATACATGGTATATTTCCTTCAGTCCTTTCCTATCAATATTTGTCTGTGTGTAAATAAAATACATATAATTTCAGAAACACAGGTGGGGTCACACTATATATTCAATTTTATATCATGACTTCTGCATTTAACGTAATGTTATGTTTCCCATGTCCTTATTTTCATTGCAAATGTTATTTTCCTGGCTTTATAGCAATATAGGATGTGCCTTATTTCACTATTTCCCTACCGTGGGGTACACCTAGGTTGCTTTCAATGTTTGGGTACATTATAAATGTGTGATGAACATTCTTGAACAAAAATCTTTACCTATATCTCTGATTATTTCCTTGAGATAAATTTTCTGAAATAGAATTATTGAAAAAGAAAAAGAGCTTTTAATCTCTTTAAGATACCTAAACAATTTGGGCTGTACATTTTATTAGGGTCATTGACAACACAGATCACATCCAGAAGAAAAAGAACAAAATGAGAGAAAGAGTAACAATATTGAAATAATGACATTAGCTAGCATATATTAGGTGTATATAATGTGTGCTTAAGAGTTTTGCACACATTCGCCCGCTTAATCTATGAATTAATCCTATAAAGTATGCATAGATGAGGAAACCATGGTTCACAAAAGTTAACTTTTCCAATATCACAGTTCATAAGCGGCATAGCTGGAATTTAAATCCAATTATGTGTAATTCCAGAGAGTACACTTAATGCTCTGGTACAACGGGTCATGTAAAAAGTAAAGGGAACAAAATGAGTGTTTTCAGTCTGGAGAAGACTTGGATGGTACAAGGGCCACAGGACAGGATGAGGAGAATCAGGCGGCAGAATGAGGATCAATGGATAAAAATGCTTAAAGTGTCAAAGTACACCTTAATATCAAAAAGGCATTCTAAAAATAAAGGCCTACCCAAAATGGAAGGGCTGCCTCTAGGTGGGCCTAATCTAAGCACATACCTTTTAAAAGCAGAGAGTTTTCTCTGGCTGATGGCAGAAGGGGAATTCAGAAAGACTGGAAGCACAAGAAGGATCTCAGGCACCACTGCTGGCTTTGAAGATGGAGGGGCCCCGTGCAAGGACTGAAGAGCAGCGTCTATCGCTGAGAACAACCCCGGGCTGACAACCAGCAAGGACACAGGGACCCCTGTCCCATAATCTCAAGGAACTGAAATCTGCCAACAATCTGAACAAGCTCAGAAGGAGATTGTCCCTAGAATCTCCAGATAAGAATCCAGCCAAGCTGACGTCTTGATTTAGGCTCTAGGAAATCCTAAATAGAAAATCCAGCCCATTCCACCCAGACTTTTGACATACAGAACTGTGAAGTAAGAATTCCATGCTGTTTTAAGCCATTACATTTGTGGTAATTTGTTATGCAGCACGAGAAACTAATACAATGGATAAGTGGATAAACAAACTGTATACAACCATATAATGAAATACTACTCATCAATAAAAAGGGAATAATCTACTGATACACAAAACAGCATGGCTAAATCTCAAAAACCATTGTGCTGAGTGAAAGAAGCCAGACACGAAAAAGTAAATACTGTATGATTTAATTAATATGAAACTCTAGGAAAAAGAAATCTGATTTTATAGTGACAGAAAGCAGGTAGTAAAAACATACTTAATTTATAGTGATAGAAAGCCTGGGGTTGGGGTGGGTGGCTTGACTGTCCCATTTCCTTCCTTTCTGACCTTTCTGCCTCTACCTGCACCCTCAGCCTGGCATGGAGGCTGGGGGAGGTCCATTCAGAAAACACACCACTGTGCTTTCATTTCTTTCTCTGCCACTCTAACAAGGCTAAGGGCCCCATTATCCCCTAATGTGTGTAAACGGTCTATCAAAAGTGCAAATTTGAAACCTTACAACACTCATTCTGAAAGGGAATAACCAAGTTTTCAAAAAGCTATGCTGCATAGATTTCTCTTGTCACATTCCTTTTAACAATATGTCCCATTTATAGAGGCCATATTGGCAGGGTTGAGCATTCACGATAATTTAACATTATTTTTAAAAGTATTTTAAATAATTAGTAGGCAGCAATGGTGACTGAGGAACTGAGATTCCTGAGTTCCTCCAGGAATCTGGCTCTGTCCTGCCTTCAAGCAATACAGAGGTCAAATATTTTTGATTGAATTACTTGTTCTAACAGCTCTAATGGGAAGTTGTAAATATAAGCTGTCACCCTCTACCACATACAGCAGGAAGGCTGCACGGCAGTGGGAAGAGAACATGAGCTCTGCAATCACAGACTGCCAGGAAGCTACTGCAACAGTCCAAGTGAGAGTTAACTTCTGATTCCATCACCTATTAGTTCTCTGAACTTGGCCAAGTTACTAAGACTTTCTTCAATTTCCTCATCTGTATAACAGGAATTATAGTAGTAACCTCACAGGACTATCAAAGGATTGAATTCAATTAGTTATATTTAGTATCTTGGACAAAGTAGATGCCTGTATGCTGGTTTACTTGCCTCTTTGTCTATTGGATATCTAATGGCCCAGAGAAACAAAAGAAGTTTGAAAGTTTTAAGGGGCAGAAAAACATTTTTTCCTCCAGACCTCTTTTATCTTTCATAAAAAAATTAGAAGGAAGAGAAAAACTCTTCCAAATTTATTTCTCTCTAAATGTGTCAGCCATATTTTATGAGTAAACAAAACATTTTTGTATCCATCAACTAACAAAATGATTTTAGATCTCTAAAGGGCACTTTAAAAGCACTGTATATTTCCCTGTTAATCAAAATATTGGTCCTACTCTAAAAATGGCTTTTCCCCCCTTCTACAGTTTCAAAATATCCATTAGTAATAATATAATCCAACATTTATTGAGTTCTATGTGACAAGTACAATGCTAAAAGTTTTACAAGGATTACTTCATTTAATCCTTACTAAAGCCCTACATAGCAGCTTCTATCTATCTATTTTACAGATAATAAAACTGAGGTGTAGAAAGGCTCAGTGATTTGTCCAAATCTACACCGAAGCTGGAGCTATATCACCACACTATATCTCTTCTGTGAAATGCAACACCTCTAGCAGTAACTATAGGAATATGTGCTAGAAGAATAAGAGACTTCTTTGACCACCTTCACTTCATATTAGATTAGGAAAAGTGACTTAGAAAGATACTCCTTCATCCATCAAACATGTAATGAACATGTACTATGTGCCAGGCACCGTGCTGGCACTAGGGATACAGAGAGAATGAAAACAACGTCCTGCCTTCTAGGAGTGAAGAATACAATGTGCCACAGTTTGCTTTAAACGATATTTCAAGGCTGGTTGATACATCACCGAGGGGCAGTATACACAGTGGCTAATAGTGTAGGCTCTGGAAACAGAAAGCCTGAGTCTGAATACTGGCTCTGCCACATCTGAGTTATGTGACCTTGGACAAGTTCCTTAACTCTACATGTCTCAGTTTCCCCATCTAATAAACAGGAATAACAATAGTTGCTATTTTGCTAGATTATCATGAGATTTGAATTAATTATGATATGTAAAATGCTTAGAGCAGTATCTGTACAAAGTAAGTACCCAATAAATGCCAGCTATTCTTAATACTCATAAAAAATCCATCTCAGCATTATCACCCTCAATATATTTTTAAATTTGATCATCATCATCATCAACAGAGTCTATCTACTTATAGCAGCTAAAAATCATCCAAACTTTCCTATTTGATATGTGCTAATGGCTTCAACTGCATTTATTCTTAAACTAAAATCTACTGTTTAATCTCTAATAACCTTTTTAGCTTACTGAGTCAATGGCTCAGTGACCCTACCTAGGGGACTAGCCAGGAAGTGCAACACACTTCTGACCACTCTAAGTGCTTTGTCAACTATAAAGGTTCATACAAACATGAACTACTGGTGGTGTTATGCCACTTATAACCACCAGGAGCTCATTCCACATATATAGGTACACTTATGTGTACAGAGGCACACATCGGGGAGACTGGACTTAAGAAATACAAAGTGGATGGTACATCAGAAATTCAAAGACAAAGAGGGTCCACTTTAGGGTTTCACTCAGGTGCATAGTACAAGGAGCCAAAGTTTACTTAACAAAGAGGTAAGACAGACGGGGACAGAAATGGTGGCAGTAGTGGTAAAGAGTACTAAGCACAGATGTGAAATAGGCAATTTACCTGCACCTAAAGTTCAACCTGCACAAACCAGAACACACCATGTACCACCACCTCACTTCTTCCATGCCCAAATCTGTTTCCCCTCCTGACTCTCCTACTTCTTTTGTGAAAAATTTATTATTTTTAGGCCGGGCGCGGTGGCTCATGCCTGTAATCCTAGCACTCTGGGAGGCCGAGGTGGGTGGATCGTTTGAGCTCAGGAGTTCAAGACCAGCCTGAGCAAGAGCAAGACCCCGTCTCTACCAAAAATAGAAAGAAATCAATTGGACAGCTAAAAATATATATAGAAAAAATTAGCCGGGCATGGTGGCACATGCCTGTAGTCTTAGCTACTCGGGAGGCTGAGGCAGGAGGATCGCTTGAGCCCAGGAGTCTGAGGTTGCTGTGAGCTAGGCTGACACCACGGCACTCTAGCCCGGGCAACAGAGTGAGACTCTGTCTCCAAAAAAAAAAAAAAAAAAAATTATTATTTTTAATTACTATGGCAACATAATAGTTGTATATCTTTATAGGGTACATGTGATGTTTTCATACAGGCATACAATGTGAATTAATCAAATCAGGGTAATTGGGATATCCATCACCTCATACATTTAACATTTGTTTATATTAGGAACATTCCAGTTCCACTCTTTTAGTTACTGTAAAGTATACCTTAAAACTTATTGCTGATTACAATCACTTTGTTGTGCTATCAAACTTTGTTCTATCTAATTATCTAACTCTATTTTTTTACCTATTAACCATCCCCACTTTATCATCCCCCTACCCCTGCTATCCTTACCAGCCTCTATTAACCATCATTCTGCTCTCTGTCTCCAGGAGATCAATTGTTTTTATCTATTTATTTTGTTTTATTTTATTTTTAAGGCAAGCACAAAAATGAGGTTTATTGAGGAGAGAAAGATAGGATTATAGGGCAAGAGCAAGATATAGGTTTATAGAGCATGATACATATGCCATGGATGACGACTGGACCCACTGTTGCAGCAATGGGAAAGCAAAAGGAAGGGCACAAAAAGCTCAATTATTTTTAATATTTAGCTCCCACATATGAGTGAGAACATGTGAGATTTGTCTTTCTGTGCTTGGCTTATTTCACTTAACATAATGTTCCAGTTCCATCCATATTGTTACAAATGGCAGGATTTCACTCTTTTTCGTGGCTATACAATATTTCATGTGTATATGCACCACAATTTCTTTATCCATTCATCCACTGATGGACACTTAGGTTGATTCCACATCTCGGCTATTGTGGATAGTACAGCATCATTTTTCACAGATAAAGAAAAAATAATTCTATGTTTCATATGGAACCAGAGAAGACCCCATATAGCAAAAGCAATCTTAAGCAAAAAGAACAAATCGGGAGGCATCAATTTACCAGACTTCAGCATGGTACTGGCACAAGAACAGGGACACAGAACAATGGAACAGAACTGAGAACCCTGACATAAAACCATTCTCATATAGCCATCTCATCTTTAACAAAGCAGACAAAAACATACACTGGGGAAAAGAATCCTTATTCAATAAATGGTGCTGAGAAAACTGGATAGCCACATGTAGAAGACTGAAACAGGATCTGCACCTTTCACCTCTCACAAAAATCAACTCACAGTGGATAACGGACTTAAACCTAAGGCATGAAACTATAAGAATTCTAGAAGAAAATGTTGGAAAAACTCTTACAGACATTGGTCTAGGCAAAGAATTTATGAAGAAGACCCCAAAGGCAATCACAGCAACAACAAAAATAAATAAATGGGACCTCATCAAATTAAAAACCTTCTGCACAGCCAAGAAAACTATCACGAGAGCAAACAGACAACCTACAGAATAGGAGAAAATATTCACATGTTACATATCCGATAAAGGGCTGATAACTAGAATCTATGTAGAACTCAGGAAAATCAGCAAGAAAAAATCAAACAACCCTATCGAAAAGTGGGCAAAGGACATGAACAGGAACTTTTCAAAAGAAGACAGACTAATGGCCAACAAACATATGAAAAAATGCTCAACATCTCTAATCACCAGGGAAATGCAAATCAAAACCACAATGAGATATCACTTATCTCCAGCGAGAATGGCCTTTACCAAAAAGTCCCAAAACAATAAATGTTGGCATGGTTGCAGAGAGACAGGAACACTCATACACTGCTGGTGGGACTGCAAACTAGTACAACCTCTTTGGAAAGCAATATGGAGATACCTCAAAGAGATACAAGTAGAACTACCACTTGATCCAGCAATCCTATTACTGGGCATCTACCCAAAAGAACAAAAGACATTCTATAAAAAAGACATCTGCACTAGAATGTTTATAGCAGCACAATTTGCAATTGCAAACATGTGAAAACAACCCAAGTACCCATCAATACATGAGTGGATTAATAAAATGTGGTAGATGTATATCATGGAGTTCTATTCAGCTACAAAAAACAATGGTGAATAGCACCTCTTGTATTATCCTGAATAAAGCTGGAACTCATTCTACTAAGTGAAGTATCCCAAGAATGGAAAAACAAGCACCACATGTACTCACCATCAAATTGGTTTTAACTGATCAAGACTTAAGTGCACATATAGTAATGACATTCACTGGGTATCAGGCAGATGGGAGGGGGGAGGAGGGAGTGGGTATATACACACCTAATGGGTGCAGTACGCACCGTCTGGGGGATGGACACACTTGAAGCTCTGACTTGGGTGGGGCAAGGGCAATATACATAACCTAAACATTTGTACCCCCATAATATGCTGAAATAAAAAATTTTAAAAAAATTTTTAAAAATAAATGGAACTTGATTAAACAGCTTCTGCATAGCAAAGGAAATAATCAACAGAGTAAACAGAAAACCTACAGAATGGGAGAAAATATTCTCAAACTATACATCCAACAAAGGACTAACATCCAGAATCTACAAAGAACTCAAACAAATCAGCAAGAAAAAAACCAAACAATCCCATCAAAAACTGGGCAAAAGATATAAACAGAATTTTTTCAAAAGAAGACAGACAAATGACCAACAAACATATGAAAAAATGTTCAACATCACTAATCATCAGAGAAATGCAAATTAAAACCACAATGAGATATACCACCTTACCCCTGTCAGAATGGTCATTAGTAAAAAGTCAAAAAACAACAGATGCTGTCATGGATGAAGAGAAAAAGGAGCACCTATACACTGTTAGTAGGACTGCAAACTAGTACAACCCCTATGAAAAATGGTATGGAGATTCCTCAAAGACCTAGAAGTAGACCTACTATTTGACCCAGCAATCCCACTACTGGGTAGCTACTCAAAAGAAAGGAAATAATTTTATCAAAAAGACGCCTGCACTCGAATGTTTATTGCAGCACAATTCACAATTGCAAAGATATGTAATCAACCTAAGTGTCCATCAATTTATGAGTAGATAAAGAAAATATAATATGTTTATAGCATGGAATACTAATCAGTCATAAAAAGAATGAAATAATGGCTTTCACAGCATCTTGGATGGAACTAGAGACCATTATCCCAAGTGAAGTATCTCAGGAATGGAAAAACAAACACCACACATTATCACTAATGAGTGGGAGCTAAACGCTGGGTGCACATGGGCACAAAGAGATGTAAAGGACATTGGAAACTAAGAAGGGAGGAGGGTGAGAAGAGGGGAAAAAACTTACCTATTGGGTACAATGAACACTGTCCTGGTGACAGGGACACTGAAAGCCCTGATTTCAGTAGTATACAGTAAATCCATGTAACAATAACATTTGTATCCCATTAACATTTTGAAATTAAAAGAAAAAAAAAAAGAAAATTGTGTTAACTTAATGGCTGACACAAGAATGTCCCTTAAGGGGGAAAAAAAAGAGTTGGCTTGCCTTGAAAGGATAAAGTACATATATAGACTAAAATCTAGTCTGGCATTAGGACCCAAAATTTATTAGCTGGGTGGCCTTCGTTTGTCACTTAAACACTCTAGGCCTCAGGTGTTTTATTCATTAAGTGCAATAACAGTATCTCATGTGCTAGAAAGGACCAGAAGATTTCAGGAGGTCTCTCAGCTCTAAGATATATGATTCAATACTTAATCTAAATCCTGCAGGTCATACTCTGCTCTCTCTGA
Source organism: Indri indri (assembly GCA_004363605.1). Lineage (NCBI taxonomy): Eukaryota > Metazoa > Chordata > Mammalia > Primates > Indriidae > Indri > Indri indri. The sequence continues at coordinate 194,023 of RJWJ010000043.1, forward strand.
ACCCCTGGACTGCGACTCACTGCAGAAGCCTACATGATATGAAGACGATGAGAAACCTGGCAAAAGCGAGTTTAGAATGAGAGCAAAAATTCCAACTGTCAGGTCCCAGTCACAAGAAGCTACAGTTAGAATATTAAAGTTGGCCTGGAGACAGAAGATAATTAATCTTCAAGGCAATAAAAATATTTAATTCATTCATCTGAGAGAAATGACAAAAGAAAAGATAGATAGATAGCTTTCTCCCTCCCTGTTCTGACAAGGTTGCTCTGGACAGATTGTAGAACGTCTAATGAACATTTAATATAAGAGCCTGAGATGCAAATAAGTAAATGATGAAAGGCCTGGGCAGCAAACAGTAGAAGCTGACATTGTAGAGGCTGCAGCCAGGACAGACATTTACAGAGCAGAGCTTTGGAAAGAGAAGCTTGTTTGCAATTGTTCAGGTAGCAGCAGAAGTGAAAAGACAGGGAAAGATATGAGAGAAATTACAGGGGTGAAATCACAGGATTTGATCACTGAATGGACAGATATGAAAGGAAGGAAGAGGCACATTGAAGCTGCTTCCTAACCAGCATGAGAATTGGGGGGTCACACGTGTAGGTAAGAGGATAACCATGAAGAAAGAGGAAAGGGGAGTCTCCAAGTCCTATAGGTGGTCTTAAGGGACAAGAGAACAGCCAGCAGCAGTGAACACTACTACAATCCCTCCTTCACCTCAGCCTTGTAGGCCTTGGAGGCATGACCACAAAGTGCCAGATCAGTCAGCCCACATCTGCTCTGTGGCTAGAACAGGGGAGTGGGTATCTAGGGCTAGAGGTGTATATTCAAGGAAGTGTTCAGGGGTTGGGATAGTAGCAAAGCAGATGGAAGAGGAGAAAATGTAAGCAGCCCACTACCTTAGACCCTGTGCTGATTTTATATCTCATACACTTTCTTCCTTAGAGGGCTGATGAGGGCTCCAAGAAACAGAAAAGCATTTCCAAAGCTGGAAGCAGGAGCATGGACCATGGCCTCAACTAGTGGAGCAGAGGTGGTGTCCTCAAAGAGAAGAGGCTGGGTTCTCCAAGCTACCCTTGGCAGCAGCTAAAAGTGAATGGTTGAGGACTAAAGGGCCACTCTTAAGATAAGTGTCCATAACCAAAGAGATTGTGGCCAGGGTTTCTGGAGAAACTATCCAGATGGCCTCCACCATGCCAGACTGAACCCTACTGGTGCATTCCACTCTAACCACAGGCCCTGCCTTTCACTGCCTCTATCTAACCCCTCTAGGAACAGAAGTGCCTCTTGACAAACTTCAAATTACGATCTCTCTCCAGCTTTTCTCTATTCGAACCATTTCTATGAACTGTTAGATGACTCTAGTGACAAGTCCTAGTTTAACCCCCAATTGAGAATACATGGAAATTTCTATGAATGTGTCAGCCTCTGAGTGGTAACCTGCCTAGATATCAAGAAGCATTTTTTCTTTCCTTCCCTCCCTTCTTTTCTTCTAGCAAATACCACCTAGATGCAAGGCCTACCAGTTTGCAATTGGATATAACCTGAGACCAAGAAAATTATTTAGAGGCCTTTAAAACCACCTGCTCTGACCAAAAATACAATACAATGCTATCCTATACTACACTATGCAATACAATATAGGAACCTCTACTTACAGGGGACTGGATCTGTTCTGGCTGCCTGACTCCCAGGGTCATCAAAGCTTAATTTTCACAGCCAGAATGTTTAACAACTATTCTAATGGGTTTGTTCATCTCTGTTCATTCCACTTAGCTCAATCCAGAGACTACTTGCATCTGAATTATCAAGTGTCTTCCAAAACATGTTGGCCTTGAAGTTGGCTTTGAAATATCCTACACAAATAGTTCATTTGATTAGCAAACTTTGGTACATCTATCAGAATATGGGTACACATTTCTGCATTTCAGTTGTAACATCGATACTTGGTCTAAAAACAGCATTCCTCATATTGAATTCAGACTATCCAAAAGATCTACAAAAAATTATTAGGGATATTGTTTTTAACCCACTCTGAGTTCTACTCAAAAGGAAAAAAGATGCTATACAGAATTAACTGTTCTAACAAATGTTGTGTTTAAAGCAAATTTCAGTAAATTTAAGTGCAATCTATTGAAAACAATTTTTAGTCAAAATGAGCCCAATTTTCTCACAGAATAGGATAGAAGTGCAATGGCTTGAGTTCCTGCCACACTCACTTTTTTGACTGAGAATCTGAGCCCTTGCTCTGAGGCAAGAGCCATTCCTACCAGCATTCTTGGGGAGGCACCATCCCTGCTGAACAGCCAGCACTGCCTGACCTGGCTTGGCCTGGGGAAGCAGAAGGATACAGTTGTCTCACAGGAATCCGAGTGACCTTGGAATCCAAGGTCAGCAGGACCTAGGCCTCCTTTCCTAACGTGCAATTTACAGATGGAAACCACAGAGTATCTCAGAGTTCACATGGCAGTAGTCAGAAAGAAGAGAACAGACGTGAAACCCAGAAGGTGCAAGTAGATGTTCTCAGAGCCATTAGAAATAAGGACGAATGCACACATGGGCATAGTACCATCATAATAGCACTGCACTGGCCTAGCCCTTTCCTCTCTGTGCCTTAGTCTGCTCACCTATAAAATAGGGAGCTTGGATGAGCAGATCCTTAGGGTCCCAGTCAGCCTCGGGAATATACTTTAGCCTTCTGAAGTATATTCCAGCCCCAGATTACCAGGAATTCTCCAGCCTTCATAAGGCAGTCCCAAGACCAGCATGGGCAGGCCACCAGCGTCTTCCCTTCATTTCTTCCTAACTCGACCCCATTCCTGGCTCAAAGCCTAGCCCTAATGCCACTGCCTTCAAGAAGCTTCCCTTGACCCTTCTGGCATAATCATTCATTCCTCCTAGGATCTCCCGATTTGTCTTGGTGTTCAGCACTGAGACTTTCAGAAGTGGATACCATATAATCATGGGAGAGGTGATGAGAAAAGAAGGGAAAACAACAGTGAGGCAAAGTGAAATACTACTGACCCTTTCTTCATCCCTGTGCAGAACTCTCAAACCCAGTTGCAGCCTCCTGACCAAACCAGCTCTGGAAAGCCAAAAGACTTACGCCATGGTTTGGAATACCAGTGGCTAACAAAGATTCAGTCTGAACCAGTCTCTCACTTCTTCATGGAGATAAAGCCATTCTTGAGCTGACAAATGTAAAAGCTTGGCGGTCTATAGAGAAACAGAAGGCAAAATGGCCACAGGAACAATCACCTGCAAAGGGGGCGGGGGGGCTGCAGCACAGAGCTAAGTGGGGGTGGGGTGCTCGGTGGCTCAGGCTCTAGGAGACAGTGCCATGCTGTGGCCACCTGCCGCCTCTGCGCTGCCTTCTGCAGCCTCTGCAGGTACAGGAGGCCTGTTTCCTGACCCAGTTTTCTCCCCAATCTCTATTTAGCTGTTCGCTAGTGATGCTCCTGGCATGCCAATCAGATACTGCAGCCGGCAGTGCAGTTTGTTACAACAAATTCACAGTTCCTAGTAAATTCAGTGGAAAAGTACTGTGTCAAGCAGCCTAATTAAACTGACGTAATTTCCACAGCCATACACTTTTATCAAATGAGGAAAAAAAAAAAACAACAAAAACTCAGGGCAAAAAGAAAGAAATCATGTCTTTCGGATCTTATGAAATTGACGGTGGTTGCAATGCATGTAAAGAATGATTCTGTTCAGTGTCCTTGGAGCCAAAGCTGTCCAAGTCTTGGGCCCTAGGTGAGACTTCAGACTGTGCCGGAAAGAGCACTAGGCTACAAGTCTGCAGGCCCCTCTACTCCTCGCCCACTCTGTGACCTTGGACAAGCTATTTCCAATCTTTTGGGGAAAAGGGGGAATATCAAGCTAGACTGTCACTAAAATACATCCTGTGAGTCTCTTATTCTCCAGACTGTCAAATTGTCAAACTTATGGCAAAAAATCATGTAATTTCATCAGGATAGTGAAACAAGAACTGAACTAGAGGGCCCTCCATTCTGGTCCCAGCCCTGCTACTAGCTAATTGTGACCTTGGGCAAACCACATGACCCCTGGAGACTTTAAAATCCTCATCTGCAAAATGAGCATGATGAACTAGATGAACTCTAAGCTCCCTTCCAATGCCAGAGCCCTATAATATTCTATAAAAGATTAAATTGGTCAGCACTACCATGGAGATGACATGGGAATTAGTCTCTTCTCTTAATGGGGATTAGTTATATGTTCTTTCCCACTCTGTTTAAAGATCTTCTATTATAAAAATGCAAGATGGATACTTGCCTCTTCCTCCTTTTGAAATAACTCGGCAAACAAGGTCATTCTTTTCCTCACTTCCCAGCTCCCCAGATGCCACACTTGGATGGCACTATACAAGAGGAGGTAGAGTGAGGGTTACCTAAAGGGATACCAAGAGGTGTCACTCAGATTTCCAAGCACAAATTGAAAAAATGTCCTTTGGATGGAACCAGAAATGATTATCCTAAGTGAAGTATCTCAGGAATGGAAAAAATAAATACCTCATGTTCTCACTTATAAGTGGGAGCTAAACAGTGGTTATACATGGTCATAAATTGGTATAATGGACATTGGAAACTAAGAAGGGGGGAGGGTGGGAGTGGGGTGAAGGATAAAAAATTACCTATCAGGTACAATGTACACTATTCAGGTGCTGGGTACACTAAAAACCCTGAATTCAGATTATACAACTCATCCATGTAACAAAAAACACTTGTACCCCCTAAATCTGTTGAAATAAAAAAGAAAAAGAAAATAAAGATTAAAAAAAAAAGAAAAAGAAAATAAAGATTAAAAAAAAAAGAAAAAGAAACATGCCCTGGACATTGATCAAATGATAAAGGTAGAACTAGCCAAAAGGAGAAAGAACTCAGAGAGAGGATGGGGTAGGAGAAGGCAAATAGAAAAAGAGCCAAACCAGGAAATGAACATCAGGTTTCTCTTTGGACACAAAAAGGGACTGCATTAGGAGACAGCAAGGCAGAAAAACGTAAGGCTCAGATAAAATAGCACGTGTCCTCACAACTGTATGAACAGCTAATCAGCTACCACTTCTAGAAATCCCACCTCCAAATCCATTTACTTCTCCACATCATCGCTGCCATAACCTTAGTCCGAGTTCTCCTCAACTCGGGCCTCAGTCACTGCCGCAGTCTTCTGACTCGCCTCCTCTCTTTCTCCAATTGGCCCTTCACCGCGCCACCACAGTGATCTTCCTAAACGCCATTCTGAACAAGCCACTCCTCTACTTCAGGTCTTTCCATGGCCCCTTATCGCCTTCAGAATAAAATAAGATTCCTGCACAGTCGGGTTCCTAGTCCTCACCATCCCTACAGTCTCCGCTCCAGTCAGGCTGAAGCACTTGCAGCTTTGGGTTTTCATTTAAGTAGCTCTTTCTGCCTGGAATTCTGCTGTCCCCACAATTCCCCCAACCTCCACCACCACTGCCCCTCATTGAAGCCAACCTCAACTCATCCCTTAAGGACTCAGTGCAGACAAGGTCTCTTCCAGGAAGATCTCTCTGAGCCCCGCAAATCTGCATTACCTATCCCTCCTCCTGTGCTCCCACAAACATCTCATGTTCATGCCATCACAACCATTACCATATTGAATTGTAAAGAGCTCCTGATTCCTCGGTCTCCTCAACCATGTTTTAATATCTTGGAACCCCCGGTGCCTAAACATAGTGCTTGACATCAGTATTCAGAAAGTGGTTGATGAATGAGTGGATGAGTAAATAAATAAAATGAATGTGGGCAACTGAGCCTACCTGATAGGAGGGGAAGCCTTAGTCTATCAAAGAAGCAAGACTGGCAGGAAGGACAGTGAGAAATATGGGACAGATTAAGAGACAGACTAAGACTCAGACCAAGGACAAACTTGACAGTAGGAAAAGTAAAAGCAGAAGCCAATAGGAGTCTAGCGAAGGGAAATGGATAGGGTTCCACAGTCAGCATGAGAAGCCACAGAAGAATCTCAGAGTTCGAGAGGAAAAAACTTCTTCCTACTGAAATCTATGCTACTCTCCAAAGACTAAGAAGGTATAAAAGCAGCAGAGAAAGTAATAAATAGTTTATCCTGGAATCACAGAAAAAACCTGGGGCTAAAGCCAGAATAAGCCTGAGCAGATCAAAGCGAAGATGCTGGTGGCGGGAGCCAGGAGGTACAACAAAAGAGGACTGGGTTTGGAGTTAGGCGGCTCCACCACTTACTAGCTCTGTGACCGGGGGCAAGCCAACCCTTTCTTTCTCTAGGAATCTTAGATTCTTCACTGGCGAAATGGGAACATAACTCCCATCTCACCCAGCTGTTTAAAGAAACATACAAGACATACTAAACTTTGTAAATGAAAGAACAACGTAGCTGGCACCTACTAGTACAAGTGTCGACCCTAAGCTCTGTCTCTTCTGCCCCACCCCTTGGGGCAGGAGACTGAGTGTTCCAGACTGTGTGAGCCAGACTGCTTCACGTTTCTCCTCTTCTTTGCCTAGCTCCCTATTGCTCCCTCACTGTCATTCAGACAAGTCTTCAGAAGGGTGCCAGCCTGCCTCAGCTGTGCTCAGGGAACTCGGGGAAAGGTCAGAGTCCAAACTTGGGACAAAGAGTTAAAGGAGGCCTACAACTCCCTCAAGACTCAAAAGGGAAGGTGAGTTCAGAGGGACAGAATTGGGATCACTTGCCACCCCGCCCCCCACACAGAAATATTGTAAGTTCTGGGTTTGTTTTAATGATGAACTGACAGGAATTTGTCTTATTGTCTGAAGTCTCCCTAATGTTTTACAAATCATACACCATTCATTCATTCATTCATTCCACTTTTACCGGAAACTTACCATATGCCTGGTATAGGCAAAGGTGACATAGGAAAAAAACCAAAATGTAACAGAAATGACATGTGCCCTCAGAAAATGTCCAATGTAGATGGAAAGATATGCACACAGAAAGCCACTTAAAAAGAAGACAAAACAAAAAATCTGGCTGCGAATCAGTGCCAAATGCACAAATACAAAACATCAGTGCTGGGGAGAGAGGAGGATGACCAGGAGAGCCTCATGGCGCAGGTGGGCGGACAACACTTCACAGAGCAGGTAGAACCTAAGCTGGACCTTAAAGAAGAAGCAGCATTTGGATAAAAGTCACAGAGGGGTAAATAGTACTTTCAGACTGTGGCAGCATTCATTCACGCATGCGTTCATTCAATAGACACTTACCGAACAATTATTCTGTGCCAGACATGGCGCACTTGGGACGAGTAAGAGAGAAAAACAACAACACATTTTGAAGAGCTTAATATGTGCCGAGTACTTTTTAAGCACTTTAACTGAATTAACTCACATAATCCTATAAGGTAAATCACTGTTATGATCATCATTTCACAAGGGAGGAAAATGAGGCAGAGGGAAGGTGAGTGACTTGCCTGAGTGGTGGAGCCAGGATTCAGGCCCAGGCAGTCTAGCTCTGGGAAGATTTTTTTAACAGTTTTATTAAGGTATAAATTATATATAGTATATAGTTTGATAAGTTTTGACATATGTATACATCTAGTTTAGGGTTTAACAATGACAAGTTTAGGCCGGGCATGGTGGCTCACACCTGTAGTCCCAACACTTTGGGAGGCCGAGGCGGAAACATTTGCTTAAGGCCAGGAATTTGAGACCAGCCTGGGAAACATAGCAAGACCCCATTTCTACAAAAATCTTAAAAATTTAGCTGGGTGTGGTGGCACACATCTGTAGCCCCAGCTCCTCGGGAGGCTAAGGCAGGTGGATTGCTTGAGCCCAGAAGTTGAAGGCTGCAGTAAGCCATGATGACACCACCGCACTCCAGCCTGGGCAACAGAGCAAGACCCTGTCTCTTAAAAAAAAAAAAAAAAGACAAGTTTAGTTTTGGATATAATGAGTTAGAGATCATATTCAGCAAATAGCTAAAAACAGGGAACTGAAGAGGGGCTTGGCCACTGGAGGTGGGAATACTGATTTCAGAATCAACAGATAAAGATGAAGGTAAGACTCTACCTGAGGGAAAAACACAGAGATAAGAGCAGGGGCTAATAACGGAATCTGGGAGACAGACAGTATAGAAGACAAGAAGAGAAGACAGTGAAGGGGACGGTGAGAGAATAATGAGAAATATAGAGTGTTATGAAAACCAAGGGAGAAGAAAGTCTCTAAAGTCAGATGCCACAGAAAAGTCAAGGACAATGAAGACACTATATATAGCACTTCAGAGCTAGGAAAAAAACCTCAGAAATAATCTAGTCTAATTTTTATTATATCTAAAAAGACAAAGGGAGTCTGAATAAGGATTGTAGTCTACTTAACAAGAGGTATTGCACCAACATCCGTTTCTGATTTTGATATTATACTAAAGTTATATAAAATTCTACCATTGGGGGAAGATTGGTGAAGGGTATATAGGATTCTGTGTATCTATTTCCCTGTGAATCTACAATTATCTCAAGATAAAAAGTTTAAAAAAAAAAAGGAATTAACTGAACATCTAATGTATGCCAGGCATTGTACTAGATACTTTCTTAATAAACAATCATTTTAATCTTCAAGTCATCCTATTAAGTAGATGCTATATTCTTATTTTATAGTTGACAGAAGTGAGAGGCATAATAAAGGATTTGCCCAAAGTCACCCACCTGGATTATGAATGAGCGAAAATTGTAACTTCTACTGCAACGTGCATACATTCTATCTAAAGCAGCCCTGACAAGTGGCCTCTTGGCTCCTACTTGACCAAGTCCCTGCCTTCATGTTTTATAACTGCGTGATGTAGAATAAGCTACTTTAACCTATCTTAGCGCCAGTTTTCTCATCAGTAAAATGGAGCAATAACCTGCGTCCTTAATTCATAGGATTGCTATTGAGATTCCAATGAGATAAAGCATGTGAAAGCTCCTTGCAAACTGTAAAGTCTGTGCATGTCTCAGGGCTCATGTTCTGAAACAACTGACTGTGAATAAGATCAACCCCGGCTAAACAGACAGACAGGAGGAAAAAATATCCACACTAGCAACTCTTGCTTGCCTGTCCTTTTGGTAGTATATGGCCCTGGGGATGCACTGGCTACCAGCAGCATCTGGCCAAGGGCAGGCAGTCCTCTCTCGCACAAGCCGGGATCAGCAACACCAGACATAATCGCCATTCTCCCTCCACCAGCCCCACTGTCTCCCAGCCCCACACATATGGTCTGCTTGCCTATGCAGATGCTCTGTGCCCCCAGAAACTTCAGCTGTTTGTAAATGAGCATTCTGCCATGAGGCTACTGGAAATATACCCCTTGGCCCTTGGCCCCTGGCCCTGGATCCTAGCTCAAATCTGTCTTGTTGGAGGCAGGCTATCCTCAGAACACCCAGAGTTTAAGAAATTAAGCAGCTCCAGATACTGGTAGAACAGACCTCACTCACGGTACTGGAATTAGCTGGAGAAGAAGCAAAGACACACACTGCCATATTAAGACAACAGAAACCTATCTCAAAGGTAGCTTGGGATGCTACTGAGTTCTGTCTATAGAAATGCTTCTGTGGATAAAATGGCCTATCATTTCAAGAAGGAGGCCTAGCTGTACCATCAATTCATCATTCATGCCTATGAGAAAGCTGGTGAGGGTTGCCAGCACAACCTGACTCCCCTGGCTTGGTCAAAAGGCACTGATCACTGAAATGCCAGTGATTCCACCAAGAGAAAAGAGACCTGTGGCAGGCCTTACAGCCTGGTTGCACAGCCTCTATCGCAGCCCTTCCTTCCAACAACAGTGATGTTAGCCCTAAGCTGAGCCCATCTTATGTAGACCACAGCAACTGCCTCCTATGGTCTCACTGCCTTCTTCCAAGCCATCCTCCAAGGGCAGCCAGGAAAGGCTTTGACCACTTCACTTTAGTTTAATAACCATTCACAATTCTCACTGACTGCATAACCAAGTGCAGCCCAAATCTCATGGCCTGGCATTCAAAGCCCTTCTCAAATTGGCCCCAGTTGACCTTTACAACATTGCTTCAATTATTCCCCTTTGTGTTCTTTAGGCTCCAGCCAAACTGAACTACTTGATGATCCCTGAACTCAGCCTGTGATTCCTGCCTCCATACTTTGTTCATGCTGTGTGCTCCATCTGGAATGCTTCCTTCTTATCCAAATCCTACCTGATTTCCAAATCTGCTCAAATACCACCTCCTCCATGAAGTTTCCCTGATCATTCTAGTTCGCATTATTTTAGTAGCATATTATCATTACCCAGGGAGCTCTTACAAAATATGATGTCTAAGCATCATTCTCAGAGATTCTAATTGTAATCGGTTTGGGTTAGGGCCAAAGCAAATTATATTTCTTAAAAAGTTCCCAAGCTATTTCTTTTATTATTTATTTATTTATTTATTTATTTACGGAGAAAGAGTGAGAGGAACCCAAGGTGCTTCTACTGTGCAACCAGAGTTAAAAACCATTGTCCTAGTTAGAAGAGATCTCTCCTATAGCTGAGCTCCCATAACATTTTATCTAAGTATCTTTTATGACACATAATTTCTAGCTTTTTAAATAAACATTTTAATTTTAAAATATTTTATTGTTTATTTTGTGTCAGGCACTATTCTAGGCACTGGCATAGAACAGTGATCAAGACAATGCACCTGCTCTCACGGAGCTTACATTCTGATGGGGACACAGATACTAAACAAATAATACACGGTCAGGTTATAAGTGTTACTAGAAGCAGGGCAAAGGGATGGAGAATAAAAGGAGCAGTCCTCTTTTAGAGAGCGTAGTTAGGAACAGCTTTCCTTATTGCAATTTTAGCTCCCTTTTAGACAGCACATTGCTTAACAACAAAACCTGTGTCTAACTCATGTTTGTATGTCTGATGGCTTTTTGCATAGTGCTTGGCACATAACAGGTGCTCAATAAATAGATGCCTGTTGTATGAATGAACAAAAGAATGAGTGAGTGAATGGATCAATGTGCCTTATTAATAGCTGTATCCCCCATAATGCCCAGGGCTGTACTTGAAATACACCAGATGCTCAATAGATATTGGCTGAGTGGGTGAATTTGACTGAATTTTGGAACAAGTTTATTGCAATGGCACATTTCCTGGGACTGGGCCATCACAAGAACACAGGATATCAAGCTAATCCTGAGATTGATGAGCCCAACCCCCTCATTTCAACGACAAAACTGATGTTCAGAGAGATGATTACCTACCTGGGTCAAGATCACAGAATAAATCAAAGGGAAAGCTGACCTGAGTGCCTACTTCTGACTCTTAGTCCAGTGCTCATTCCATGAGACCGAAATACTTTTCCTATTATCATCAGAAAACTTTTCTGAGGGCCATTAACTTAATCTGCCCAAGAAATAACTCCGATTAGCATCAGTAAAACTGAAGAAAACCTCAATTTCCTTTGCTCATAGCTCAAACATAGCACTTTTAACAGACCTGCTGCCCTACTCCACCATTCCCAGCAGGTAAGCAGACAAGACTTCCCAGAGCAGGCAAGGGGTGAATTTCCAACTATAAATACAACTCTGAACCTGTCCCCTTTTCTATCCTTAGCCACAGATGCAATGAAATATGGAACAACCACCCCAGGCTGAACAGGAAAGGCAACATAAAGAACCCAGTGGCTGGGAAACCAGAGAGGAGCTGAAGGCCCTGGCCAGGTGAGGGAGAGCAGCAGGTGCTGGGATTGTTGACACAGTGATGGGGTGTGCTCCGAGCAAGTGGCTGGCCACACTGGCCTTGGCGTGGGCAAACTGAGCCTGAAAACAAGCAAGTAAAACATTTTTTTCATTTTTCTTAAAATCCTATGGAATCATAGAATCTATCTATGCAATGAAGACTAATCTCCCAGAATAACATTCCAAACAAACTGCTCAAAAGAGCTGAATGTTACACAGTCAGCGTGGGCTTCCCTGGCTATCTACTACATACAATGCTCTATCACCTGACCTTTCTGTACCTCTGCAGACCAGGGATGTTCAAAATGAGGACCCTAAGTTCTTTGGAGATCCTAAAGGCCTTTTTCAATCATCAAAGAAAAATTTGGCTGAGTCAAATTTTAGTGTCAAATACATTAATTACATTGCTATACTATGTCCTTGAAATTGACACTTTGTGTTGGGCACAGATGAAAGAGAAGAGTAGCTGATTAACTACAGCAGAGATTTCTAGCTTTATCTGATCATATGAATCACCTGGGGCACTGGACCCCCCCCCCCACCAAATTAGAATTAAGCTAGAGACCTAGATATGTGTATTTTTAGCAAGCACACCAGATGATTCTTACAAATTGGTTAACATGGGAAACACCAAGCTAGAAAATCACAGTATCCACTTCACAGGATTATTTTCAGAATTAAATGGAACTATATAAAGCTCTTGGCTCAGTGCCTGGCACATAATAAGTGCTCAGTTTAAGTGTTGGTTGTTGTTATTTAATTATTAATAAGAAATTACAGAACCTGGTCAGATAATAGTTACTGTATGTATGTACAATTTAAAAAGCAGAGAGTACAAATATCTTGGAGTGGAACAACTACCATCAATTTACCTTTTTTTTCTTATTAACTTCATCCCTGTTATTCCCCTAGCACAATGGTTCTCAAAGTGTGGTCCCTGAATCAGCAGTGTCAGCATCACCTGAGAAATTATTATTAATAGAAATGCAAATTCTCAGGCCCTACCCCAGGTCTACTAACTGAGTACATCATCAGAGGTAGGGCCCAGAAGTCCATTTTAACAAGCTTTCCAGGTGATTCAGAAGCAGGCAACAGTTTGAGAACCATCACCCTAACATCTTGCTACTAAAAGTATGGTCCCTGGATCAACAGCACGGAATGTTAGAAACGCAGAACCTCAGGCCCCATCCCAGACCTACTAAATCAGATTCTGCATTTTAATGAAATTCCCAGGTGATTCATATGCACAGTATCATTTGAAAAGCACTGTCCTACTGTGCAGGAGCTTCAGAGATGCAAACGGAATTAAATTTACTATCGTTTTGATTATTAAGCAGCATTTGTAAGTACTTACTAGGCACTGTCCTTTACACAGGTTACCTTGTTCATCCTCATCAAGCCTAGTTGTAGGTATTTTTATTCCCGTTTTACAGATTAGAATATTGAGGCTCAAATGAGTAAAGTAACTTGCTGAAGGTCACATAGCTAAAAAGTAGTAGAGCTGGTCCTCTCTATGTGACCCAAAGTCTGTGTTCCTTTCTCCACCCCATGGTGCCTGTGGGTAGTATAGCTAAGCAGATACCACCTGCTTGCTGGTACATATGGAGCACTTTAAAAAAGAGGTAGTCTCAACTTATAAATGAGCAACACAAGTGTGTTTCTAAGTCAGATGTTTGGAACTAGTGAGGGAACTACTTGTAGAAACTATTTACATCATGGCTCTTAGAAGAAAATGCATTCTGAGTTACGGCAACAGACGGTAGCAGCTCCCTGTAGGGTCAATACATCTGGGCTCCAGGAACTTGTTAGTATTTTATTCATATCGGCATAACAGAAAGCACCTCCTAGGAAAACCCCTACCCAGATGTTATGGATTGGGAAACATCTATTCATTCTCTCAAAGATTTACTGAGTGCCTTCTATGTAAAAGGTGATGTGCCAGGTGCCCTAGGTAAAAATGATCCATGACTCAAGGAATTCAAAATCCAGTAAGGGAAATAAAGCAGGAACACACACACACACAACCTAAAATCCAAAGTGGAAAGTGGTGACTGACAAAAGGGAAAGCTATGGACATTCAGAGAAGGAAGAGATCACTTAGGACTTGGGGATAAGGGAAGACTTCCAAAGGAGGTACCATCTAAAGCTGAGTCTAGAAGGATAAGCAGAACACGGACTAGGCAAAGCTAGCACTCCTGGCAAAAGGAAGCGTGTGAGCAAAGGCATGAAGGTGCAAAAGAGAAGTCACATTATAGAAGTCCAAGTTATCCCCTTGGTTGAAGCAAAAGGTTCGCTTAACTGGGATTGCAAAAGATGGAACTAGAAAGGCAGGTCTTTCTTCCCTAAGCAGGGAAGACTCTAAATGCCAGGCTGAGGGAACAGAGCTTTGTACATATAGAGAGAGCTGCTTCACATTACTCATCATATTACATAATAAATCGTTGAACCCCAAATCCTTTTTGAAACAAGCTAGGGTAAAAACAAACATTTTTGAATTGGTATTATAATTATTTTCAAGTCTGCTTCCTCTATTAGACTGAATTCAAATGACTTTGAGTATTAGCGGATGCTCAAAAGATGCTGAATGTATAAACAAAGGAATGAATAAATGAGTACACTAATGAGCAGCTGAGGGGTCATGAGCAGGAGAAAGACAGCTCAAGATTACAACATGGCCTGAAAAGCAAGTGGGTAAAGGGAGGGACGGTGATGGCGAGAGGGAAGGCAGCAGATCCAATGGTTAGTAGGCCACCGTGGCTGGTCAGTTGAGAGGGCACCAACTGGACTAAGGGCAATGAAATGAGGAAAAAAGGGACAGAAGAGAGAGGAGAGACACGTGGCTGTAAGACACAGCAAGTGATTGGCAATGGGGGCAAAGACAAGGGAGACAGCAAAGTCTCACTGAAGTTTGGGTCTGGGTGACAGGGAGGGTGAAAGTGCCATTGGGAAAATGGGAAGTCAAATGGAAGAGTAAGGCGCTTTATAGATACGACGTCATTAAATCCTCACAACCCTGGGGATATTATCGCCACTACATCTCTGACCTCATCTTCTCTTATTCTCCCCCATGCTCACTCCACTTGAGTCATGCTAGCTTCCTGCTGTTCCCCGAATATGCAGGGCCTGCTCCCACTTTAGAGCTTTGTATTGGGACACTCTTCCCCAGATATCTGCGTGGCTAAGTCCCTCACCAACTCCATGTCTTTGTCACCATCTCAATGAGGCCTATTAAAAACTGCCACCCATACTCCCCCCAGCTAACCACCCCCCATAATTCCCAACATCCCTTACCCTGCTCTTTCTTATTTTTATTGTACTTACTACTTTCTAACATACCATATAATTTTTTTATTATGTCTAGGTTTAATGTCAATGTCTGTCTTCCTTCACTAAAATGTAAATTCCAAAAAGACAAGGATTTCTATTTCCCAAATTCCTTGAACATTTGGGCTGGCACATAATGGGCACTCGATAAATTCAATGAATTATCTCCATTTTATAGATGAGAAAACTGAGGCTCAAAGAGGGAATGCAACTTTCCCTGAGTAATATAATACAATTTGCAGTCAGTGGTGGGAGCCTATATTAAAACACAGATCTATCCAACTCCAACTTCTACTTTACCAGCCTAAATCTCCCTTTAGACAGTCCAAGTTTGGGGGAACAGTGGCCCAGCTGGGAAGTGAGGATGTGAGATTAGAACCAATAGCAACCATTCCCACAGACAGTGGACTTGACCTGGCTGGGGGCAAGTCCATGAGTGCAGGGCCTGAACTGCCTGCAGATGTAGAAATAAGCACTCTGACCGGAGAATCACCAAGAGAACCAATGGTTTTATTTTCCAAGTGCAAGTTTGAAGAATCAGGCCAGCTTCTCCAGTGAAGCAGCTCCTAATTTTTCCAGCTGCCTAGATTGTCAAATTACAAACTTATCTTCAGGGGAATGTATTTAACAAAGGGACATGTTCTAGTCCCCTTTTTACCACCCATCCAATGGATCTGAACTTGGTTTAATTGCCATTCTGATCCCCCCACATAATCCATACATCACAAGGCTCACATTTACAGTGCAGTACATTAACAAGTTGGAGCTGCTCAAAATAAACGGGTTTGGCAAAGTGTAATTATTTCCAGCAAAAGGGTTGGTTCTGCATGTTGACAGTCATCTGATACATTATTGTACTCAATGTGAAACTGTAAAACTGCAAAATTAAAAGAAAGCATTTTTTTTTAAGTTTTAAAAGTACTCATCATTAAATTATAAAGCAGGTCATTTATAAGGAGTCAGTCCAAAAACAGAAAGATAACAATGAAAAGGTTGCAGGAAGTTTGACTTCTTTGTATGACCTCTACTATCCACAATCCAAGGCCATCGTGAAAATTAAATGAGATAGCACGTGTAAAACACCTAGTCTAGTGCCTGGGACATAATAGGTCCTCAGTAAATGGTGATTCTCTTCCTTAATTATTACAGTTATTTTCCTAACGGCAGAATTCACAAACTGTCTAAGTTTGTTCATTGTTCATGTATTCCATGATTCCCTCATTCCCAAAGAGCTCTCAGTCCACTGGGGAAAGGCAAGTAAACAGGTAACTCCCATAAGGAGGGATAAATGCTAAGGGAGCGGTAGACACAAGGGTGTTGGGGTGCAGAGAAAGAGCCCTTACCCCAGGGAGAACAAGACCTGAACTGAACTGACAGAGAAAGCAGAGGTCAGTAGATTGTGGAGGAAGGGGAGACAGAGACAGAGGGAACACCACATGCAAAGGCCTGGAAGAAAGAACGAGCACAGGACTTGAGGAAATTGCAATTAGAACCAGCCTAGAACGACCAATGCAGGGTAAACAGATGGTATTGAGACCCGCAGCAGCCCCTCTTTTTTGTGTTAAAGTGACAAAATGCACTAACTCCTCAGCACAGCAGGAAGTGGCTGAGCATATCCCTGTAGCCCACACTCCCTTGTGCAAATTCCTAGCAAGGTGATCTCTAGTCCAGCCACCAGGCTTTATGCATGTGGTCTCAAAGATGACACAGGAGAGATCTCTTCTCAAAAGAGGACTCAACGAAATCTAAGCAACCCAGTGGCAACGTCTGAATGTGCTGCATCAGCTGCACTTCAGGAAACAGAGCGTCCTTGGGAGACAGGGCATATCACTTTACACACAGAAAACTGCTCCTGTCCACGAAGGACAAACTGTGAAACGTTTAACATTGGCCTTCAATTATTAAACAAGCCCAAATGAGCTCTGGCAGTAAGACAGATCACACACACTCACAAAAAGGGTTCTGGCAGGCCAGCCTAAATTGTCTTAGGGTTATTCATCAAGGCACCAACAGACAGGGGAAGGTGGAGGGGGTCTTTCAGAGATCTGAGGGTCATAGGGTTACCCAGACCTTCTGGACAACCCTAGGAAGAGACAGTCATGCTCAGAACAGGAAACAGGAAGTAAAAAGAACCTCTTTGCAGAAAACACTGGGTTTTTTTCTAAGTATAACACAGCCCATGCTGGTGAAGATCTTAACTTTTTGCTCCTTGTTTGGCATTTTCATATGGGTCAGTTTTTGGCTTCCTGTGTGGCACTTAGGAGTTTACTCAATTGTCTCTGCTGGGGGCATTTTTCAGTCTCCTGGGAACAAACAAGCAGCATGCTGAGGTGGAGCTCTGGAATCATACCAGACTGCAAATACTGCCCTCCTGTTTACCAGCTGTGTGACTTGCAGTCTCAGTTTCCCCACCTATAAATGCAGATTCATGCAGTTTGGTTTCCCATCTAGGCACCAGGTTCATCTCTTGATTTCAGATTAAAACTGTTATGCCTTGGAGTCTCTGCCTGGTTTGATGCTAATTTCCAACTAGGGGTTACCCTAACAGGAAGAAATTTGGGTAACGATCCCAGAGATAGCCCGTTCACATCTCTCCTTCCTCTGACCTCTGGCAGCCCCACCTGACCTGGCTATATCTCAGCTTGTCCTCCTCTCCAGGTGACCCATCTATGAGGTCTGTTTCCTCATCCCTGCAACCTTCTTCTCCCCTCCTCAGCTGATTCCCATCTGTTGGTCGAGCCCTACCGAAAGCCCAGGGATCACCCTCCAGGACTAGCCAGGCTTCTGCCCTTCACCTGGTTTGTGCTACTGGATCCTAAGCCCCTGGAGAGCAGGGGCCAAACCTCAGTGCTCTCAGCTCTGCAAGCAGCACAGGATCCAGCATACAGCAGAGGCTGGCCAGAACTGGTGGGGTGAGAGGGACACCATGCCAGAGGGCCCAATCCTGGGACATGTTCTTAGAAGTTCTGTCTTGAGGCCAAGAAAAAATTTCCTAGGATGGAAACACTCCAGGAAGCTGAGGCAATGACAAATGAGCTGAGCACAGGCAATCTTCAGAGACTCCCGGTACTCCAGAAACCTTCACACTCTCATGCACATTCCTCACACACTCAGAGCAGGTTATGTGAACAAGGCCTGGACCAGAGTGGAGACAGTACAGACTCCGGGCTTGCTGGAAAGGAAGGTACTGTGGATGGACTAATGAGAACATAGAAAGTGAAGCAAAAGATGACTGAGATTCTGAGTCCTGGTCACAGGGGAAAACAACTCTATTTAACACAGTGAGCTGGGTGTGGTGGCTCACACCTGTAATCCCAGCACTTTGGGAGGCCAGGGTGGGAGGATCACTTGAGGCCAGGAGTTTGAGACCAGCTTGGGGAACATAGCGATACTCCATCTGTATAAAAAAGTTTTTAAAAAACTTTAGCTGGGCACGGTGGCACACACCTGTAGTGTTAGCTACTCAGGAGACTGAGGCAAGAGGATCGCTTGAGCCCAGGAGTTCCAGGTTACAGTGAGCTATGATCATGCCACTGCACTCCAGCCTGGGTGACAGAGCAAGATCCTGTCTCCTTAAAAAAACAAACAGAAAAACAAAACAAAACACCATGCTAAGTGCTGGGGATGCAGAGATGGGTGTGTGCACAGCCTCGGCTCTTGCCAAGATGAGTTAGCTCCCACCCCTCTGTTCCCACAGCACGTGAACACCCTCATCACTGCACTCATGACCTGCACTGACACTCTGACTTACTTGTCTGACCTACTGCAACATAAGCTCTTTGAGAAGAGAGACTGGACTTTATATTGCATTGGACTTTATATCCACAGCATTTAGCATAGTGCCTGGCACAATTCCCGGGTCTACCAATTACTCGTTTTGCCAAGTCACTTAAATTCTCTAAGTCTCAATTTCCCAGTCTGTGTAATGGAGCTAATAATAATCTCTACACACAAGGAGGAGGAAATGAGGAAATGTATGTAAAGCCCTTACTTAGCCCAATGCCTGATTGAGAGTCAGCAACAGTTAGCTAGTAAATGAATTTGGGGTAAGAAAGGGGTAAAATTCAAATAAACGATTACAAAATTATGTAATAAATAATATAGTAGGAATACACCTGAATTACTGTGAGAGAAGAAAGGAAGGCACTAAATTTTGCTTTGGCATATACAGAAAACTTCACAGAGGAGCTAACACTTGAACTCAAATCTGAACTACTGAAACCAGGCCAAAGGAAGGGCATGTGCAAAAGCAGAGGCAGGAAAGAGAACGTGGTATGTTCAAGAACCGCAGGTCTGGCTGCGGGTGGAGTCCGTGCAAAGGGCAGTGGTGAGACACAAGGGAGAAGAGACGAGTAGGGCACGCTCGGTCACAGAGAGTGGGTTTCTCTGGCAGATGCTGAAGAGCCACTGCAGGGTTTTGAGCAAGAGAACGAATGGCAGAGGCACTCTGATGGTTGTGTGGAGGGGAGGAAAAGGGGGCAGGACTGGGACAAACATAGGACACTGAGGGGGGGCTGATGTGGGTTGAGGAGAAGGAAACTGAGGTGGGGTGAAGAGATGGAGGAAATGAAGCTGGCCAGCTCAAGGAACCAGGTAGAAACTGAGTCTCAGAAAAATTGCAACTGGCCCTTGGCACTCTCCAAGGCTCCTTTACATACAGTATGAGTCTGTGAATTATAATAAATCACCTTCTCTCCACATTTGCTGCCTTACAATTTGTGCAGCAGAGGAGCGTGAATATGGAAAATTCCAGCTGAACGCTTTGACCGGAGTGAGCAGGCCCAGAGGTCAGTCACCACTGACTGGACAAAACCACCTACAACAGGCCCGGGATCCGAGCCAGCACTTTTCCACTCACATGCAAACTTGGGGCCCAAGTTCCAGTGACAAAACCTTTCAGGCGTACTTTTTTTAAAAAGCCATTTATAGGAACCCAAGGTCCTCCAAGTACTTCAGAGAAATGCCTTGTATTTAATTTGTTCTGAAAGAAAAAAGTGTCTTTGCCCCACACAAGAGGCCAGGGAGCCACAAAAAAGATACAGTAACCCACCAAGTCTCTAAGGCCCCAGGAGTCCATCTGTCTGTCTGTCTGCCGCACACACACTCATGCTAAAGAAATATACTACTATCGTGTGACAGGAGCTGCATTCTAATGGCCTCTGGAGGGCAAAGAAAGGAAAGGAAGGAAAGGAAGAAGGGAGAGAGAGAAGGTAAGTGGGTAGGTTGGTTCAAGACCACGCATGACCACTCCTGCTAAACACAAAATGGTTGCCTTTGCTGCTTCCTTCCTTGGTTTCAATCTAATTAGACAGAAAGAGCTAATGAGTAGGCAGCCATGGTGCTTGGTTCAGCTGTTCCAGACCCCAGTGTTTCTTCCTTATTAAAAATAAAGAGACCCAAGGGCTCAATTTGGTAAAAATGCACAGAGAGTCACATATCCTTTCAAAAAAACTGTTTTGCAGTTAAAAAAAGACATTTGTTTAATAAGTACCAAAAATCAAATATACAACAGTAAGATCCCTGGCAGCACCTGTCTGCATTTTCAGAAGGTGTCTTCAAAGACAGAACATTAGAATGAGACCCAAAAGACCTGTGTCTCAGTGTCAGCTCTACCATTTTCCAGCTGTATGATCCTGGGCAATCTAAGTGGTATCTTGAACCGCAACTGCCTCGTTACCAAATGAGTATAACGCTCTGCCTACCTCATGGAGTCTGAGGAAGAGAATATATTTCAAAGTGTTTTGTAAACTCTAAAGCACTTTGCTAACACCTACTCAGTCAACAAATATTTACTGAGGGCCTACTAGGTACCAAGCATTGTTCTCCTTCAACTGTTAATGTTATCACCAACACTGCACTTCTTGCAGCTCAGTCATTAGATGTCAATTTCAAAGGTAGGCTGGTCTATGGTCTCAAGCCAAGCTCTCATTCACCCAGTTTTTTCCCAATTGGGCATTAATCACTTGCCTTCATCAAGAGACACCTAATGACATCTCAGCCCTAGGAGACCCTGGAAACTGTTAGTACAAATGAAAATTGGGACAGGGGCCTCTTGTCACCTCTGCTGCCCCAGAGGGCTTGATCCTGAGAAGCTACCAGAACCTCACTCTCCATAACCATAGAACAAGATATTTCTCACAAGCAGGGCCAAAGGCAAGGAGGGCAGGCAGGTAAACAGATGGTTGGCCTGCATGCCTATGTCCTTCCAGTACTACAGTGCCTGGTGCCATGTCTGCATCAGGGGACTTTATCTGCAGGCTCAGCCCCAGCCCAGCACTGTCCTCGGTCGGGAAAGGTTTAAAGTATCTGAGGTTAGCAGCTAAGAAACAAGCTTGGTATGCTGCCATTCCTGCCCTGACCTTGTTCCTTGGTTTTCATCACTGGGCATCCGTCTTATCCAGAAACCGTGCCCTGCTTTGTGCAACAGGTCCAGCAAGTGTGACCCTGAATTGTCTCCTGCATCTGAATCCCCACCTAACAAGCTATTCTGCAAAGACCAGGGTCCTACCTTGTTATGACTCCAAGATACTGTCTTGATGCAGAATCTACCTGGGAGCCTCCTGAGACCAGAGCTCTAGGAATTCATCTCCGCATTCCCCCAGTGCACAGCTCAGCATCTGGCACGTGGTAGGTATGCAACAAATATTTGTGGAATGAAAAGCTTGCCTACTTGCCTAGATCACTGCAAACTGTCTACTCCTATGCCCCTCTTCAACTCACAGGACCTTCTTGATGGATAAGCCATTGCCTATTGTCATGTTCTCTGGCTGCTTTGCTATTCCAACTCCAGGCCCCGACAGTTTCTGGGTCAAACCTACCTACCCAGTATGTGCCCTTTGCCACTGAGCACATTCTAAGAGCCAACATGATAAGCAAGTTCTAAAGTCTGATCGCTGGTTCAGTGTCCCAGACCCACCTTTTGCTTTTGGAATCAATTAGTCCAGTTTAAAGACTGAGTTTGGACAATCTGGCACCTTTTGACACCATCCACTTCCCTTGTCCAGGATGGAAGGGACTCAAGTCCTGTTCAACAAGCTCCGCTGAACCCCAATCCTGATGTCAGGGAAGCTCTGCTTAAGAGCCTGAGGTTGATACAGAAAACGTATCACTAAAATCTAAGAAAGAAGGGCTCCAGAGAGGTCTAGACTATAACCCATCAGTTTTTGGGTCTGTGAGGCTGCTCTAAACCTTACAAGGCAAATAGGAAACCTTATTTCTACCTCTTTATGTTTCCAGATCAGCAGAGGAAAAGTACACATAAAACACAAAAGGAAAGTGATGACCCAAAATTTAGTCCTGGTCTCTGCCACTAATTTGCTGTGTGACCTCAGGCAAGTTATTCTTCTTCTCTGGATCTCTGTATCCTCCATTGTAAAGTCACAGGCTTAAATTTGGTGATCTGTTTCTGAAGCCCCTTCTATGCCTGACATTTGGCAATTCCCTTGCCACTCCCAGGGTAGTTCTCAGACCATGGTATCACCGGGGACCTTGTTAGAAAAGCAGAGTAGCCCTACTTACTCAGACCTGCAGAACCAGAATCTGCATTTTAGCAAGATCCCCAAGTGATTTGCATGCACATTAAAGTTTGAGAAACACTGTTCTACAGCTTCTCAGAATGACCCAGGCCGACCTGGAGCATGACATCTTCTGCAAGAAGCTGGAAGAAGAATGAATCTGTCACAGGACTTTACTGAATGTGATTAGAAGCAGCTGGCCAGTAGTAAGGGTGGGGGAGAAATGCTGCAAGATCCTTTTAAACTCAGCTGTGATCCATAAAATGTCTCTCAAGTACTTAGAATCTCTAAATTTGAAATCTTTAGATGAAATGACTTTAAAAATACTAATTATGCACGGAAGTCTAACCATGAACCAACCATTAGTGAATCCAGAGCTCCTTCTGTACTGGCATGCTGCCAGCAGGCATGAACAGAGCTCTAAAATTGGCAAAGAGGTCACCTCTGAAACCACAGCATTTCTCCCAGCCTCACCTGTCTCCCACCTGGTCCTTGCCTACCAGAATGCCAGTCTCAGTTGAAATCCCACAGACAAGACCACACTCAAAGGAACCTTGCCTGGGCCAGGACTTCTAGGGTCGCAACCCACACAGGGAAGCAGAAAGGGAAGAAGGGGAGAATCGGAGGGAAAGCAGCACAGACTAAACAAACCTAGTGGTGGAGACCCCTGCTTCCAAATCCAGGGACAAGCACTTTCTGGCTTGGTGACCATCTAACTGAGAAAGTCTAATTCAGCCAATGGGGCTTTGAGACAAGCAGTGAAACATCCCAAGCCCTAGCTCGTAGTCCTGCCTCTAAACTAATGGGCAGGCAGCCTCTCTGACCCTCCCTCACCCCTCCAGATGAGAGGTCATCACTTGCTTCTCTGTTACCACTAATCCTGACATGAGAGTCTACCATGCACTGTTCCAGAATTAGTCATCATTGTTCACATGGCCACCTCACTCACTATGCAAGGACTCGCTATCTCAACTGCCTATTTCCCCAGCAATGGAGGGGACAGGAGCAGTAAGAGAGGCAGAAGAGAGAGTGAGAGGGGGAACTTGGACTTGATGACTGTGCAGGTCATCACCAAGTTGGGCCTCTTTCTTGAGGAGCTCTCAAAGTCACAGTGCCCCTTTTTTTCAGAGCCCAGCTCCGAAACTCCATATTGCACCTGCCAATGGCTCCTCTTCCACCTTACAGGTTCAGAATCATACCATAACTACATCGTCAGGGAGTATTTCTGATTACCTGATTTCCCCAACCAACTCTGATAGAAATCTCAAGCGGAGATCTGAGTAGAAAATTATCGGTAAGCCATTAGTTACGGCTATACTCAGCCTCCAAAAATCAATCTTTAAGATCTCCAAACCCTACACTGAACCTAAAGGAGCAAGACGACAGGACTCCTGATTATCTCTGCTATCCTTCTTAAATAATTAAGCCTGCTCTTACTGTGCTGGGGAATATGGGCAAGGTGCTCCAAGCACTGACAGAACGGGCTACCATGCTAAGCCCCATTCCTTACTTAGGGAGGGATGAGGGCTCCTCTTTGTGAGTCATAACTGAGAACTGCCCCCTGGAGGATCTCTAAGACTCACCTTCTCTAGAATACTTTCTCTGACCTCCAGCATTAGGTGCCCACACCAACACACCCCCCTCACCTCATTTTGCATAGCATACTCTTATCTGTCTCACTCATGACTAAAAGCTTTATGAGGACAGGACTGTAAAACTTTGTCTCTCTATCTATGGTGGCCTGCACATAAGAGTCATGCGACAAATGTTTTCTTAGTGAATGAATAAATAAACCAAAGGAAAAAAACAATAAACAAACAAGAATCAAAGATCATTTACTCAGTTTTATCAGTGTCGGTCAAGACTGCCCTTCAAACTCATTGTGAGCTAGGCTTACTTCTCAGTCCAAAAGTCAGAACACGAAGGGGAGACCATAGGGGGTCTGGCGGATTCGAATCTGGCAAAAATGGGATTTAAGCTGGCTTGAAATTTTTTCTAGACCAAGGTATACTAACAAGTAGGCTATTCTGACCTATTTCAGGTTCCGCAATGTTTTGTGCTTCTCTTACCAGAACTTTCAGGTCAGAAATGTATTCTTTAGAAACTGGATGTTGTTTATATTTTAATTATCAAATGCAATGTAAAAGTATTCAGCACATAGTCATTTTCTAAAGTACTAAAATTTATTGAACCTCAATCTATAGAATTCTATTAATATTTCTCTATGTCATAAACTAGGAATTTTGCAAATAGTGGAATTACAGAACCACTCTGGGCCACCCACTTTTGTGAATATAAAATCACTTAAGTAAGGCAAGCTGACTTTGGTGGAATAGCCTCTATTTTTCATCCACTTACATAACTCCACATTGTCAAAGTGCACCAATAACTGGTGCTGTCATCTCTCCTGCCCCCAAGAAAAAACTCCTTTGGGGCTCTTTCTACATTTATTTTCAATTGCCAGATTCCCAGAGGAAAAAATCAAATCACTGACGCTATTTCAAACTACATGCTCAAGGCAGCCACTAAGAGGATAATAGGGCAGCTCAGCGTTTGCTCTCTTTGAGGCAGGAAGGCACCCCACGGCTGTGAAGGAAAGGCAGGACACGTGTGTGTGGACATTCAAAATATAGCAAGGAAACCCAAAACAACAGAAAGACAAGAGGAGCTGGAGGATAAAGCTGTTTGGAACTATGAATCATTCCAAGGTAACTCATTATGCTTTTACATAAGAAGCAAAATGAGCTTTCAGAATTGCCATTCATTCATTGTTTCGGCCATTCATGCGTTTATTCAGCAAACGTTCACTGGGTACCCATTATATGCCAGGCACTGTGCTAGGTAGGCAGACAGCATAAGAAGGATGTCAAGTAGCAGAACATTAGCCTGTAACTGCGCACTATGTTCCAGCCACACTAGCCTTCCTATAGGTCTTTTGCAAGGTTCTTTCATGCTTTGGCACAGGTCCCAGATTAAATGTTTTTTATTCTAGGAGGTCCTGGAAGATTTGTACCCCCACCCTACCCTGGACTAGGTTAGGCTTGCCTGTTGTACACTCCCACAGCATCTACTTCTTGACACTCTACACATTCATAATTATTTTATCTTCTCCAACACATGGTAAGCTCCATGCGGGCAGCAACTGCCTCTTCAGTGACTAGCATAGTGACTAGAATATAGTAGGATTCAATAAATATTCCTTGAACAAATGAATAAATTGGGGTTTACAGGCAAAGTACAGGCCTTGAGAGGTATGGTTGAATAAGTGTGGGATTTGGGGCTCACAGACTCAAATCTGAACCCCAACTCTACCACTTGCTAGCTATGTTACCTTAAGCAAGTCCCACAATCTCTCTAAGCCTCAGTTTCCTCATTTGTAAAATAGACATAATACTTCATAGAAACGTGATGAAAGTTAAATAATCTGATGTGGGTAAAGTAAATGGCACAAAATAGATGCTCAACAAATGTTATCTTCCTACCCTCTCCCCAGCTCTCCTACAGTTAAGAAAGAGTTGATAACAGCAAGGCAGGGCCCTAACCCTATAGGAACTTATCAAGACAGGATTCAGCACGGGTAACAAGATAGGAACTGGGGCAGGTTAGGATAGGGATAGCAGCCTAAATGACATCTTACTGATCACCGCCCCCTCCCCTGGGCTCCTTCAATCTGAACTTGAGCTTCTTAGATCTGCCTGACCAACACTAGGCCCGGGACTAAGCCTGCAGAGGAAGATCAGATGGCTGCAGCCATGGGGAGAGATGGCAGAGACTGAGCCCATTCCTCATGCTAGAAAATGGCCTTTGAAGCCTTCAGACGGAAGCATACAAAACTCTCTTCCCCAGTGATGCTGTCCATAGGTAACGTAACGGAATCCAAAGTACTACAAGTGGATTGAGTAAGACCAGAGAGGAGAAAGGTAGCACAGTACAATGGGAGGGGCACTAGACCTAGAATCAGAAGACAGGCTCATGTTCAAACTCTGCCACCTACTACACATGTGATTTGGGGTAAGTCTTTCCCTTATCTAGGTCTTATTTCATCATCTATAAATTGAAGGGTTGGACTAGGATGGTGTCTAAGGGCCCTTACAGTGCTAAAGATCTGAGATTCTACATGCACGTCAATCAGCTGTAGTCAGTGGGCAAAGGGAGAACTCTTCGATCACATCCACCGCTGAGCTGACATACGATGTACTGCTCTCAATTACACAGTGGAGAAAATGGTCAGAAGGAAGAGCTAAATGGTATTATATTTCCTGAGCCCCTTTAGTCTCCCAGTTCAGCACTGCACCTGTTCCTTCTGCATTTGCAATTTGCTAGATAACATCATCACAGGCACTCTCTAAAACAGCCCCCATTTGTCACTTGTTTGGGTATTTCATATATTCTTTCTCTTCATTTGTTAAAGACTAGCTACAGTATTATAAAAACTACTCAATAAAACTTCCAAGTAAAATTTACCCAGAAAACAATTTTCTCCTTTCTTTGTTTCCATTGTAATAACAGCAGCATCTTTAATGAACTGCCGACTTGCGCTAAAAATCAGACTACTACCAGGAGAGACATGGGGGCAAAAATATAATGTAAATTAAATATAAATATAAAAATAAAATATAATAAAATAAAAAAATTACTTCATAAACAAGTAATGCCACACAGAGTAAGGTAACCCAGTCGTAACCCCCAGTCTTTTTCTTATGGAAATACTATAAACAATACTTAATATCTCAGGCCTGCTGCCTTGCAGTACTGCCCACCCTCACCTCAAATACATACCCAACATTCGCTAAGTACCATTTAATATGTCCTTGCCATTCTTCTTAGAGCTGGAGAAACAGAGTAATAAAACACAGTTACTATCCTTAAAGTCGCAGCCTAAAGGTCACGTGGTCCCAGCTGTGAAAGAAAAGCTAGCACGCTGGAACCCAGGCCATATGCCAGAAAATGGCTTCTGTGAGACTCAGGCCAAAAAATGGTCCAGTATTTACACTATGGAAAGCCATAGCTAACACTAGAGCTGTGCTTCTCAAAGTGTGGTCCCAGACCATCAGCATCACCACCAACCGGGAACTTGATACAAATCAAATTCTCAAGTGCCATCCCAGACCTACTGAATCAGAAACTCTGGGAGTGGGGCCCAGCAATCCGTATTTTAACAAGGCCAGTGGTCCCAACCCCTGGGCCACAGAGGTAAGTGGTAGGTGAGCAAGCAAACCTTCATCCGTATTTACAGCCACTCCCCAATGCTCCCATCACCACCTGAGCTCCGCCTCCTCCCCAGCCCCCCGGGTCCATGGAAAAATTGTCTTTTATGAAACCAATTCCTGGTGCCAAAAAAGGCTGGGGACCACTCCTCTAAGTGATTCTGATGCAACTTAAGTTTGAGAATCACTGCCCTAGAGCATCCAAATTATAGCATGTTTGCAGTAAAAATAGCAGAAAACTAAGTCGCCAATTAAACCTAAGAGAAAAACAATAAAATTACGTAAAAATAGGTTTTTCAATGTATCTTAAATTCATATTTTGTTCATATTTTGGAAAAAGCAGGTTTGTTAGGGAAAGAAGGAAGACATAGAAATGCTGTTCTGATACAAAGGGGTCTGCGAGAAGCCCCTGAGGCGTAAGGCCCTGGGCCTTTTCCTGTTTGGCACTTCATTGCCAAATATAGGCCTTTTCTGTTCCTTCAGCTGAGAGCCCATCCCCTCAGAGGGTATTCCCACACATTCACTAGCAGGACTCTCAGACTTAGCAACCACAATTAAGGTTACTTTTTTTTTTTTTTAACTCATAAATAGGAGGAGGATGGAAAATAAAAAGGAAGGAAGCAGCATGTTCCTGAGGTCACTAAATTTAAAAATGAAGGGAGAACTGAAAGAAAGATGAAAAAATAAATGTGTGGGGTTTGCTGGGCTCTCAATAACAAAAGAAAGGGGAGATCGGGCCTAGAAGGGAAAAGAAGGTAGTGAAGGAATAATGGAGACACTTCTTGGCCTTTGCCATCAGATGGCAGAATCAACCCAGCACAGCTTAGCTGCTGTTCAGAAGCTATTGGTTTTGATTTGCCTTTTCTTGTTTTGTTACTGCTTTGGGGTGGGAATGGAGATGCAGAACAAATAGAATACTTTTATGCATTCTAATTCAGTCAAGGGCTGTAATTAAGAAGCATGATTATATTTTAAAATGCATGAGCAACCATGTAATAAAAAGTGCTCATGTTGATGAAGGCTATACTGAGTTATACATTAACGTTTTACAGCAACTAAGTTTTAAAATAAAACATTTGATTTAAAAATATCTGTTTTCCTAAAATGAAACTCAATGTCAAGTTAGGTCTAATTTTATGACCCAAATGCAATTTTCCTCCAGCATACCACAAAATGTTAACTACTGAGGAAGACAATAATAATGAAAAGTCAGCTGTACTGTAACAGCAAATTTCCTGTAGAAAAGATTTGAGGTTCTACAGGTCACAAAGGAAAAGACACATATGGTTAATCATAAATCCATCTAAAGATAGTGCATTTCTATCATCTTTCATTTTAAATGGAGGCTTAAACAACTCTCTGGGTTTAGAAGATTGCAAATTTAATAATGTTTCAATTCATTGATTTTCTCTTATTTAATCTGTATTGCTTGATTAATGTCATCTTATGACATCCAAATGGCAAACTGAGGAAGAAAAATGATATATGTTGAGTTGGACCCCTACTGGAAAGAGCACTAAACTGGGAATCAAGAGACACGGGTTCTAGTACTTGCTCAGTTACTACTAGCTATTGTACCTGGGAAAGTCACTTCATCTCTCTGGGCTTCAGCTTCCTCATATAGAAAATGAAACAATAATCTTTGCCACATTTCACCAAATTGTTGTGATGAACAGATGAGAAAACAAGGAGTTCTTACTATGAGATGGTACCTAAATTCCTCTAAGTTCAAAACAAACAAGCAAACAAATCCTCTACTGAAGAACAAACTACTTTTAAAAGCTTTTAAATTGAGGCAAAAAGAAATACGATGTTTCAAGGATCATAAATATCAAGGTGGACAAGTAGGAAAACTGGGAAAATAGTTCTCAGCACTGTTGGATCCTTAAATTTTGAATCATACGTGTCTTTTGGAAAAACTGAGTTTGAATAATTCCACATGTTGCTACAATTACCATAGCAACAGACAGAACCAGTCAGTTGGGATAATCAGTAATAGCCATCAACAAGTGGCTCTGCTTTTTCTATGAACAACAGCCACAAGAAAATTTCTACTAAAGGTGGTACTTCTATGCTATACTTCTCTGAAAAATAGTGTCAAAATGCTCATGGAATTCACAAGACTCAAGTGGTTTTCAGAATAAATTGAATAAAAAAAAAATCTAGGATTTTTTTAAAGTATTGAGATCCTTAAAGGAAAGGTATTGTCTGGGTACATACACCACTGCTATTATCCAGGGAGGGGTACCAATCAAATAAGTCTATGGACAATTTACTCTGAATGTTTCTTTAGCTGCTATATTAATGAAAAGGTAATATAATACACGGTAACTATATACTCAACAAAACAAGAGCTTTCAATTTCTTGATTATTAGTGGATACTCAAATTCAAACAAGCCAAACCATCCCTCAAACAATTCAGATCATAAAGCTAGGTAAATATTACCTTAGCTGTTCCCAGCTGGTAACCCAGATAGAGTTCAATCCAGTTACACATTCAGAAGAAAAGCTGCCTATGTCATTTATCTTTAATTCTCTGTCGTGTTGAACTCATATGTCTGACAATTCTCCTCCAGGTAAACCCAATGCTTAGACATTAGTTCTGCTATTAACCTCAACAATGGTCCACTTATAGGCAATGGGACCATGACTGCAGGAACCTTAATGTAAAAACTTCATAAAGACCCCTTAATCCTCTGGCAATTCCAAACGAACAGATCTCTAGGCCTCAGGATACAAAACATTTGTATAAGGAACTACAGACCAAAGTGTATTGAGAAACCTCAACCAAAGGAGTTTCTAATAAAATTACATAAACAAAAACTTTTACCCTGATTTTATTTTGCATAACAATAAGTGAAATTATTTGAAGAATGAAAACTTTATCTACAATTCTACCACCTAATACCAGATCACATCTTTTCTTTCATTATTCAATATTCCCTTCAAATCCATATCTGAGCACGAACAGAATTTTACTCAGAGACATGACCCAGATCCCATTTCTCACTTAATTTAAAAGGTTTTTCTAACTAAGTCCTATAGAGCCCTGGTGTTCCTTGGATGTGCCCCAGGAGCTACCATAGAGGGGACACACCAGCAGGCAGCCAGGTGGTAAGGCTTCATTCCACCACCCCCCAGGTTCCTATCCCTGGTCCCAACTCAATCAGAACAGTTACATTTTTACCTGTTTTTTAAGGTTCTGCATACAATTTACTTGAAAATAAAACAAAAAATGGTTCTACTACGACTGAGCATTTAAAAACTAAGAATGTATGGCATCATGGAATTTCAGAGCTAGAAAGAACCTTAGAGAACCAATGTTTTTATTTTATAGATGCTAAAAGGAGACAAAGGGAAGAAAGACTTGCCCAAGATTACACAGGCAGTTAGGAACTAGAATTAGATCCCAGGTCTCCACCCCAATGCAAAGGCCCTATTCCTAATTCAGGAATTCAATAAATATTTATCAAATGCTACTACGTGCCACACACTAATTTAAGCACTGAGAAGTCAAGAGACAAAAATAAACAAACAAAAAACACCACACCTGCCCTCATGACGCTTACAATTTAGTAGAGGAAGATAAATAATAAACACAACAAATGAGCAAAGTACAGTATATTAGAAGGTAATAAAGCAAAGAGAGGGGATGGATACACCTGAGTGGGGAGGTTAGAGTTACGATTAGTGAATTTCCTCAAAGGCCACTGCCATTAGGTCTTTATGTACCTATAAGAATATGTGCACATGTGGTCATAGTCAGGCTCACTTATTCAGATGAAGAAATAATCTAATGGTAAGTGTGCCTGAAATTTCCCAGGACCCCATTGGTTTTTTTTAAATGGCATGCAAAGCAAATCGGTATAACAAGCAAGATGTTAAAACTATTTTGTAAAAAATGTTAAACAGTACCCTAGAAGCACATACAAACATTCTATCAATTGGTGCACTTGGCTCTAGAATAAGCCAAGAATGTGGCAAAATAGAGTTAGAAGTGAGGACCTGGCTGCCAGGCTTATTCTCCTGGGTGATATTGTCTAAGATGATTAAGTTCTCTGAGCCTCAGTTTCCCTATCTGTAAAATAAAGGAGCCAAAGTAGATACTCTCTAAGGTTCATTCGAGTATCAAAGCCCTCTAATGTGTCAAAACCATTACGTAATATCTTAGTAGTCATATTGGCATTATTATTTGAATCCAAAGTAACCCTAATAATAACACATTACATTTACAGAGTTCTTTCGCAGTTTTCAATGTGTCTTCACGTGCATTATTCTCACCTGATAAGTAACGGAACAGCATTTTTTTCCATGTTCTAATAAAAAAGTCTGGCCCCTTAGTCAATCCAAGGGAACATGAAGCTTTCTGCTCTCTAGGGCCTACACTCTGGTGTGGGTGTGGCCCTGGCCAAGGAAACCAGCAAGCTCCTCACAGAGAGACTTGCAGAGTTAGAGGTGCCATTCCTTAGGGTTGAGGACAGCAAAAGCACAAGGGATACCTTTAAAACCCATTCCCCATTTGGTGGGTACAGGAAATTTTCAAATGAGGTGCTTCAGACACTCAGGCATCTGCCACTATACCAGTGATAAGCATAGAGATCAAGGACCAGAATGCAAACTTTAATAATATTTGCCATATTACCATACTTTATATACATATGTGTCAAGAACCTTTAAAAACTCCTTTCATCCAAGAATCATATTTCTAGCAATTTTTCCTGAGAAAATAATCAGAGATCTGACTAAAGATTTTAAGCACAAAGATGCTGATTATAGCATAACTTTTAGTAGCAAAAACATGGAAACAACCTAAATTTCCAAAAATAATCACATAGACTGTGGCATATCCATATAATGGGACATTATTTTTAAATGTTAAATGATTATTTTAAAGAACATTTAAATAATATGGTGGAAATGTTCCCAATATAATTGTAGGTGGAAAATACGGATATAAAGCAAAGATGTTACATATAACATCTCATATTTAAAAAAATTATGTGTAGAAAAAAGACGGAAAAATACATTAGAATGTTACAAGTAGTTTTCTCTAGGTTGTAAAATTATGGATGATTTTGGGACTTTTCTATAACTCTACAAAGAGCATGTACTATTTTTATAACCACAAATTTAAACTTGTTTTTTAAAAAATCCCTGTCTTACCTACCTCACAGAGTGATTAAACCAATACAAGGATGAGCTTTCTAACAATAAGAACTATCCTAATATGTAATCCCCAGGAAGAGGGTTGAAGCCAGCACTATGTGAACCCATGGCCCCTTATTATGTTATATTAAGACTTTAGGAACCTGGGATTCTAGAGCTGTCTGAGAAATCTCTCTACCCACAGGATGTGTCCAGTGTGGTTGGCAAAGCAGAACTGGGTTGGCCTCGTACTTCCTGCATAGTGCCCTGAAGCTCAGTGGCATGACTATTAGGGATAAAGCAAGCAGTCAGTAACCAGGAAATAGAGACCCCCCCCCGGGGAACCAATGCTAGCAGCCAATGGCCATTATGCCCTTACCAGCTTCTACTATCCTAAGTGATAAAGGCCCCTCTGCCCAGCAAACATGTTCCTAGGATCTCTGATTCTGGTTCTAGGGTACTGTGCCCATGGTAACTTCCCTGAGGACCTAAACTGGTCCTAAGACTTCCCTCTGCGGTCTCAGGTATGCCATGGGAGAGAAAAGGAGGAATAAGCCTGTTAAATACAGCCCTAAGACATTTTTTGTTTTGCCCATCATTGGTTTGGCCCACCAAATGTTTTAAAAGACAATATACCTGGGTAGGGGTTTGGCTTGGTCACAATATATTACAAGCAACTCAACTTACACCTATAGCGCTGCAGGCACCTAAGCTTGAGATAGAATAACTGAGACCCAAAGAAGCAAAGCGACTTGTTGAAGGCCATGCAGCAAGTTGTTGGCAAATTGGGTCTAGAACTCGAGGGTCCTGACTTCCAGTTCCATGTGTTACATTACAGAATCCTGGCTCTTCAGGGACTCTAGACCTCTGACATTAGGAGGGACCATAGCCTCTTCCACCTTCCATGGGTCTCCCTGCCCAAGACAGCCGGATGCTTTAGTCATTCAGTTGTCAATGACAAAAACATGGGGAAATACGAAGTTCATACTTGGAGTCAGGAGTAACTGACAGTGCACAAACAGAGAAAGAGAACATCTTAGGAATATATGGATACATTGAGTGATATAGAACCAAAGTTCTATAAAGAAAGTGAAATGGCATCTAATGCTAAGTAGATACGTGAACAAAGCTGCAAACATCCATACTGCTCACCAGAGGAAACAGGCAGGGATACTTTGTGGGTATCAGGAGAGGCTGATGTGTGGACGCATGGGTGTTAGGCAAAGATAAGAAATTTCTGCCTTGGTTTCTTGGCCCTCTTTAACTTGGTAATAGATTGACTCTCATCAGACAGTGAACTGTTGTAGGATAGGGCATAATAAACGTGATAAATTCTGAATGAGTGAATGTTACATCCTGGGCTCCCTCTGTAAGACAGTGACTATTACCATGCCGTGGGAAGGAGAGCAGGAGTCTGGTGTGCTATATTTTTCCTACTGTTCCGTATCTACATATTCTCAGAAAAAAAATGATAAAAGAGTAACAGGTAAAGCAAGGACAGGAGGAAGAGAGAGTGGTAGAACAAGGAGAAAGAAAAAGGAAGATTAGGGTAGAGGAAAGAAGAATAGAAAAGCATATTTTAATAGTAAACAATTTAGATGACAAGCCTGGAAATATGTTTTTTTCTTTCCAATTTAAAAAGGAAAATGGACTTCATTATTCTGACTTCTATTCACCCACTGACCTGTCTCCACCTTCCTCCTGAGCCGGTTGGTTTCCAAGATAACGAAGTATCAAGGTAAATCAAACAAGAGCATTTGAGTATGGACAGAAAAATCCACTCTCCTCAGCCCTACCACTTGTGCTGGAATACTCTGAACTGCCATGAGTCTTCTCAAGTGGGAAGACTGCTAACAACGGTGAATTAATTTGGGTGTTTCAGTGCAGAGAAGCTGCGGTGTCACCTCGCTGCATGAATACAGTGTGCTGCCAGCTCTGGATCACCCAGGTGTGCCCAGGCATCACAGGCAGCGTGACTCCTGAGGGATGGGACAGCCTTTGGCAGGGAGGGAGAGTCAATGAGCCAGAAGGGAGCAATGACACAAGGGATATCCCAAAAGTGCAAACACGAAGAACAGGACAGCCTGTGGGTCAAATCCATAGCTCAGTGGAACCCTGTCCATCTGGTAGCAGATGGCTGTTCTAGACTTGGCCATTCCCTTGTGAAAATCTCTTTGGTAATGGTGTTGTCAGTCCCTTTCTCAGTCTAATGCTCAGACATCACCAGGCCATGCAACCAGGAATGTCACAAAGATTTTCAGCAGAAGGAACTGTTATTTACTTGTTTTATTTTGAATTAAAGGTGTTAATTACAGAAGAAAGAGCCCCAGAAAAACTTTCTAATAAAACAGGCAGTGCACTCCCCAGCCTGGTTCCTCCTTCCCACTGCCAGTCTAACAATGAAGAGGAAAGCTGAATGGTTAGGAGCCTAGCAAACAGTCCAATCTAGAAAGTGCAACAGGGAAGTTCGAAGACACATTTCAGAGCAAAAAGAGGAAACCCAAGCCACCTTGCACCCTCAACATTCCTGTCCTCATGGGCAAGATATCAGTATCCCAGAATGCCAGCAAGGCCACCTGGGATAGCAGAAAGGACAGCACACTACAAGTCGATATATCTGGGTGGCAGGCCCAGCTCTGCCACTGATCTGCTGTGCAGCCTTTGGGCCAGGTGCTTAGCCTCTTTGAGTTCTAGTGTCCCAATCTGTAAAACAGAGATACTAGTGTGTACCTAACAATATTATGAGCAGAAATAAATGAGACAGTGTGCACACAGATGTTAGGTAAGGAAGCCCTCAAACAATGTCAGTTTCCCACCCTCTACCCAATCCCACACACACTCGTTTCTTTTAAAAATGGTGAAGAGTCTTGAGGGGCCCTTTCTGGTAACAGTTTTCCATCAGCCTCACACTGGAGAAAGTAAGTGCAAACCACTGCCCAAGGTCAGATCACCCACAGCTAAAGGCAGGCTCAAAGTCACTATACTTCTGCTGAATTGTGGCCAAAATCATTAGAAATAGGAGGGGTTTTTTTCCCAATAATTTGTTTCTCTATCAACATTTTATTATAAAAATTTTCAAATATATGGAAAGCCTTAAATACTTGTATACAATTAGCACCCATATCCTACTACCTGGATTCTACAGTTAACATTTTGCTGCATTTGCTTTATCACATATCAGGCCATCCCTTTCTCCATTCATCAATCCATCTTTTTTAATGAGTTTCAAAATAAGTTGCAGATAGAAGTGTCCTTCGCATATGCTTTGATGAGTTTTTCCCCCAATTTTTTTACTGTGGCAAAAAACACATAACGCGAAATTTACCATCTTAGCCATTTTTAAGTGTATAGTATCCTAACCCTAACCCTAATTCGGTGGTATTCAGTATAGTCACATTGTTGTGCAACCATTACCACCATCATCACCATCACCACCACCATCACCATCACCAGAACTATTTTCATCTTACAAAACTATTATAAAATTCTGTATCCATTAAACAATAACTCTGCATTTCCCCCTCCCCCCAGCCCTTGACAACTACCATTCTACTTTCTGTCTCTATGAATTTGACTACTCTAGGTACCTCATGAGTGGGAGTCATATAGTATTTGTCTTTTTGTGACTGGCTCATTTCACTTAGCACAAATTTGTTCTCAAGGTTCATCCATGTTGTAGCCTGTGTCATGATTTCCTTCCCTTTTAAGGCTGAATGATATTCCATTGTATGTATACACTACATTTTGTTTATCCATCCATCCCTCCATGGACACCTGGGTTGCTCTCACCTTCTGGCTATTGTGAATAGTAGTGCTATGAACACGGGTATGCAAACATCTCCTCCAGAGCCTGCTTTCAGTTCTTTTGGATATATACCCAGAAGTGGAATTGCTGGATCATAAGGTAATTCTACTTTTAATGTTCTGAGAAACCACCATATTGTTTTCCACAGCAGGTGCACCATTTCAAGTTCCCACCAACAAAACACAAGGGTTCCAATTTCTCCACAACATGGCCAACACACGTTATTTTCTTCTTCTTCTTTTTTTTTTTTTCCCCAATAGTAGCCATCCTAATAGGTATTAGGTGGTATCTCATTGTGGTTTTGATTTGCATTTCCCTAATGATTAGTGATGTTGAGCATCTTTTCACACACTTGTTTGTCATTTGTATATCATCTTTGGAGAAATGTTTATTCAAGTCCTTTGCCCTTTCGTACTGAGTTGTTTGTTTTTTGTTGTTGGTAAGTTTGTAGTTTTGTAGTTAATCTTGAAGTCAGGTAATGTGAATCCTGCCAACTTTATTCTTCTTTTTCAAGATTGCTTTGGATAGTCACGGCCCTTTATATTTCCATATAAATGTTAGAATCAACTTATCAATGTCTACCCCCCCAAAAAAAGTCTCTTGAGATTCTGACTGGGATTGCTTTAAATCTACAAATCAACCTGGGGAGACCTGACAAGTTAACAACATTGAGTTTTCCAATGCATGGATGTGATAAATCTCTCCACTTATTCGGTCTTCTTTAACTTCTCCCAGCAGTGTTTTGTAATTTTTACAGGTCTTGCACACTTTTGTTAAGTGTATAACTACATATTTATGCTTCTTGATGTAATTATAAAAGAAGTTGCTTTGTAAAAACTTTTCAATTCTTTGCTGCTGCTATATAAAAAACATAATTGCTTTTTGTGTGTTGACTTTGTATCCTAGTAAATTGCCTTCTTGGTTCTAATAGTTATTCTATAGATTCCTTAAGATTTTCTATCTCAACAATCATGTCATCTGTGAATAGAAAAATATTTACCTCTTCCTTTCAGATTTTTAAGCCTTTTATTGCTTTTTCTTGTTTTATGGCATTGGCTAGACTGGCCTCCATCCAGTATAATATTAAATAAAAACGGTGAGAGAGGACGCACACACCTTATTCTGATCTAAGGGGAACACATTAAATTTTTCACCATCAATTATGATTTTAGCATTTTATAAATGTACTTTATTAGACTGCAGAAATTCTCTCCTATTTCTAATTTGCTAAGAGTTTTTTTTTTAAAAATCATAAATGGGTGTTAAATTTAGCAATGATTTTTCTACATCTGTTAAAATTATTATTCTGGTTTTTCTCCTTTATTTTGTTAATATGGTGAATTACAGTGATTGCTTTATAAATAAAAAAGCAAGCTTTCAATCCCAGGATAACATAGCTTGGTCGTGATATATTATCCTTTTTAAATATTAATGGATTTAATTTGCTAATATTTTGTCAAAGATTTTTGTGTCTAAGTTCATGAGGGATACTAGTTTATAATTTTCTTTTTCTGTAATGTCTTTGTTGGGTTTTGGGATCAGAACTATGCTGACTTCGTAAAATAAGTTGGTAAGTGTCCCCTCTTCCTCTATTTTCTGAAAGATTTTGTGTAAAAATGGTGCTTTCCCCCCCCCCTTAAATATTTCATAAAATTTACCAGAGAAACCATCTATGCCTAGAACATTCTTTGTGGGAAAGTTTTTGATAATGAAATGATTTCTTTACTAGATATAGGGATATTCAGATTTTCCATTTTTATTTGTATTTCTATTTCATCTGTGTTTCAGTACATTGTTTTTTTTCAAATAATTAATCTATTTTATCTAAGTTGCTGAATTTATTGGCATAAAGTTGCTCAC
Organism: Indri indri; assembly: GCA_004363605.1. Classification (NCBI taxonomy): domain Eukaryota; kingdom Metazoa; phylum Chordata; class Mammalia; order Primates; family Indriidae; genus Indri; species Indri indri. The sequence continues at coordinate 232,581 of RJWJ010000043.1, forward strand.
GATATTTCCTTAGTCTCCTTTAATGTCTGTAGAAGCTGTAATGATATAGCTACTTTTATTCCTAATATTGGTATTTTGTGATGTCTCTCATTTTTCTTGGTCAGTCCAGTTAGGGCTTTATCAATTTTGTTGATATTTTCAAAGAATTGCTTTTGTATTTTTATTTTTCTCTGTTTTCTATTTCACTAATTTCTGTTCTTGTCTTTATTATTTCCTTCTTTCTACTTATTTTGGGTTTATTTTTCTCATCTTTTTCCAACTTCTAAAGATGGAACTTTAAGTGACTGGATTTAGTACTTTCTCTTTTCTAATACATGCATTTAAAGATATACATTTCCCTCAAAGCACTGCTTTAGCTACATCCCGCAAATGTTGATGTGCTCTATTTTCATTATTGTTTAGTTTGAAGTTTTTAAAATCTTTTTATTTTGAAATAAATTCAAACCTACAGAAAAGCTGCAAGAACTATACAAAGAACTCCTGTTCACCCTTTACTCACATTCCCCAAATCTTAACATTTACCACCTTTGCTCTACATTTCTTCTATTTTTTATTTGAACTATCTCTGAGCAAGTTGCTAAAGTGATGCCCCATCACTCTAACATATGTTACAGCATGTTCATCACCAAATCAACAACACTTTCTACTTAACAATTCAACCACTGAATCCAAAAAACTGACACTGATATGTAACTTCCAACGAAGCTTCAGACTCCATCTAGGTTCCACCAATTGTCCCAGTAATGTCCTTTACAACAAAAGGACCCAGTTCACAAATGCATATTTCATTTAGTTCCATGTCTCCTTAGAATCCTTCAATCTGGAACAGTTCCTCGGTCTTAACTTCCAGGACCTTCGTACTTACTATGAATGTGCCTACTTTTGGTCCCCCTCCAGTTCCTTCAAGTAGTGGTTTTTTACATTTTGTCTGAGTTTATAGTTGTCTTCTGTGGGAGGACTTGTCTGTAAGAAACTATTCCACCAATACCAGAACTGGAATGGAGATGGGATTTAATCCTCTTCTGATCACAGATCTCACATGAAAAACCTGCCTCTGTTTGATTAGCATGACAGTTCTCACATCTACAAAACAGGAACAGCTCTATTATACTGACACATAACATTTCATAAAACTTTTCCAAATATCTTATTTATCATTACAATTAAAAGAATGTCTATATAGAGTTAAAAGATCAAATAGTACAGAAAGGTATAAAATGAAAAGAAAAGCCCCCCCCCCACCTAACATTAAATGAATTATCTAATGAGCAGAGTCTCTCAATTCTATGCTTGACACACCAATGATAGGAAAACTAGAGGGAACAGGCTGGGGAGGAAACAGAAGGTACAAGTTTCCAGTCCTGGTTCTACTGCTCCAAAAATGGCTTTAGATAAGTCACTTATTCAATAAGTGTTTTTTCAGCTACTCCTAGTACATTAAACTTCTCTGTGCTTCAGTTTCCTTATCTGAGAAATACACATAGCACTATCCATCTTTTCCATATGCCTTACAGGCAGGAAACCAAATGATGTAATAATGTATGTTTGAGGCCAGGCGCTGTGGCTCACGCCTGTAATCCTAGTACTCTGGGAGGCCAAGGGCAGGCGGATTGTTTGAGCTCGGGAGTTCGAGACCAGCCTGAGCAAGAGCAAGATTCCGCCGCTACTAAAATTAGAAAGAAATTAATCGGCCAACTAAAAATATATAGAAAAAATTAGCCGGGCATGGTGGCGCATGCCTGTAGTCCCAGCTACTCGGGAGGCTGAGGCAGAAGGATCACTTGAGCCCAGGAGTTTGAGGTTGCTGTGAGCTAGGCTGACGCCACGGCACTCACTCTAGCCCCGGCAAAAAGAGTGAGACTCTGTCTTAAAAAAAAAAAAAAAAAGAAGACTCTGTCTCAAAAAAATAAAATAAAATAAAATAAAATAAAATAAAATAATGTATGTTTCAGTGTGCTGAAAGAGGAAAGCACAATACAAATGTAATAGTACATCAGGCACTGCACCTCTAGAAATATCAACATGGAAATCAGAAGCCTTTGATGGAACACAGGAGAAAAAGAAGAGATGGGAATGGAAGAATCTATTCTATATTCTATTTAGTTTAAAATTATTATACTATCTATGCTTGCCCTGTCCAGTATGGTAGCTACTAGCCACATGTAGCTACTGAAGTTTGAATCAATTCAAATTAAATTTGAATCAATTCAAATTAAATAAAATTTAAAATTCAGTTTCTCAGTCACACTAGCCATATTTCAAGTGCTCAGTAGCCACATGTGATTATCAGCTATTGTACTGGACTGATACAGACCATTTCCATCACTACAGAAAGTTCTACTGGACAGCACTAATTCATACTATTTTATACTATGCATTCTCTAAATTGCCTGATATTAATGTTGTTGCTGTGAAATTAATACATAGCAGTTAACCTGTCACAATAAAACAAAACAAAACAAAATCTCAAAGATGAAAAGAAATCAATCTCCAGGTAAGTTAGAGCTCTAACCAAAACAAAATGGTATTAGCCTTAGAATTTTGGAAGAACCCTTGGGACTGCTTCTCATTACACAGATTAGGAAATTGAAGCCCAGGGAAAGCAAAAAGTCTCTGATCCCAGGTCCCATAGAGAGTTAACATCAGAATTCGAAACGGAATCCTGCTATTTAATAATAGCATAGGTTTTGAAGTAGGATCTGGGTTTTAATGGCAACTCTGTCATTTACTAGCTATATGATCTTGGAACCTCCAAATCTCACTCTTCTCATCTGCAAACTGAGGAATAATAATCCCAACTCATGAGGATTAAAGAGATGGTGTCTAGAAAGTGCTTACTAGAGAATCTGGCACCCACGGGGACTTGGTGAATGCTACCTGCTGTCATTACTATCTAATACATTGCTCCTTCCACTGCACCACAGAGCCTGATCAGGGAGGCTGTGGACACCAGATGCATCATCATCATGGAGCTGGTGAGTGTAGGAAGGAACGGGGAAATTATGCAGCTTGGCAAAATGTGCCAGGGGAGCAGAATGATAAATGCATTACACAGCAGTAACTACAGAACTGCTCCCACAAGTCCCCATGCAACAGCAGAAATTTCACCTTGAGGGGTACAAAGGGAAATGTACCATTTGCGTGCCTCTGTGCTCTTACCCTTAAATAGGTGTCTGAGGAACGGAGCAATGCAGATTGAAAAAGATGCTGATACTTCTATGACCCTCATGCTGAGACTACTGGAGGAGTCAGTGTTCTGTTTTTGTCCCTCTCCCTCCAGAAATAATATATCACAACTCTGTTAGCAACCAACGCAGCTATCCCATGACAGACTTTTCCAAGCCTACTTCGGAATGGGTGGAGCTGAAGTCCCCAAGGCTTCTCAGAGCACCTGTTGTTGTGACCCAGCCCTTCATCCCCTTCCTAATAGGGTATGATATTTAAAAAATCATAAGATACAGTGCCCACTCTACGGCACCATATACTCTCCTCTGGAAGACTACCACACATGAAATAATCAGATGTTACAACACAAGCGAACACTAATAGGTGATTCAAACTCTACGTGCACAGAGATTTCCATTCAATTCAATAACAAATCCCAACCACTTGCTTTCTGATGGGCACAGTGCCAAGCACCAAAGATACAGCTACAATCAAGATATGCTACCTATCCTCAAGTAGCTTATACTCGAAATGGCAACTGAAGTTGTCCAGAAAAGATTCAACTGGGTAAGTGCTAACCTGAGCCTTGTAAAGTGGTACGATTTGGATTTTCAGGTAAAGGGGCTGGGATCGAAATACTTCAAAACTCATACTTGCTGCCACTGTGAATAGAAACAGAATAGAAGCCCAATAAAGAACCAGGAGGAACTAAAATATCTTTTCTCTCAAGTCTTTTCAAGGGCATTCTTCACTGTCCCAGCTTTAAAGGGTAGATTCTGGAGAAGGAAATCCTCTTGGGTGGCTCTGCTCACCTCCCCTAGTCTGTGTCCAGGCACCAAGGAGGGAAGAATGAGCTGTCACAGGCTCTGCTTCTCTTGCACCATCTGGACTTCTAGCGGGTGGAGTAGGGTGAGCACCATTTCAAAGTCACTTATTTGCCTTCCAAACCTGGAAAACCACCATCTGGTCACCTGTATGTCCTCTAATCCACAATGCTGCCACTGCGTGAGCTCTGTATTTCCTAGCTTTGTCCTCAGACAAGTTACTTCCCCAAGTCTTGGTTCCCTCATCTACAAAATAGTGATAAAATAGCATATTGCTTCATAGGAGTGTGTTAAGAATTATAAGTGATGTTTATAAAGTGCTTATAACACAATAGGTGGTATATAATCAATGTTCAACAAATAGGAACTATCATTATTGTTCTTTCTTTTAAAATTCTATTGTTTTTAATCAAGTCTTTCTTTTTTTTTAGATGGTTGTAACTTTTTTATTTCAGCATATTATAGGAGTACAAATGTTTGGGTTACATATATTGCCTTTGCCCCACCTGAGTCAGAGCTTCAAGCATGTCCATCCCCCAGCCGGTGCGCACTGCACCCATTAGGTGTGTATATACCCTTCCCCTCCCCCCTCCCATCTGCCCGACACTCGATGAATGTTACTACTATATGTGCACAAAAGTGTTGATGAGTTAATACCAATTTAATGGTGAGTACATACGGTGCTTGTTGTTCCACTCTTGTGATACTTCACTTAGTAGAATGAGCTCCAGCTCTATCCAGGATAATAAGAGGTGCAGGATCACCATTGTTTTCTGTGGCTGAGTAGAACTCCATGGTATACATATACCACATTTTATTAATCTACTCATGTATTGATGGGCACTTGGGTTGTTTCCACATCTTTGCAATTATGAATTGTGCTGCCATAAACATTCTAGTGCAAATGTCTTTTCTATAGAATGTCTTTTTTTAACTTTGGGTAGATGCCCAGCAATGGGATTGCTGGATCAAATGGTCGTTCTACTTCTAGCTCTTTGAGGTATCTCCATATTACTTTCCACAGAGGTTGTACTGGTTTGCCATCCCACCAGCAGTGTATGAGTGTTCCTATCTCTCCGCATCCGCGCCAACATTTATTGTTTTGGGACTTTTTGATACAAGCCATTCTCACTGGCGTCAAGTGATATCTCATTATGGTTTTGATTTGCATTTCCATGATGATTAGAGATGTGGAACATTTTTTCATACGTTTGTTGGCCTTTAGTCTATCTTCTTTTGAAAAGTTTCTGTTCATGTCCTGCCAAATTTAGAGCTCAAACAGCCTGCCAACAGTAACCTCAGTTTATCACCTTAGAGGGAACCAATGCCTTCCCTTAGATCCTTCAGGGGCCTAAAGAGGCTTGATCTGCTCACCTATGCAGCTCAGTCTGCCCCAGCCTTCACATTTCATCTCCTCTAAGAAGCGCTCTCGAAGACTCAAGAGACTTGGCCAACAACTCTTTTACCTGACACTGCCTCTACATCTCTCTGCTCACAAGTCCTCAGCTCCAACCTGTAGGGAATTCATATACTACCAGTTACACCCCATTTAGAAAGCTTTAGGACTCTGTGTCTTCCCTGTTGTCACATTCCAAGTCCAAGTTAAGTAAGTAATGAATGCACCCTGGGTATTTGACAAGTACCAATGGATAAAGAGGAACATAAGAATCATGGAAATGATTCATATCAAACTCCAGATTTGTGAAAACTGATAATGATTTCCAAAGAGCTGCAAGAAATTAAAGTTTCCTAAAAACCCACATAAGAATTCTACTAACAGAATGTACATTTGTTTATTGCTTTATAGTTTATAAAATGCTTTCACATTCATGACATAATTTTGACAACTTGGAGAGGTAAACCTAGTAAGTATTATTATATCTATTTGACAGATGCAAAATCTGAGGTTCAGAAAAGTAAAGCAGCTTGCCCAAGGATCAAGTCACAGTGTAAAGTCTCTTGATTCTTCTAAGTCCTTCCGCTATTTGTTGCCCCCTCATGCAGACCCTATCCTCAAATGATGCACATGCTTCGTACTATTAATAACAAATATCATCCGGTAGGGACCACAGGAAATGAAATCACAGAGAAGATACCAAAAAATGACTACCTTTTTGAAGTGAGGCACTTTCCTCACCCAATCTTGGGAGTACTGGCTATGGCACAGACATTTTCTTTAGCAGCCATGAGCAAACTTCCCTAGCCAGCAGGGTCTCCTGAAATGGCATATGGGAAGGTCCCCATGGGAGCCACAGTGGCCTCCCAGCACCTGTGAGTGGGCTCCCATTCTGCCTCCTGCTTTGTTTTCTCCTTATACATCTGGCCCCTTTGAAAAACCAGAGGCTTCAAAATTAATTATTGTAAAAGGTGCTTCTTTTGCAAAGATATCTCTGATTCCCTCCATTTCTGCTACCCATAGCCAGCCTCTCCCAATCTTGGATGATACCAGACACCCAGTAAAAAGAGATCTCTTCTAGGCTGGGCGTGCTGGCTCACACCTGTAATACTAGCACTCTGGGAGGCTGGGGTGGGAGGATTGCTTGAGGTCAGGAGTTCAAGACCAGTCTGAGCAAGAGCGAGACCCTGTCTCTACTAAAAATAGAAAAAATTAGCCAGGCATGGTAGCACAGACCTGTAGTCCCAGCTTCTCAGAAGGCTGAGGCAGGTAGACCGCTTGAGCCCAGGAGTTTGAGGCTGCAGTGAGCTAGGATGACACCACTGCACTCTAGCACAGGCAACGGAGCGAGGCTCTGTCTCACACACACACAAAAATCCAGCAATCTGCAGATGTAGGAGGTGGCCACCACCACTGATAGTGTCCCCACAGAGAGAACCACTGCATCACACAAGGGAATTATGTAACCAAAGACCAACCTTTCCCTTCTAGTCACAATTCAGCAGTCCCTCTACCAACTGCCTGGGGTTTTGGTGTTCTGAAGGCTGTATCCCAAGGGAATGGCCTAGTTTTGCTTCCCTGGAAGTGACAAGAACGATATTTTGTCTTTATCTACCTCAAGGGTGCCTACCAGGCAAGGCCACAGTGGCTCAGGACAATGCAGACAAAGAAGAGGCTGGAACCGGATGGGAATAATCTTTGGGGAAGAGGGTTGACTACAGGACTAGCTCCTAAGGCAGCCATCCAGTACAAAGTAACCAATGGAGCCTGGCAAAGAGAGGCTTAATTCAGGCAAGAGCCAACAACAAAGAGGTCCCACTGATCAGATGGCCTGCAAGTAAGAAGCTCCAAGCAGCAGCAACTCTCGGAATGAAGCAGGTGGCATTACACAGGGGAATCAGCCACTCAGAACAAGGTTCCAAACGGTGACCAAGGGTCCAGGATACAGAGTCCAATTCCTGGGCAATGGGACTGGCAAAATCTAGACCCTGCTCAGGGTATGGTTTTGTACAAGTAGAACTGGCAGAGAGGTCCAGCTGTCTGGTTGGGGCCAATGTGGGAGAGAAAAAGTGTTTAGGAAAGGCAAAAGGGAGGTCATGGTTCATCACAGCCCACAGCCAGGCCCCTTGCAGCCCTACAAATTCCAGGCCCAAACTCTTAAGAGGGATCAAGGACAGGAGAGGTAAAAGGGGGGGGAGGGGTGGAAAAGGGCTTCAGGATGGAAAAGCAGCTCAACAGAGCGAAGGAAGGTGAGAAACAACACCAAGCAAAGAAAAACTCACAAGAGAAAGAAAGAAGAGGCATGTGTGTAAGGCTGGATGGGAGGAATACCAAGACAAACATAAAACCAACCTTATTTGCTACTGGGGAATGGGTAGTGGTTGTCCAAGCAGCCAAAGGCAAAGGGAAACAGAACAAACATGTGCAAAGACCCAGAAGTATCAAACAACATGATAGTTTCATTGGTTAGGCACAGATGAAGTACAGGACACAGGGAGAGAACAGGAGAGGGTGAGGCTGGATATTTTGACAGGGGCTGGATCAGGAAGAGTTTCTTACAAAAATCCAGAGATTTGGGACTTCATCTGAGATGGAAACCATCAAAAAGTAAGAGCATACATCCCTATAACAATTATTTGCTGAGCACCTACTGGGCGCTAATCAAGGTGATGGGGGAGACAATGGTAAACAAGGTCAACAACAATCCTGGCGTCTATACTCTAATAACTCCATTCTTTGCACACTGACTGTACAGATTATAGGTTGTGTGTTTCTCCCACCCTTTGAGAGCTGAGGCTGGGTCTTATCCTCCACCATATTCTAAATGCTTGGCTAAGGAAGTATCTGTCTTAGTCTGGTTTGCATTGCTATCAAGGAATACCTGAGGCTGGGTAATTGATAAAGTAAATTTGGTTAATCGTTCTTCAGACTGTTCAAGAAGCATGACACCAGCATCTGCTTCTGGTGAGGGCTTCAGGGAGCTTCCACTCAAGGCAGAAAGTGAAGCGGGAGCAGGCATGTCACATGGCAAGAGAGAGAGGTGGGGGTGCCCACGGTCTTTTAAACAACCAGCTCTCATGTGAACTAATAGAGCGAGAACTCGTTCATTACCGTACAGAGGGCACCAAGCCATTCATGCGGGATCTGCACCGATGACCCAAACACATTCCACTCAGCCCCACTTCCAACATTGGAGATAAAATTTCAACATGAGATTTGGAAGGGACAAAGATCCAAACTGTATCAGTATCCAGTAAGTGTTTATTGTGGGAATAAATGTTTTCTGTATTTTCTAAGAATCTTTAAAAAAAAAAAAAAGTAAGAGCATAGCACAATCAGATTTATATTTTAGTACATCTCTTTGGCAACGGGTTGGGGCAGCTCGGGTGAAAGCAAACTAGAGACAAGGGGTTACCAACTAAGGGGCTGTCACTGCAACTAGGCGCTAGATAATGAGGGTCCAAGCTAGAGGAGCAGTGGTAGAGACGGAGGCAGTTTAGAGTACCCTTTGGGCAACCAATTCATGCAGAGTGCACTCAGCCTTCACAGACCTAGCATTGCTCTCATCAGACCACTGCAGCCTCCTTTAAACCCTCAGTGCCTTCTGTTTTTACTCTAAACCTCTGCATGATTTACTTTTCACCCTGGGACAGCTCAGTTTTCAAGGTCAAACACAACAAAAGACAGCTGGTCAACTCCGGGGTGACCCTGGGCAAAGCCTGGGGCAGTCGTACTTCTACAGAGTGTGGTGGTGACATATGAGGTCACTAGGGCTTTAAATCAGTGCTGATGAATTTCCTCCGCTGCTGAGTAAAAGCAAGCCAGAAACATCCTTGCTGTCGAAAATGATGGCGACCTCACCAGGAATTCACACTCTCTGGTGCTTGGAAATTGGCTATGGATTACCAAGCATCTGGGCTCCACTATTTTCACTGGCTCTGATTCTAAGAAATGTTTACCACAAGATCTGGGATGGCTGTTTGGTTCCTAAGATCTCAAATGATTAAGACAAAAGAGCAGCTCTGACCCATACTTATTACAAAACCTGTACCTGAAGCACAGAGTGGCTCACAGGTCATGAACCACCCCCAGAAAAAAACCCTTTTATACAGCACTTTACAGCTTACGAAAGCCCTTTACATATCTTATTTCATTTTTCCATAAGCCTGTGGGCAAGGGAAAGCAGACACGGTTATATCCACTTTGTAGATGAGAAAGCTAAGGCTTGGAAAGGTTTTGAATGACCCACAGTCACATAGAAATTCCAACCCGGGTCTTGCTCCACCTTCAAGACTCTGTCCCTCAGACCTGCGACTCCAGCCAGCACTATGGTTTACCATAATTGTGACTTAACTCACTGTCCCAATCCTTACTGAAACTGTTCCTTTCCTTGATGCTTTTCCTCATAAGACACTGATGCGAAGCCTGGAAAGGGTCACCAGGTCTCTGTTAGACCCAACTACCACCCAGTGATAGCCAAAGCCCAGGGTCACATCCTCATCAGAACTGTTGAGAGAGGAAGCTTTTGGTGCACAGGGCTAGCAATGAGAAGAAGGAGGGGTCTGGGAACCAGGTTCGATTCCCTGTTATACCATATACTGTGTGACTTTGAGCAAGTGAGAGATTTCTCATTGAACTTCAGTTTCCTCACCCCTAGAATGAGGAGAGCAACCTCTGCCTACCCGCCATTCAGGGGTCAGGGCCAAAAACGGTGGCTCGCATGCTTTTATCGCCACACTTCTACTGATTACTTAGTTTGTACCAAGCCTGGCCCTAATCATACGAAGATAAATGAGACAGTGCCTGCCCTCAAAGAACTTGAAGCTTGATTTAGAGATGGACATATAAATAATTACTGCATTACTAATAAATACTATATTGTAGCATTGGGCAGCAACTTTGTCTTTTATTTGTGAATTCTTAGTGCCTGTGTATGGCCCACAGTAGGACACGGTCAGCAATTGATGAATAAATAAGTAAAACTAATACATACCCCGATAACAAAAGATAACACACAGTTCAACGAAAACATTCTCTTCTCCACCTCAAAACTTCTATCTTCACAGATCCCTTTTTCTTCCCACCGGATAAAAGAAAGAAAAAGTCTCCTTCTTGTCAGAACTAACCCCTTCACAGTGACCTCAATCCTAGCTCTCATCTCCTTGGGGGCTTCGATCTAACTTCCCCTCCTCCCTCTTGCAACTTTACTCATAAGTTTTCTTTCTCTCTCTCTGTCTCTAATCCTTTCTTTCAGCCTTCTCACGCACTCTCGTTTCTCCGTGCTTACGAAACGAACTCAGACCAAGCTCTCCAGCAAGGCACTGAGCTTGTGCTCAACCTCTGACTGTGACCCTCCTGAGAGGGCCGCTCACGCCCACGTCTGTATTTCTCATCACCCTTCCCTCCCTGTGATCCTGCTTTAGCTCCACCCTTCCACTGAAGCTGCTCTCACAAGTGTCACCGCGGCCTCCCAGTCACCAAATCCAGTGGTCTTTTCTCTGTCCCCAACCTCCCCGACCTTCGTGCTGAAATTTCCTTAGCTTCTGTGACACTGCAGTTCCTGGCTCCCTTCCTCTCTCTCGTCAATACTCAGTCTCTATGTGGCTGCTCTTTCTCTGCTTTCCTCTTCAACGCGAGTTCTTGCCAAGATTCCCCTGTTACTTTACATTAGCTCCCTTGAGCACTAATTTAACGTCAAGGCTTCCAATTCAGGAAGGCTTTCCAGTCACCACCCCCACCCCAGCCCTGCAGAATCCAGCAAAACCACAGGGACTGGAAATGCAAGAAAGAAAAGGTCACCAAGGACATGGGAAGGGACAGGATCAACCTATTTTCATTGCCGGACTCTCTCGGAGCCTTTGTCACATTCTGCTTGTCCTACAGTGAACTCAGCCGTGCTACTAACTCACAAGCTCCTAAGATGGAAACTGTTCCACTCATCTCTGCTTCCCCTACACTGATCTTGCGCTTGGGCAGGCAGGCATAGCTGAGCATCTATTGGATTAAATTAAAGAAGAAAAACCGAAGGTGAATATGCATGCAAGTGCTTGGTAAGCCTCAAATGCTAAAAGACTTGCATCATCGATTGTCTTTGTTAAAGAAACTTCAGGGCTGTTCTGAGCACAATAGGGTCAGAGCCCATCTGTGCTGGCTGTGCAAGGCATTTGATGACCAAATGCCTCAAAACATGGAAATGCCTATTCCTGAGCTGGCCTGGGATTGAGAAGTACAGACTACAGGGAGGGAGAGAAGAGGGGCACACATACCTCCAAAACCATTTCTTCCACTCATTTTTTATGTAGTCAGTCTGTAAACATCCACTAACCACCTATGAGGTTCCAGGGACTATTCTAGACACTGGGAACACAGCTTTGAAAAAGACAGACAAGGCTCTTGCTCTCCTGGATCTTACTGGATTTTAATTAGAAGAAAGAGATGATAAATGTAAATAAGAAAACAGCAAGTAGTAGTAAGTTCTTACTATATCATACCTTTTGCCATCTCTCTCCAACATGACAGCCCTGGCTGGTGGCTCTTTCCTTCTTCTGAGTATTCACATGGACAAATCTAGTCCACTGCTTTGAGATTTGTTTTGTGTTATTTCTTCCCCTGCTATGTCAGCAGCTACAGCACAGATGTGCTAGATTTTCCAATCTCCAACAAAACAGTCTTTGGGAGAACATCACTACCCATTTTAAGCACTGCTATCCCATTTTGGGAGGCCTCTAAAACACTGGCCCCACTACAACAGAAAGGTTTGGGCTGCCTGGGCCCAAGGTCTCAGACACCTCATGCTCCTCTAGGAACAGCAATGATGCTGTGGGTTACTTACCAGAGAGCCACTTGGGAAGGCTTTTGCAGGTTGTGTTGGATTCTGCCAGAGCCCTCCGGACTCAGCTGATTGCTGGCGGTAGATTTCTGTGTTATTTAGGGCACCGCAGTCCCACAGTCTTGACACAAACTTAAAATTAGAAATGCATTAAATATAGGAAAGAAGGAAGGTCATTCAGGAAAGGCAGCCTTCCGAGGGAGCTGCAGGACAAAGACGCCCTGGAAACTTCCAGGTTCATTAATGGGTTTTACACAAGCATTCAAGTGGTATTTCTCCTTCAGAAATAACACTGTGGAAAGCGTAGGGGACTGGCTCAAACCTCAGCTAACACAGTCGAGTGAGTGACTCTGCAAACTAAAAATAGCTTCTTTCCCACTCATTCTGACAGATTGCACTTAGACCCTGTGCACAGGTTGATCCTCTAACAGTTTTAGTCCTGCAGCAAAATGAGGGCTGATGGCATCTGGGCTTGACAATTACCCAATCTCTGCTCACCTCTTGTTTATTTCCACGTTTCCTGCTCCCGCCCCAATGGCTCTGTGTGTGCACACACGTGCACGTGTATACTGAGCTCCCTGGCTGGGATTTGGTGCTCCTGAATCAAACGTGGGCAGAATTTAAACCAGGAACATGACTCAGGACTACGGCTGCAGACTGAGCCCTTAGAAACACTGGGAATCAAGCTGTTTGCCTTGGATCTTCTCCTAATTCCTAGCTAGCCTCCCTGAGCCTCAGTTTCCTCAACTTAAAATGGGAACAACCATTTCTATTCCAGCCTATTTCACAGCATCACTCTAGGACCAAAGGAGATAACATAGGTGAAAGTTATTTTCCTTCAGACAGTGACAGGGCAGGTTAGACAGGCAGCCAGATAACAAAACTAGGCTCAGCTGCTAGAAATGGGTAGGCATCCTGATTGCATCAGGAGTTAAAAGCTGATCTAGACTCATGGTTTAAGTTCATGTTGTCCCCTCTAGCTGGAATGTCCTCCCATAATACCTTTGCTAAACTCCTACACATTTTTAAGAACCCAGTTCAAACAGCACTTATTTTTTGTTAGTATCTTCAGAATTAATCATTCCCTCTTTACTGCTCCCTTGGCCTTTTGAATATACCTCTAATAGCATTTTTCACTCTCACAGTAGAGATTTACTTATGTACCTGGAAGTTCTTTGAGGGCAAAGGACCATGTACTTTTTATCTTTGTATCCACCTCCCCACCCACCACCACTGTGTGGCCAACACTGGCACATGGCAGGTGTCAACCAATGTTTATAGGGTTGACTATGGAATGGGCAAGAGTTTAAAGTCAAGGAGGTAAACATCAGAAAGACCCGGGAAAGCAGAGAAGGTGGGACAGCACACACAAAGAGCCACTGTAGGGGGCAGGCAAGGAATCCAAGAGGGCAGTGTCACCAAGGTCTGTCCCAGGCAATAAGGGGACAGCCACAGGGACAAGAGTCAAAGATGAACGGTAAGTTCTTGGAAGACCAGCTAGGGATCTGGTCCTGGAAACAGCAGGGAGCGAACATGGAGCAGGAGCACCCTGCTGAGGTCCGGGGACTAAGGAGCAGGGGTATCATACTAAGTCCCACAACCAAGCTAGAATAGGAGGGCTTAGGGACCAGGAACAAGGGCAAAGAATAGAGCCAGGGAAAAGAATCAGAGCAAGGCTGAAATGGTACTGAAGAAGGCTGGAATGTCTAGAATAGGTCTGCAAAAGTTGAATTAGCAGCTAGGGATTAGTGACCTTGGCTATGAAACTGAGGGACTCTAGAGGGCAAGAGTCATTACAAGTAGTGATCATTTCCATGAAATGAGAATTACAGATGAATGGGACTCTTAGATCTACAAGAAATATTAGGAATTATCTAGTCTAACATCCCCAACCTACATATGGGGAAACTAAGAACCCAACAGGAAAAGGGACTTGCCCAAGCTCTCTCAGGGCAGAAGCAAAGCCAGAACCCAGTTCTTCTAACACTCAGTCTAGTCCTTGTCCCCTCAATGGCTATTTACCTTCAGTCAAGCAAGTCTCCTGAGGGTTTCACTAACACATCAGGTGCCCAACTCCAGCTGCTTCGAAATCTTGGGGAGCCTCCATTGTATCCACTAAGTGAGCACAAGCATTTCTGCCCAAATGGTGAAGTGCAGGTTTCCATCTTTGGGTAGAGTTTAGAGCCAATGTTCCACAGGAAATGTGCAGGTAGCAGCCCCACCTGGGGTTTGGAGAGCAAAGAGCTACTGGGGTATATGTTTACCATCAAGGACCAAACAAACCACGCACATCCTGCCCTGACATGTGCATGGGGGGATTAATCCCAACCACTGTGCTACCCCTGGAATTTTCCAGGAATGGCTAGAGAGGCCCAGTATCGAAGGTAAAGCTGAATGACACAGAGTTTTCACCACTATAAGAACATTAAAGGAAGGTCAGCCAGGCCTGAAATTTCAAATAAAGTCTTTCTTAGGCTAGAAATGAGACATGGCTCAGAAAAAAAGAATTGAGACCCTCAGGGAATTAGAGACCCTGACTCCAAGATTCAAGACCTTTCGTCCAGGGAAGAGTACATATGAAGAGGGTGTGAGGAAATTAACTCTCAATTTTACTTCATCTATACAGAAAGTATGTGAGTTTCTTCAAGTACTTCAAGTCCCAGGTTCACTGTTTACCTACCATGTGATGGGGGCCAGGGGAGTACCCATTCTGAGCCTTAGTCTCTTTTCTCACAAAGCAGTGATTGTAATGCCTGCATGCAGGTTTATAATGAAGACAAAATGTTAATAATATCTGTAAAGCATGTAGCACATTATCTGGCCCACAGTAAGGACTAAGTAACTTTGTGCTTACTTGCTTTCTTTTATTCACAGAAGAGGATGGTTATATCACCATCCAGCTCTGTCTACCCATATTTTCCCTTCTTGCTTGACTGTCTTTCTGGACCCTTCTGTGCAGATATCTTATCTGAGGCCCCAGCTCAGACAGCTCATTCCTCCCCCTGTTTCTCCCTTGGACACTAAAGGCAATTAATAGAAATTAAAGGCAATTGGACAGCTGTGTGCCACATTCAGGTCCTTGAAGGTCAGGAATTGTCAGCTTAGTCCAAAGCTGTTCCTGCCTCCCCAGATGTCCCTGCACCTCCCCAGACAAGTCCACGATCAGGGTAGAACCTAGCTTAGAATGGCTCTCGTCTTTTCCAAGGTGAATCCACTCCTAGAAGCTTATGGCTGCTTCCGGCCTGGCTCTCTCTGAGCCTTAGGTGACTATATGCCTGGCAGGCCCGACCAGGACATCAGCAGCTGACAATAATTCTCAGACCCAGTTTACCAGCGGGCAACAGCCTGGAGTCTGAACCTCCAGTAAGACCAGAGAGTATACACTCCAGCACCCCAGACACTGGAGCAGAGAGGAAGGGGAGCACTAAAGAGAAGCTGCCAAGGGGCTCAGGCTCAAACCCACTCCTCGTATTGCCCTGGGAACAAGCTACATAAAATTCGCATCAATGTCAGGCTCTTAGGCTACATGTTTGCACTGGCCATCCCTGGCACAGTGCTGCACACTGTGGCTACCACAGGGAATTAAAAGACTTCAAAGGGGAAGAAGAGTAAGGAACCAACAGTTTCTGAGTGCCTATTGCATGCCAAGAACTTGCATGCTACCCTCACCAAAACCTTATGTATTATATAATAATATGCTATATAATAATATATAATATATATAATTATATAGTAATACAATACCTTAGATATCCTCATCTTGCCAATAGAACCAGAGACTCAGAAAACCATATGAGGCCTCTGTGTCTCTGCTACTATGCTACTATGCAAAGTCTTAAATGATCTGGGAAAGACCAAGAAAAGCTGAAGAGCCTAAAACACTATGGACCAGGCTCTCAGCACCTTAACTCACTAAGCTAGTGAGTTAATACTAGCTTAGTTAACACTAGTTTAAATACCACACGCCCTCATTCATTGCTGGCAGAGTCAAATTCTGCCAAAGAGAATCTGGAGAAATATAGCAAAAGTCATAAAAATGCTCATGAACTTTGCCCCTATAATTTCATCCCCAAGATCATATCTTTAGGAAACAGTTCAACAGGGATTCACTGCAGAGTTCACCAAAAAAAAGGAAATGATCTAAATGTATGACTTCCAAAGAATGGTTTGAAAAATCCCAGAACCTTCTAATCATGTAATATTATGTATAGCCATTTTAAATGAGCATTTTAAACATCAAGAGGAAACAAAGCAAACCATTTGTGATAAAATACATAGAGACTGAAAACAAGACATCATAAACGTTGTCACTATGACTTTGTAGAAGTATGTACATGAATAAATGCAAGAAGGAATGTAGTTTGTGTTAGGGTGGCAAGATTATGGATGACTTTATTATTATTACCATGTGTAAACTGTCTTTGTAGTGTGGTGTAATACCTTTTCAATCAAAGAGAAAGAGAGAGAAAAAAAGACAGACTTAACCCCGCACTAAGGATAGGCCCAGGAGGATCAGGGCTGGGATGTGAAGCAGAAATTGAGAACCGTCCTACATACCCGGAAGGAGGAGGCCAGGAAGGCCTCCGGGGAAGGGAAGCCCTCTAGGTATGGAGAGCATTGTAATTAGTCTGATGCTAATTACAGAAGTCTCACTAGATTATTAATTTTTTGACAGACTCTGAATGAAGACTGAATTCCTTCATAAAGCCAACTTGGGTTCAGAGGCACACTTCCTGCGTGGCCATCCTCATTCTTCTCAAAAACCTAGCCTTTTCTTTCTTTTTTTTTTTTTTAAGGACAGCAGTAAAGTAAAATTTAGTAACAGAAACACACACCCTAGAGAAATTAAGACTCCTGCCTTAAACGTAGAAATTCAAGCCATTTCAGAAAACCAAAGGGGCTGGAAAAAGCAACTGAACTACAATGTTTTCTACACTGGGAAATAAAAACAGAAGTGTGAAATATTCAGCTCACTATTAAAGGCCCCTTGCTCAGGTTCCAACCCATCTTTCTGATATTACCTCATAATTGCCCCTGCAGACATCCCATGTTCCAGCCAAACTGAACCACCAATAGTCCCCAAAAGAATTTCTTCACTTTCCTACCCCCATGATTCTGTTCAAGTTGTTGCACCCACCTAAAAGTTCTCTTGTCTTTTACAACTTCTTGTTCAAGTCTGACCCATGCTCCAAGGCACAGCTCAAAGCCACATCGCTCTCAAAATCTAAGCCAATCCCTGCAACCTGAATTCATTTCTCATTCTTCACAGTGGACCCAGAGTACTTTGAACCTGTCTAAAGGAGTTACACAACACAGTCTGCCTTACTATATAATTACCTGAGTAACTGACTTTTCTACCATATTAAACCATGAGCACCTTAGGGGCAAGGACCCCTTCAGATTCCTACATGCAACCTGTCATAATGCCTGGCACACAGTAGACCCTCAGTAAATGCTTCACTGAAAGACAAAAAGAAGAGACACATCACATTTATGAGAAGCCATTTCATACCTCAGTTGCTCCTGTTAAGCAATGCAGAGATGAAGGCATGCTGTTCTGTGGTCTTGAGCAGGGGAGGGATGAATCTTGCTTTTCTAGTTTCCAGCCTTCATGAGACTCCAATTTCCTCCCTAGTTGACCGTAGTCTGCTCGGCCCCAGGTAAACATCTTGCCAGTTTCTAAAAACAAACATTATTTGAATTAAGGCTACATTACACACCTGTGCTCTCATGGGTAGGCAATGAATTACAAGAGAAAGTATGAACATTTATTTTAGCACGAACTACTATACCAGGAGCCTTCCTATCTTCCTGTAAAGAAAGCATGTGTATTCACATTTTGATGATGTGAAAACTGAGGTTCAGAGAGGTTAAATGACTTGCCCAAGATCAAACCAAGAATCTGCTCTCCCTCACCCAATCCAGGCGAGGGTCCTTTAGCCACCTTGAAGTTCCCCATGCCACAATCTCTTAGGGTCTTACTCTTAGCCCAATTAATGGCCAGTTTCATGCACTTTCTCCTCCATGAAACGTAAGGGACCTTTCAGAATCTACGCTCTTACCCAAAGGAGCAATTCTAACAGTCCCAAGGCAAGTGTCTATGTGTGCTAGAGAGAAGGGAGTGAGAGAAGAAAAAAAAAAAGACACATCCATTTGGAACCAGAAAAGCATTCAGTTCCCTAGACGTACCACATGGGAAGCTGGCCAGTGCTAAAGATGATAGAAGAAAATAAAGTTAGGAAAAGGAGAAATAGCCTTTCTTGTCCCGGATGAGAGAAAACTCGCCAAACTCATTCAGTTGTACCAAGTGCCACATTTGTTATTTCAACAGAAATGCAAAATCCGATGAGGCATAGATTATTAACAGATTCTCTGCAATAAATATGCATAACCATGTGCGCTGTATAAATTCTTTATACATGTTTATTTTAACAAAGAAAAACTTTGCTTAAGAGACAAAACACCAAGTAATGCATATTAAATTCTAGATAAATCTACTACATACTCTGTGTTTGGTATCAAAGCTTCATCTGGCCCCACATTTAACATATGGTTTATAGTGTCAGCTAAAAAACAACCATAGATTCCTGGGGGAAATGTCAGAATATTGCAGGGATACAGGCTCTGCAGGGATTCAGTTCTCAGAATGAACCTGCTAGCAGACACTAAGTAGATACCAAGGAGTTCACAGGAATCTGACTTCTGGGCTTCCTCAAAGAGGGAACAAAGTCTGTGCAGCCCACAGGGTACCTGGTATATTATGAGAGCTTGGAGCGGGTCCATTCAGATGTGCTATTTCATGGATCTGCATGTGCTGTTCCTTTTGCTATTGATGTCCTTTCCTTACCTGGTAAGCTATGGCCCAACCTTTAGACTCCAGCTCATATAATACTAGTTCTATGAAAACTTTCTTGACTCCCCAACTCTATCCAGAAAGGTGAAACTCACCCTCCTGTGAGCCACCTTTATTATTAACATAATACATATCAACTACTCTGTTGCCATTTAACAGGTGAGAAAATTAAGGTTCAGAGAAGTGACCTGCCCAGGGTCACACAGCTCAGCCACATCTCTTTCTATTAGCCCAGGGTAACACTCTGCATTGGTTACTCACATTGGTCACTGCATAATCACTCAACACTCTTCCTTCACTTCTGCAGGGTTAGACTCCAAAAAGCCCATGTACCCAGGACCCATGAAACCCATGAAGCACCCAAAACTGGCAAACTGTCCTACCCGAGCTGGCCAGGATTTACAACCAGACAGCCTGAGCAGGGGATTCCCCAGAAACCAGAGGATAAGACTATTGCTGCTTAAATGACCCTAGCATTCCTCTGCTGGGAAAAACTAGGAAGTTGTTATCTGCAAGATGACAGAAAGAATTATGTTGTCACAAATCACAAAATGAATCCTTTCTTTCACATCAAATAAAACATCTTAGAACTTTCTCTGTTATTGATTATTGATGACCAAGATAGGCAAGACTGCCAGAATATGGTGCCACCATTATTCCATCTCCAATAGAAATTCGACCATTCCACTTACATAGCACTTTTCACCTTTGAAGCACTTTACAAAGATTAACTAATTAATCCTCATACTCCCTGGGGAGGCCATAGACATTCCAGTAGAGACAAGTCCAGAAACCAGGCCAACTAGATGTTCAGCCTTCAGCCTCAAGCCTAAATCTGATGTACTCTCTGAACCTGTTTCTCCTCAAAATAAACTCTGCATCAGAAGGCTCACAGAGGGCAGAGGAGGCCCTTTTATTTTTGCTTTTCTTTTAAACAGACATTTATTGACCACCTCCCAAATACCAGGCACACTCATAGACACCATCTCAATCAATCCTTACAACAATGCTATAACGTACAGATTATTAAACTTATTTTACAGATGAGGCTAAATGACTTAAGAGGTTAAATGACTTGACTGAGTTCAAATAACCAGCAAGTGGTGGAATCAAGATTTAAACCTGTGCCTTCAGAGTCCAAGTCCTGTGGTATCTCCAGTGATGGCACAGCTGCTGTCGCAAACTGATGAAACTTGGCTGATAAAACAGCCATTTTACAATGTTTGAGGAGGGGAAAAATCCAGATTAAACGGATGTGCTCTGTGTACCATCCAGCTTTCCTCACTAGAGTGACCTCCCTCCCAAGAGGCCATGCAGAACTCAGGACTAGAAATGCTGAAATAAAGGCATTAAACACATGGATTATGATTTTATGTCACTTGGAGTAAAATAATGAATCCACATACAAAAAGCGTTCATTAATGCACTGTAGATAAATGTCTGCTTCAAGCTGATGCATGCTGTCAAATCGAAGGAGATTCAGATCACAAATTTAACAAATGAATCTTTTCCTTAAAGGATTATATATTACTGTGATAAAAAATAGATATATTAATGTCATCCAAAAAATATAGGTATGTGTCTCCAGGTAAATGATAAATGAGAGAAATGACAAAACAGCTCAAAATAAAGTCAGTAAGTGAAATATAATTTAAAGGCAAGTCCATGTAAGAACTAACACAGAATAACTTCAGAGTAAGAAGTGTACACTGCAAAAGGTCTGGACACGACACAGGAAACGGCAGGGGCCAAACGAGAAGTATTGAGAAAGAACACTTACGGGGCTTGGAACTAGAACTGTCCTGGCAGTCTTACGGAACAAGTGGCATTTAAGCTGAATTTCTGGTTAAGAGAAGAAAATGGGAGAATGAGGGAGGATACTGTAGGAGCAGAGAGAAGGGATGAGCAATGACGTGGAAATCCAAAGGCAGGAGAGTGAATGAGGTTCACAGGGGAGGGAGCCTGGGAAGGAACTAGGTCTGCCAGGCTGGGGCCAGCCACAGGGAAATGCCAGGCTTGGGGTCCCCAAACTTGGTTGCTTGCACCTCTCTATCAGTAAAATATTTTTTAACATACCATTAATATATGTACATTCATTTATTAAGGTGTGTGCTTATATTTTACACATTCATAAATTATAAATATGTACCCTCACTCAAAAACACATAATATATTAATAAAACACACTCAAAAAATAGAAAATGTATAAGAATGGGATAAAAACATATAAAAGAAGTTACAAGATTCTCTTTTACACCCTGGCAATTCATCTTGCATGCTCACTTTAGTGACTACTGCTAACTAGACCATAGGGAGACTGCAGACTTTTGAGCAGGGGTGGATGACAGGAATATTTGGGGACAGTACATCTGGCAAAGGATTGTGGGAGATGAGAAATAATAATATTCATAGCTAACACCTCTATAGCACCTACTATGTGCCAAGCACTATTCTAAGCATTCTCTATACAGTGTTTTGTTTATCCCCCCAACAACCTCATGAGATTGTTATCCTTACCATCCCCATTTTACCAACAGGGAACAAGGTAATTACCCAAGCCACAGAGGTAGTAAATGAATAGGGAAACCACTATAATAATACAAGCCTAAGATGCATCAGGCCTAAACTAGGATTGGAGTTGAAGGAAAACAAAAAAGAATGAATGAATTTTCAGGGCTTAGCACCCCATTAGATGTAAGAAAAAGGGAAGGGGAAGAAATAAACACCACTCTGAGATTTCAGCATTTCAAGGTTAGTCAGAGGGTGGCATCACTAAAAGAAACAGATGAAGGGGCAGAGATGCTAGATCAGGGGTCCTGCCAATGGGAATCATGAAATGTTATTTTATTATCAAATTATTTAACTCTCCTGGGGCCTTTCGCAAGCATGTTATCAAATAGTCAAATACAAATAAAAGAGGAGGAAGTAAGGAGAAAGACTACTAGGTACAAAGCCCAGGGAGCAGGGTACTCTGAAGGCTGAGTGGGTTGACGGTGGATATTCGAGAGGTCAACTTCCTTTGCCATCCATCAAGGGCTACAGATGCTGCAGCCACAGCCATATGCACAATGAGAAGCAGATCCAGCAAAATCTGAGCTCTTCAGGGAAGAAAAATTTCTACCCTGTTCCAGGAAGTCCTGTAGGTTATAGGAAAGTAGATTAGAGGAACATTCATATTTTCTTAACAGAATCTGTCCAAAAAGGGAACAGAATGTCATGAATATAGCAAAAGGGACTTACCAAACAAAGGATGTTATAAAAAGAAAACCAATGGGTCAGACAGAGAAAAAGCCACACAACTTCTTCAGTCCCTCCCAAAATATTCCAGGATGCTATGAGGCCTTCTAGAATATACACATACGAGGAGAAGGAGGCCACTCTCTACCTAATGCATTTGTTATATTTATAATTCACCTGTTCACAAACATCAGCTACTCTCTGGGTTATTCATTCTAAGTCTTTAGACGGTAAGAACCTGACTTCCGTAACTCATCCTTCATTCTGCCATGTGGATGGACCCTTTACAAAAAGGCATTTGATGATAACAACCAAAGATTGGTCAAACACAGAACTAACTGCCCAGGAGTCACCCAGCATCATCTTCCTGTACAAGAAGCAAGAAAGAGGGAAAGAGAGAGCTCAGAGCACAGGTGCTGGAAGCAGTCACACCAAGCTGCTTTCTGTCCAGCATGCACCACGCTGCTCTTCCACAAGGACCCTACACCGGTTCCTCTGTCCCCATTTACCCAGGCAACTCCTACCTACTCTTCTACTCTGCTGACTCCACAACCCAGATCGGACTCCTCTGCGCAACGATCTCAGAGAACCACGTTCCTCATCTTGGGAACACTTACCTCAGTTTATAAATGTATACTCATTTGGGGAACTGTTTGATTAATGTTCTGTCTCCTCCTCCAGAGAACCAGCTGTATGGTAGCAGGGACTGACTGTTTTTGCGCATCCCAGGATCTTAGAATAATGCCCAGCACAAAGCAGATGCTCAATAAATATTTGCTGCTTGAATGAACAAACGAATCTAACCATCTCTCTACCTATCAACCCACCTACCTACCTCTCGCTCACCACTACTGAACATTATTTGCTGGCTCCATAATCTTGAGCAAATTACTCAACCTCTCTAAGTCTCATCTGCAGCGTTGTTGCAAGGATACTTCTGCATAAAGCGCATGGCACATACTAGTGAATATTAGGCACTATTATAATTACTATTATTTTCCCAAACTGAACAACACAGCCTTCTCAAGGAGTTCCATAGTTCCACCCACAGTTTCTACCAATTTGTCAAATCTTCTCAGTCAATTCCCACCTACAAATGTTTTAGGGTCAATGCCTCTAATGATAATCAAAAAAGAGAAAGAGCATTAAAGGCTACATCTTGGAATTTTGGATTTTTTTAAGATTCGAGCATAGTGGCTAGCACATCAGAGGCCCCTGATGAAACAAATTAATTAAAACTAAGAAAAAAGTATACAATGCATGCTATCTTGGTGATGGGCACACTTACAACTTTGACTCAAATGGCACAAAAACAATTCATGTAACCAAAACATTTGTACCCCTATAATACTCTGAAATAAAAAAACAAACAAACAAACAAAAAAAAAAACTAAGAAAAAAGAAGAAAGTGGAAGCAAGCAATGAAGAAGATAGATGAAATAAGGTAAGCCAAAGAAGAGAGGAAGCTTTAGACCAAGACTCTAATCCTGGCTTCTCTTCTAGTTACCTGGCATACAATTTTATTGGCACTTTTGGAATATTTAGTCTGACCAGTATTTCAAAATAAAACATCTATTCTAATATCAAAGACCATTCATATAGTTAATAATCTAACTAAAAATTGAGATGGAACTGCACATCTTGTTATTTTTTAGTAAAATTTCCAAAGTTTCCTAAATTGTAGCATTCATAACATCACATGATAAAAGCCTTGGAATTTTTTAAAAAGTTAATACAGGAATAAAATTTCCCAACATGGGCTGCCCAACTAAAAAGAGGAGAAGAAACCAGAAAAGAGAGTGAACAAAAGTTGAGAGACTGGGGAGAATTTGTTTACTGAGAGCTAACTCTGTAAAACTCTGTTTTAGGTACTGTCATTAAGTTGTTAATATATAATTTCATCAGCCCTGAATGATTGGTGTGAATCCCATTTTATAGATTAAGAAACAGATCACAGAGGTTAAATGACCTGCCCAAGATCACACAGCTAGGAAGTGGTAAAGCTGCAATAATAATAATAATAATAATAATAATAGCAGCTAATACATTGAGGGCACTTATTTCATGCTAAACTCTTTACAAAGATTATCCCATTTAATCCACATAAACACCCTATGAGTAGGCATTATAATCCCCAAATTACAGATGAGAATATTAATGCTTAGAGAGGTTAAGTCTCAGGCTCGGCACCAGCAGCTCTCAGTAGCAGAACTAGGATGGGACCCAGCAGCCTGGCACCAAAGTCAGTGCCCTCAGTCATTGCCCTGCAGAGGATGCACAGGTCTGTCTGACCTGGGCTCCACTTTTCACTTAGTCACACTGCCTCTTCAGAAGTGAACATTCCCAAGGACTTCCGGAGGTTGTTCAGAGTCACAGAGACACACGTGTGGGCTATAGGCACAAAGAGAGCCCTGGTAAGTGACTGCGTAAGCTTCATCCTCAGCCTACATGGCAAAGATCAGAGTCTCAAAACATACAGGCACTCCCATGGCTGCTCCATTCTCACCACTGGCTTTACTAGCTACCAAATCAGGGGCACCAGTGATAGTTGAGACAGACTGCACCCTGAGGAGCACCGGACTGGCTGCAGGACTGAGTGACATGCAGGGTCGGGGCTTCCCGGACAAAAGCAAGGAGGAATCGGGCTAGTTTCTTCTCCCAAACTGGTCAATGGCATCTCAGGAAGCCCCAGTCCTAGTTTGTTTAGCAGCTCCCTCACCTCCCCAAAGCTTCTGTGTTCTCTTAATGCTGGATGAGATGACTGCCGTCCCTTTGTCAAGAACACACTCCGCTTCCTCCCTCCCGGGCCGCGGTGTCATGCTCCGCCTGGCCTGCAATGCTGGCCAGCCTGCTTGCCCCATCTATGGGATCCTACTTGCTCTCCAGGGCCTAACTCAAATGCTGCTGCCTCGCTGAAGCACCTTCTCATCCCCTAGTCAGAACAGGACATTTCTTCCTCTAGGAGCCCCCGGCACAGCGCTTGTGTCTCAACCACTATTCCAGTCCATCCCTCCAAATATGCTGTTCTTTGACTGCATGTCTCATATTGCCCACTAAAGGGGAAAGAACAGTGATCCTTTCTTATTCTCTCTATAGTCTCCACAGTACCTGCTACAGGCATCACTCTTACCGTGGACTTTTATATGCCACCAAGGACATCAGAGACCACCCAATCCAACTCCCCAACGATAAAACAAAACCAACGAAAATAAATAACTTTTCCAAGTCACACAACCTGCTTAGAAACAGAGCCAGGCCTTCACAACAAACAGTTATTGAGCACTTACTGCCTGCCAGGTGCCGTCCTGAGCACTGGGAGCTACTGCACTGAACAAAACACAAAACTCCCTTCCCTCATGAAGCTCACATTCTAATGGGGGGCAGGACAGGCAGTTAACAAATAAACACATAAAATGCATCCCACGGCAAATGACTTTAATTGCTATGGAGAAACAGAAAGGAGGGGAAGGGGACAGGCAGAGCTGGGGAGGGAGGTGGAGGTCCAGACCGGTGCCCAGCTCCTGACTTCCCTTCTGGGCTTCTCCTCTGCAGCACACCACCTTTCTCAAACTGGAAGTCCCCACCAACTCATGTGGAGGTAACGAAACTTGCTCTAAATACCTCTCAGGACTATGATGAAAAGGCAGAGGATAAACATGAAAGCACTTTGTGAATGCTAAATGCAGGTATTAGTGACATGACTGTCACTCTCTAAAGCCAGTGTGCAGAGAACCATTGTGAGAGGCAGGGCCGTGCGCCCCTGCTCTGAGGTGGCTGCTCAGGTTTCCTGTTCCTCCAGGGATCCTGCAGCAAGGACATCAGGCTGCTAGTCACACCTAGAAGCCAGCTGACACCCTGAGAAAAATCCCTCATGGAGGCCAGCGCCTCTACAGATGTTTCCCAACTCATTTCACATTCAAACTCCAAAGCCTCTTTGCACACTTTTAGATTCTTATTAATAACATTTTAAAATGTAGATTGCTGCCTAATCTTAGCTGCGTAATTAAAAAAAATAATCTTGCTTCTCTCCCTCCCAGCAAGAAAGGAAACTCTACCCCAGGGCTTCTGCAACTAAGAATCACACCCTGCAGAAAAGCTAGTAGGAGGCTCAAGTTGGGGGGTGGGGAATGTGGGGGAGGGTAGATGAAGCCAAGAAGCAAATCTAATCCCTTGACTTTAGAGAAAATGAAAATGAGGCTGAAGGAAGGCAAAGATCTGCCCAAGGACACAATACGCTTTGGCAGAGCC
Organism: Indri indri; assembly: GCA_004363605.1. Taxonomy (NCBI): domain Eukaryota; kingdom Metazoa; phylum Chordata; class Mammalia; order Primates; family Indriidae; genus Indri; species Indri indri. The sequence goes on from RJWJ010000043.1 coordinate 259,133, forward strand.
AGAACTGGGATCCCTGTTTCCTGCTTCCCAGTGGACTCTGTCCACTGCCCACCGGGGAAAGGAAAGGAAGACAACAGACTGTATGTAAGTCCTTGGAGGGCAGGAATCATCTCTGTCTCCTTACACAGGGAGCAGAGCAGTGTTCACCTGGAGAAAGAGCTACAGGTTTTGGATTCTCAAGAGGATTATGGGAACAATGTTCAAGTTCTTTACATTCAATTCAGCCTCACAAACTGTCAGAGCAAGAAGGGACCTCAGAGGTCACTCAGAGGACTTCTTACTCAATCATCTTCTTCTAGGTGGGAAAAGTGAGGCCCAGAAGGGAAAGTAACTTATTTATGCAAGGTCAAATAGTGAGTTAGAAGCTAAGCTAAGACTAGAACCCAGGCCACCCGGACTTTTAGTACCTCCTGTCCACAACTTATTAGGAAGGTACAGCCATACCTCTTTATGCTCTTTGTTGTGCTCTGCAGATACCACGTCCTTTACAAATTGTTTGTGGAAACACTGTGTTGAACAAATCTATCGGCATATTTTTTCCAAAAGCATGTGCTCACTTCGTGTCTCTGTGTCACGTTTTCTTAATTCTCATAATATTTTAAACTTTTTCATTATTATTATATCTGGCATGGTGATCTGTGATCTTTTTTTTTTTTTTTTTTTTTTTTTTGAGACAGAGTCTCACTCTGTTGCCTGGGCAGGAGTGCAGTCGTGTCATCACAGCTCACTGCAACCTCAAATTCTTGGACTCAAGTGATCCTCCTGCCTCAGCCTCCCAAGTAGCTGGGACTACAGGTGCATACCTCCCTGCCCAGCTAATTTTTCTATTTTTTGTAGAGATGGGGTCTCACTCTTGCTCAGGCTGGTCTTGAACTCCTAAGCTCAAGTGATGCTTCTGCCTCAGCCTGCCAGAGTGCTAGGATTAACAGGTGTGAGCCACTGATTCAGCCTGATCAGTGATCTTTGATGTTACTATTGTAATTGTTTTGGGGCACCACGAACCACACCCACACAGACAGCAAACTTAACTGGTAAATGTGTGTGTTCCGACTGCTCCACCAACCAGCCATTCTCCCACCTCTCTCCCTCTCCTCGGGCCTCCCTATTTCCTAAGAACCAATATTGAAAAGAGGCCAATTAATAACCCAACAATGGTTTCTAAGGGTTCAAGTGAAAGGAAGAGTCACACATCTCTCACTTTAAATCAAAAGCTAGAGATGATTAAGCTTAGTGAGGAAGACATATAGAAAGCAGAGATAGGCCAAAACTAGACCTCCTGTGCCAAACAGCCAAGCTGTGAATGCAAACGAAAAGTTCTTGAAAGAAATTAAAAGTGTTACTCCATTGAACACACAAATAAGGAAAGAAAACAGCCTTACTACTGACAGGGAGAAAGTTTTAGTGGTCTGGATAAAAGATCAAACCAGCCACAATGTTCCCTTAAGCCAAAGCCTAATCCAGAGCAAAACCCCAACTCTCTTAAATTCTATGAAGGCTGAGAGAGGTGAGGAAGTTACATAAGCTCTCTGAAGCTAGGAGAGGTTGGTCCATGAGGTTTAAGAAAATAAGCTGTCTCTATAACATAAAAGTACAAGGTGAAGCAGCAAGTGCCGATGGAGAAGTTGCAGCAAGTTATCCAGAAGATCTAGCCAAGATCGATGAGGAAGGTGCCTATACTAAACAACAGATCTTCAAGGTAGAACAAACAGCATTCTGTGGGAATAAGATACCATCCAGGACTTTCACAGCAAGAGAGAAGTCAATGCCTGGCTAAAGCTTCAAAGGACAGGTTGACTCTCTTGTCAGGGGCTAAAGAAACTGGTAACTTGAAGTTGAAGCCCATGGTCATTTACCATTCTGAAAATTTTAGGGCCCTTAAGAATTACACTAAATCTACTCTGCCTGTGCTTTAACAATGAAACAACAAAGCCTGGGTGTCAACACATCTGTTTATTACATGGTTTACTGAATATTTTAAGCCCACTGTTGAGACCTACTGCTCAGAAAAAAATACTCCATTCAAAAGATTACTGCTCACCAACAATGCACCGGCCACCCAAGAGCTCTGATGGAGATGTACAAGATTAATATTGTTTTCCACCTGCTAACATAACATCCACTCTGCAGCCACAGATCAAGGAGTCATTTTGATTTCTAAGTCTTATTATTTAAGAAATACATTTCATAAGGCTGTAGCTGCCAAAGATAGTAATCCCTCTGATGGATATGGGAAAAGCAAATTGAAAACCTTCTGGAAAGGATTCATCATTCTATATGCCATTAAGGATACTTGTGATTCGTGGGAGAAGATCAAAATATCAACATTAACCAAAGTTTGGAAAAGAGTTGATTCCAACCCTCGGGGATCACTTTAAGGAATTTAAGACTTCAGTAAAGGAAGTCACAGCAGATGTGGTGGAAATAGCAACAGAACTAGAATTAGAAGTGGAGCTTGAAGATGTGACTGAATTGCTGCAATCTCATGATCAAACTTGAGGGGATAAGGAGTTGCTTCTTATGCATGAGCACAGAAAGTGGTTTCTTGAGATAGAAACTACCCCTGGTGATGACTGTGAACATTGTTGAAAAGGCAATAAAGGATGTGGAATGTTATATAAACTTAGTTGATAAAGCAGTGGCAGGATCTAAGAGGACTGACTCCGATTTTGAAAGAAGTTCTACCACGGGTAAAAAATGCTATCAAACAGCATCGTATGCTACAGAGGGATGTCTCATGAAAGGAAGAGTCAGTTGATGCAGCAAATTTCACCATGTCTTATTTAAGAAATTGCCACAGCCACCCCAACCTTCAACAACTACCACCCTGATCGGTCAACAGCTATCAACATCGAGGCAAGACCTTCACATGTTGGCAACAAAAAGATTACGACTCACTGAAAGCTCAGATGATTTTTGGCATTTTTTAGCAATAAAGCATTTTTTAAATAAAGTATGTACACTGTTTTTAGGCATAATGCTGTTGTACACTTAATAAACTACAGTATAGTGTAAACGCAACTTTAACATGCACTGGGAAGCCAAAAAACTCACATGACTCACTTTTTTGCATTATTCACTTTATTGCTGTGGTCTGGAACCAAAGCTGCGAATTCTCCAGAATATGCCTGTACCAGTCAATTTCTCCAAGCTTCCATTGCTACCTGCCTCACCTAATTACCAAAGGTTTCCTGGGTTCCTTGGCAGGGAAAAACAGACAGGTCAGATCCACATGATCCCTCACTGCCTCCACCCTGGGGATAGCTTTTCGGGAGGCCCAGGGGCTGGGTAATGGAAGGACACACATTTCTATCTCCATATCCTCCAGAGCCTCCTCTCTCTACCCGGAACTGCCATCCCTAGCCCTGGACATCACTTTCAGTTTTTGCTCATTGCAAAAGATCATCAGCAGTTTCCATTTCTGTGAAGTTACCAAAAAAAAGAAAGAAAGAAAAAAGGCCAAGCATTGCACCCAGCTGTTGGTGAGGCCGCATTTTCCACTGATGACGATGACTCATAGTGCCCAAGCTAAAGGCTGGAGCTGGGAATGCGACTTTGGAGAATCAGCACAGCCAAGGGAAAGCCGCAGTTCCCAAGCACGCCTAAACCTGCAGAGAAGAGCTGCTTGCCTGAGTTCCCTTGGTAAAAATCCCAGCACCTGGCCATGGGAACACAGCTCCCCCTGCAGACCACCCCAAGGCCCCACAGGAGCAGGACCAGGGACACACCATACACCGGAGCCAGTGAATTCTGCAAAGCCCCACCATGTATCAAGGAGGTTATATTAGGAAGCCAGCGTCCCACCTCTGAAACCCCAAGAAACCCCACAACCCCCTAGAAATACGATTTGCATCCTTGGCTTTCAAAAAAGAGAAACCGGCTTTCGGTAAATGGGAGGCCCAGATTAAGATCTTCAAATAGGGGTGACAAAAGTTGCCCCCTATCTTTGGGTAGGCAAATAATTCACCAGAGGCAGGAGCAAGGAGGGGAGGGAACCTATCCTGGGATGCCAGTTTCTGGTCAACCAATGAGGACGTCTTGGGGCATGACTTTGGATAGTGTCTCTCCAATTTACTCTGACCCACCCCCTGGGAAACTGTCCCAGGTTCCTCAAGAGAGTTGAGCATAAAAGACCTATTGGGGTCCTAATAGGGCTGTACTCACAGATAGGGAAACACTCTCCCACCCCCACATTTGAGGACCCTGCAAGGGTGAGACTGAGCAGCAGGACACAGGAAGATTCAGAGAGGGAACACTCACTGAAGCGTCTGTGGTTCGGGGATTTACCATTTGCCTCAAGCACTGGCAGCAATGAGCATCGCCCAAGGAAGCCACTGAGGAGAACACATTATGTTCAAGGACCCACCGGGAAAGCGAAGATAATCAGAAGACTTAGAGTCCCCGTAATTTCAAAAGAGCGGGGTGGGAGAGGTTTGGGATTGAAGTCCACTGTCAAGGCTGGTGGGCAGTGTGACAATGGCTGCAGTTACATTCACATGGCTCATCTGGAGGCCCATGGCCTCATGGTATGGAAAAGGAAGGGTCACCAGGGCAGCTCCATGGTGGGGCAGCCTGCCTTTCCCTGTCACATCTGCTCATCTCCCTCCTGCTCTGTTCCCTGCTCCCATCTGTCCCCCAGAATAAACACCCTCTATAAGTAGCCCATCTAACAAGAACCTCCAAGGCACCAATGTGCCCTTTTGTAAAAACCTGACACAGTTTAAGACTACCTCCCACGGTGTTCACATTTAGTCCCACCAGAGACAGTGACCATCAAAGCTACAGTACTTTTCTTGGAGAGGCTGACTTTTCCATGGCCAGGGCCTGGGAGAGGCATCTGCTACTCAGGATTTTTCATTTCATAGGCTCAGCTCCAACCAAATCAGCAAAGCACTGTTACTATGGACCATCTGCCAGGACCCGGAAACAGCCCTGTTACATAAAGGGGCTGGGATAATGAAATTTATTAAACTGGATTCTTCCTCCATAAAAGAGACAAAGCACTTTAAGACTCTCTTAAAAGAGGTGATGTAGGGCAGCGGAGGAGCCCTGGACAAGGGGCCCACTTGGTTCTAATCCTGGCTCTGCTATCTGTTAGCTGTGCAACCATGGAGACAAATCACCTTCTCTCCCTGGGCTTCTGTTTTATCAAATCTCACATAAGGATGACATGGTCCCTTCAGGCATTAAAATCCCATGATTTATTACTGTTTTCACCAAAATGGCAAAAAATGTTAAGCTTACCTTGATGTTAATTTTGTGCTATAGGGTTAATTTTCTAAAAAAGAAAAAAAAAAAACAAAACAGTTCCTACAGATGTGTGGGCTGAAAGGAGCCAAGTGGTGAGTGGGGCTGGCTGCCTCTGGGGCTGGCTGGAGGAGAACGTACACAGAGGAGAAACTGAAGGCTGGGACCTTCTATCAGCCCAGGCAGGAGAGGCCTAGGCAAAACCCAAGTGAGAGTGTGGCTGGGGAGCAGTACCACTGATGACCCTGCCTCCGCACACAGCACTTTCAAAAAGTGCCTTCACATCCATGATCTGATCTGACCCTTACAACAGCCCCAAAGTTGACAAGGTGATGTGGACCCGCATCTCACACTGAGCAAAGTGAGGCTCAGGAACTAGGTAGAGTGAGCCCACGCCTCCTAATTTCTTTTCAGTTTCCTCAAGTGCAAAATGGGAGCGAGTCTTACTTGGCAAAATTTCTGTATGGATTAAAGAGATGATGTTTGTAAAGCCCTGGCAAAGTGCCTGGCACACAGTGTGCCCTTGATCAATGTTGAGTAACCCCTTCCTCGCACACCTCCATCTCCTCAGGGAGGTGTGGGGAGAAGCCCCAAAGCTGCTCATTTTTAGGCCCTGAAGAAACGCTTCAACATGAAGGGTAACATGATGGCTTCCTAAGTGGCCTTCCATGTGGCCTGCGAAGCTTCCCAGAAGAAAGACCGATGAGCTGGATGACTCCAGTCCCTGTCCATCTCATGGATTCTCACAGTCCCCCAGCCCCTGGGCGAAGGGGCTCCCCTGAGAATCCAGAGTGCCTCGATCTCAGCCGCAGAGAAGGGACCTGAAGCAGGAAGAAAGCAGGAGGCCTCAGCAGAGGGGCTGCAAGAGCCACCCGAGCCAGGGGCTTTCCTCTCGCTGCGCATGTTTCTCACACGCCACGCCCCGCACCACCTTCAGCGGCTCCTTCCCCGGCTCACAGAGGAAGGCTGGGCAAGGACCCGGTCTCGTTACACCCAAAAGTTTCCAGTCTCTTCTCATCTTACCTGGCCCATGTCAAGCGAACTACACCAGGGTGCAATTCCCACTTCTACGGTTTTGCTCACAGTATTCCTTCTGCCTGGAATGCCCTCCCCTCCCCTCTGCCTATGTAACAAACATTTGTTGAACAAATGAGTGAAGGAATGAAGGAAGGAACTGAGAACGAGTGTATGATATAATACACCCCTGTGAGGCAGACAAATTGGGGATCATAGTTCTTATTTTCCAGATGAGGAAATTGAGGCCCAGAGAAGTTAGATGACTTGCCTAAGGTCACACAGCCAACAGATGGCCAAATCAGAACTGGAACACAGCCCTTCAGGGCTCTTTTGGCACATCAGGCTCCCTCCTAAGGCAAAAAGTCACTCTCAGACTGGGAAAGAGCTGATTCCTCCAAGATTCCTCAAAATGGGCCACTTTCATCTTGGCACACACTGAGAGCACTTTAAAGCCCTGGCTGTCACTATGATTGCTGAGTGCTCCCATGGGACAGGCAAGGTCCCCTGAGAAGGGCAAGCACAGTGCCATCTGTCAAGAACCTAAAAATGATGGTAAAATTACAGGCCAGTAACTTAATGCTCATTTTTAGAGAGCTCCTAGAACAAATCAATCTCCACCAGGAAAGAGGAGGATTCCTTGAATGGAAACTGAGCCCTCTGCCAGGGACCTGCAAGCCCTTCCCAAACCATCTGGTGAGCTTGCAGCATGGCTAGTGCCCCCAGACACTGTGGACAGACAGGGCAGCCAAGGACCCAAGGCAAGGCCTTGCAGACACAGGGGCAAAGCTGATCTTAAAACCTGGGGCACCAGGCATTGCTGTCAGCCTCAGGGAGCTGGGGCTCTCTGCCCTGGGCTTCTCTGAGACAGTGGGAAGAGCGCAAGGCCATAGTGTGCACCTCCTGAGCACAGCCACTGGAAACGGCGAAGCTTCCACATGCAAAAACTCCAGCCATTCCGTGCCTCCAGCACTCACTGAGCCTCTCTCCTGTCTACATCAGGAGACATCCAGGGGTGAATAAAACAGACCAAGTACCTAACCTTACGGGGCTCACATTTGGTTAGGAGAGAGTGACAAAAAAATAAGTAAACAAATAACAATACTATGATTTCAGGCAATGAAAACTGCTATAATGAAAAATAATGCAGGGTAGGGAGTAGACTGTGAGAGGTGACATTTGGACAAGAACCAATGGAAGTGAGGCAGTAACTACGTGGGAATCAGAGAGAGGAGCACTGCTGGCAGAAGAAACTGCCAGAACACAGGCACAGAGAGGAAAGGTGTCTACCATTTCTCAGAGGGCTTGATACTACCAGCCACCACTCCCTAACCTGCTCCATCAACACCCGCCCTTTCCTGCCTCAAAGGCCTCCTTTCTCCAGCAGCCCCCGACAGCTCCCCCACAAGCTTCCTCCAGGGAAGAGAGACAAAATACTTGTTCCTCCCCGCCCTAAAGCCTAGGAGGTGGCTATGTTTGTATCCCCAGCCAGCCGATATGCTGAAATCCTAACCCCCAAAGTGAGGGAGGTGGGGCCTTTGGGAGGTACCACCCTCATGGATGGTATTAGTGCCCTTATAAAAGAGACCCCAGAAAGCTCCCTCGCCCCTTCTGCCATGTGAGGACACAGTGAGAAGATGGTCATCTATGGACCAGGAGGTGGACCATCACCAGACACCAAATCTGCCGGCACTCTGATTAGGACCTCCCAGCCTCCAGAACTGTGAGAAATCAGTTTCTGTTGTTTATAAGTCACCCAATCTATAGTGCTTTGTTAGAGCAATTTGAAGTAAGATAGTCACTCGCTATATTTCCAGTGAGGTCACTTTGAGGGGAGGTAGCATAATTAAATGAGTATGAGCTTTGACATCAAACAGAACAGGGTTCGAGTGTCTGCTTTGCTTCTTAACTAGCTGTGTTACTTTAGACAAGACACTGAGCCTCTCTGAGCCTCAATCCTCACTTGGAATGCAAGGGAAATGACCCCCACCTTAGGGGCACAGAAGGAGTACGTAAGTGGCAACACCTGGCAGAGCACCTAGTACATAGTAAGTGCTTGGCAAACACTGGTTCCCTGCCCTACCCTGACCCCCTCGGGGACTTAAAAAAATAATTTTTTTTTGTTGTTCAACCAATTGTGCTAACTCATGTGTGCAGCATGCCTCCAGCGAGGCCCTAGGTGTGGGGCTTAAGGGATGACCCCCATCCCATCCATGGCACAGCATGACGGGAGGCCTTGGCCCAGAGAACTAGAGAGGAGAACTGGGCAGGGCAGAGGGAGCAGAAAAGACAACGGACACTGCCCTTGCTGGGGGTAAGAGGGTGGAAATCATTAGGAACAGACCCTCAGAGAAAGCAGGAAGAAGGCAGACATTTACTGCTGTCCCTGTTCCTTCCCACATCTGGCTCATGGGCCCTTGCTTCCTGGCTCTCCCATGGGGCAGCCAGCTAGAGGCCAAACCAATCTCAGTTCCTCTCTAGAGCAAGGACTATCGGGCATCGACTCACAGTGAGGCCTTAGGCAGGCCCCATTCCCTTTCTGGGCGTGAATTCTCCCATCCATACAAAAAGGGGGAGGGCCCTGGGTGACCTCTAGGGGTCCTTTCAGCTCTAACCTTGCTAATCCTGACTCTGGATACTGCCTACCGGCTTCATCTCCCAGGCTGTCTGCCTGCCCACTGCTGCCATCTGGTGGCCTCCGCGCCCAGCTGCACTTGGCTTTGGCCGGGACCAGGTGCCCCTGATAGAATGCACCCACTTCAAAAGGGTGAATCTTGCTTCTGCTCCAGGTGGACACACACTGCACTTCTCGAGACCACAGATCAGTGGGTATTCATTGCCAGACACAAAAACCAAATATGACACCAGAACTTCATCTCTTTGGTAGAGACGACACAACTGCAGCTGAGAGCCTGACCTCCCTTCCCAAAGACAGGAAATAACCTGCACAAGGTCACACAGCTGCCCGGCTCCCAGGCCACTGCACAGTTTCACTTTACCACAATGCTTAGGGCTGATGGGCATCCGCAATCCAAAAATAAAGTCAGCCTAGGGCCAAGGAACAAAGCCGTTAGAAGGTGGGAAGAAAAACTGTCAAGATTCCTCAAACAATGCTAAGGCATGGCACATGAGCAAGCTATGTATTGCCTGCAGAAAGTCACTGGAAATACAAACTTGGGTGTCCACCTAACCGTGGAGGTCGTCATTCATAAGAACACCTGCAGGGTCTTCCATTAACCAGCCTCCAAGCCATCGCCACAGCCCGGATCACAGGCTAGGCAGGCCACCAAACCATGGGGAAGACACTGAGGTAGCCTCATGTGCTTCCCCTGCCAGATGTGAGCTCCTCAGGGCAGGGTTATAGCTTTTCTTCTCTATCTCCAGGCCTCTTAACATCTGGCCAGAGGAGCTCAACAAAGGTGTATACAGGTAGATCCCTTAGGTTCCTGCTCCAGCATGGAACCTCTCCACTCTCTGGGGACTCCACTGATCACGCCTTTGGCTACATCTGCAGCCTTCTTCTAAACTCTGTAGTGCAAACCTGAAAAAGTAAGTCACTGGCCTGTTCAGGCCTCTATTATCTCACATCTGAAACATAATGAGGTTTTGCTCGATGATCTTCAAAGTCCTTTTAATTCTAAATGTTAGAATTTGAAATGCCCCGGGCAAATCAAAGCTACTCTTCACCTGCAGAGACAATCTAACAATGGGAAAGGGGAAAGTAAACAATGCTTCCCTCTAGTGGTTCCATGCTGTCACTACATCCTCCTGGCTCAGAGCACCTATCACTAAACCCCTACTCAATTTCACCCTCGACTCTGAATAATAGAAATCAGCCTGCAGCCAGTGGAGCCCAAGTGCAGAGAAGCCAGACAGAAAACAAGAAGGTCAGTCTCAAGGAACCAATGAGGCCTCTTAGCTGGTTCTACAACAGTGGAGAAATTCCCCATCTGTTTGAACGAGCTTATTTTGGAGCACAAAGGACCTTCTGTGACCTCCAACTCTCCTCTTCAGATGAGGAAACTGAGGGATGTGCAGAAGGGACTTGCCCAGAGTCACAAAGCTGACTCATGATTGCACCAAAAATAGATGCCCACTTTCCTGCCTCCTGCTGCAGTATCTTGCCTCTTCAACACGACCTCCCAACCGAGGCCCGTGGAAGTGACAAGTCAAGGACATATTTGTATACACAGGAACGGATGGCAAAGGGGCCAGTCTCCTGCACCGAGGGGTAAGCGATTTTATTCATTAACTTTAAAATAGCATTTATGAGGGATATAATCAGATTGCAAATTACATATTCAGCATAAAAATTAAAAAAGGAAATAAAATTCACTCATAATCTCATCAGCGATAATATTCTAATATATTTCTTTCTAGTCTTTTCTACACAAACATCTTTTTTTTAACAAATTAGGAGTTATAGTATAGTAACACAGTATAATCTATTCTTTTCATTTATTATGCCATGAGCATATTCCTGTCATTAAATATCCTTTTACAACATTCTATTTAATGACTATGTAATATTCCAACATAGGGCTCTGCCATAAGTTATTTAACCCATCTCCCTTCAACTTCATTTGTTTCCATGCATTTGTTTTTGTCATAATGTATTGGGCTGCAGTGAATGGCATGATACTTAATCTTTCAACACATCCATAACTATTTCCTTAGGCCAGTTTTATTTTTTATTATATAAGGTAGAACTTTAGAGCTGGAATGGCCCCTAAAAATCATTATATCCACAATTTCCTGTTGGTCAGATGGGAGAAAGGGGGCCAGAGAGTTTACTGTCTTGCCAGAAGACAAAGAGAAAGCAAGAAAACCAACTCTCAAACTCCACTTATCAAAATGTGACCTTCCCAAAGTTCAACCACAACTTCACGCCCTTTCCTGACCATCTTCACCCACGCTGACCTCTTCTTCCCCTGAAATCCTAGAGCCCGCAGTGTCTGGGCCACTCCTTTGGCCCTTAGCCATATTCTTTTTATTTTTCTACTAAATATTTAATTTTTTCATCCAACCACAAGCTTCCTAAAGGTAGTTCTAGATTTTATAATTCCCTGTATTCTGTAGCACAGTGCTATACACATCTAGGTAAGCATTCCACAAATACCTGCTGAAGGACTAAGATAATCAAGACTTTCCTTCCTCATTGCTTGGGAAAATGCAGTAACACTAGCAAAAGTTGGGGAGAGATGCTTCTTTGGAGAGTAAAAGAAGTTTAGTTAGAGCATTCTGAGATATATTCAACTTGAAATTAGAACAGCAGGCTTGGAAACAAAAGGCTGGGTCCAAGTTTTACCTCTTGCTCATCTATGTGAGCCAAGGCAATGCAGTCGACCAATTAGGGACTCATCTGTGAAGTAAGGATAACGCCACTCATCTTGCCAACGTCATATGAGAAAATGGATGTGAAAGTACTTTATAGTGACCAAGGTGGTCCGTAAGAGATAGGATTGCTGTTGTATTATCATAAATGGAAATGCAGCTACTTCCTTGAGTCCCTGACCCTTGTTCCTGGGGCACCATCTCCTAGCTTCTGCTCCACACACATATCCTTAAGGGAACCTATGGCTGCGCTCTTCAGGTAAGCATCGGTGTTTTCTTGAAGAACCTCTTAGACAGAAGGAACCATCATTCCCGGTTCAGGTCCCTGGGTATGACTAGTTAAGTCATCCACACTTCCTCATCATCTCTGGAGAGACCGTAACAACACAGAGAGAAGCACTGGACCAAGAGCCATGAGACTCGAGCTCTGGTCCTAGCTCCTTCACTCACTCCCTGTGCCTCCCCTCTTTAGTCCTCAGTTTCCCCATCTCTAAAGTGAGGAAGACAGGCCAGATGATCTCTAAGTCCCTACCCATTACTACATTCTAAGGGATTCTAAGATAAAAACTAATGACTTTAATAATAAGCAGAAACTATCTACTTCAAAATAGTCCTTTGGTCTCAGTTTGACTTTTGCTCATTGGGTTTCCAAAGTTCTAAAGCACAAGCATTATGAATTCCAAAGCGCCTGCTTTAAATAGAGCCCACGAGGTCAGAATCTCCCTGAGCTTGGTTGAGGTTTCATGATATATGGTCCCAAAGAAGATGGAGTAATGTACACTGTCACCCTATTCTGAAAAGGATCTTGGCCCCAAAACAGAAAGATCAGCATTAGGTATATTTATAAACTCAGTTTAGTGTGAATCAATGGCTGAGCTTAGATTTCTCTAATGCTTAGACATCAAATGCAATAAAATATTTCTTGGTCTGTGACACTTGAAGAAAGGACAGTGAGAAAGAGGTGGTCCCTTCCACATGTACCATGCAATTCCCCTCTTTAGGGAAACAAAAGAATAAAAAATATCTCAATCAAAAGGATACAACCAAGAATCACGAGGACAGTGAAAGAAGGGAAAAAATATTTACTAGAAAGTAGAATTGGATTTCTAGGTTAAATGCTGCCATAAAGTCACTTTCTCTCCTCTTGGTTTCAGTTTTCTCATTTGCAAAGTGAGGAAGTTGCCTATTCCATCTCTGATTCTCTAAAACTTCCAAGACTCTCAGGTTTTCATAGGTGACACTAAAGAAAGTAAAGAACATCAAAGAACTCTATGTATTTGGTCTCACTTTTTCAATCCATATCCCTTACAAGACCACAAGGCTACTTTGGGATACTGCATGGTTCAGGGAAAACTTCCAGCATCCCAAAAGCAACTGCATTCTAGACATTCTGACCAACCCCACATTGAAGTCTGGATTTTGCATAAATCACCCTCCTTGAAACTCTAATAAATCACCGGCAACCAGCACTTAGCATTTGCAAGCATTAATCTTTCTTCACCCTTCAGGAGAGTTCTGAATCAACCTGTTACCTATGCAGAAACATTCATATCCAGCCCCACAGAGACCTCTGCTGGAAAGAGGAGAAATGGAGCATCTGACCTCCAGAGAGCTCAGGACTTTTCAAAAGGGCAGAGAAGTCTAAAATGCATTGAAAAGACACATGAGCCTAGTTCTATGCTGGATGCTTTAATACATCATCTCACTTAATCCTTATACCAGGTCAACAATTATCTCCTCATTTTCCTAATGAGGAAATAAGGTCAAAGAAATTGGGTTTATCCATTTGTCTGACATGTATTGAGTGAACAAAACCAAACATGCCCCTGCCCTCATGGAGCTTACAGTCTAGTGGGAGGGAGAATTAATCAAAGAATCCTACAAAAAAAAAAAAAACCAGCACAAAGGAGAGGTTTATGGTGCTATGACACAGCTAAAAGGGAAAAGTGACTAGTCTGCAATGTTAAGAGAAGGTCTCCGTGAGAAGGAGATGACTAAGTTGAGGCATGGGGGGAGAAAAGGATTTAACTAGGTCAAAATGAAGAAGGGGTACAGCGACAAACGTGCCACATAGAGGCAACATCAGGTGCAAAGGCCCTATGGTGGAAATACATGATGCATTCAAGGAGCCAAGCAAAGGCCAGAGCACAGAGCAGATACAGGGATCAAAAGCCAGCATGGTGAGAACCAGAGCTGGAAAGGTAGGCAGAGGGCAGACCACAAAGGACCTGAGGACCACTAGGGATTACATTTTTATCACAAGAGCAATGGGAAGCCATGTGAATGTGACACAAGGGGTTTGAAAAGACCTTCCAACTGAGGTAGGGAGAACAGACTGGAGGGAAGAGGGAGTGAATGTGGGAAGACCAGGACACCAGTAGAGGCCGTCACAGGATTCAGGTAAGAGGTGACAGGCACCTGAACTATGGTGGTGACAATGGAGACAGAGAGAGGTGGAGCTGCCCACAGTCACACCATTAGTAGGCTGACAGAGCCAAGACTGGCATCTTGGTTTGTCTGACTTCGAAGCCCATGTTTCTCTCTACTTTGCCATTTATTTATTCACTCAGCAATGAGTTACTGATCATCTGCTAGGTGCCAGGTCTCTGCCAGTGCTGGGGATATAGTCATGAACAAAACAGACACTCCTCTCATGGAGTTTGCACTCCAGACTTTAAACAAATGAGAATAATAACAGATGTATACAATTACAAATTGGGCTGAGTACAATGTAGGATCAATTGTAACAGGTAAAATTACCTATAAGGCCACAAAGATCTTCTAACGGGTTGATAAGATGAAAGAGCCACTTGCCTACTGCATGAGAGCGAAAGATTTTAGGAAACTTTGCCTGTCAGAGTTTGATATTGAGCACCACATCCCTGGCCAACTCATGAGCCCTCAGGGCAGAAGCTAGTACGTCTCAAGTTCAGCACTGACTCTGCTGAAACAGAGGTCTTTCTGAAAGCAACTACTAACTCCTTAGTTTACTTACATATCCCAACCTCAGGCAACATCACTGATGTATGCATTTCACAATAGCTGGGATCTTTCACACAGATTCATTCATCTGAACCTCAGGGCAACCTTATATAGAACGCAGGGAGGTCTCAATAAGCTACTTGAAAGATGAGGAAACTGAGGCCTAGACAGGTTAAGTGACTTAATCAACATCACCAAATTAGGAAGGCACCCAGACCTGCCATCCAATTTTCTCTACAAGAACCTCTGGCCAGGAAATCAGGAATGCACGTTACTGAGCCTGGAGGAAGTCACCCAGGAGTCCCACGAAATTCCTAAGAACAATGATCAGGGACATGAAGCAGCTTGGGAAAGGTTTCTAGAATGCAGTGCCACCAGCCTGAGACACCGGTACCTTTGCCAACTCTCCCAGATTAGAACAAGTTCTCTTGGACTCTTTCCAAGTGCCTCTGACTAACAGAGAAAAGTATTTTTCCATCGCAAACACTGCAGAAAGACACCAGACTCTTGAGAGGGGAGGGCAGAGAACACAACCCAAATCCCACATAAACAATCTATGAAGTTATTCTGATAACATGTGAACTGCCCTAGCTAAGCACCTACCACTGGGGATGTCAGTCTTGGGCAGTGTTTCTCAATGTTGACACAATTAATATTAGGGGCTGGATAATTCTTTGTTTTGTTGGGCTGCCCTTGCACCGTACAATATTCAGCAGAATCCCTGACCTCTACCCACTAGATGCCAGTAGCATCTGCACATGAACTCTTTTTTTAATCAACATCACACAGCTGATGCCTCCCAGTATAAGACTGAGAGCAGCCTCTGTGCTGATGTGGCCTGCAAGTACATCCCAGGAACAATTCACCAGTGGAGCTTGTGAAAACAACTACAGTCAAATAACTCCTTGTTCCACTAATGAGCTGCTTCTGACCCTGTGAAGAAATCTTGTTCCCATTAACATGAGCAGCTGAGTCTCATTAAACAGAAGCCCTGGGTGTTTCTTCTCAATGACACTGGGCCAAGGCAAGGGCTTCCATTGCTGCTAGAAGGAATACAACATCGGTGAATCAAATAATAGGGGACTCCCATTTACCCAAAATTCAGTACAACAATCAGGACACTCAAACATCCCAGCTTTTAACCACTCTGGACTTAGGAGAAAGGGGAATGTGACAATGTACATAAACAAGCGATCTGAATTAACAAGTTAATTAAATAGCTGAGATGTTACCAAAAATCATGCTCTCGAGTGGAGGTGGAGACCTAAAGTTTAGCTCCAGAGCAGCTGGGGTGACTCAGACAGTGTCAGGGACGTGGGTTCCAACCTCCCACCCCAAGATGGGCTGCTGGCCCAGACGTGGGAATCAGCATCAGTTACAACGCTTCAAAGCGAAAGTCAAAGAAGCAACATCTTTATGTCTTTCACTCACCAACTACCTAACTAGTTAAAGGGTTTACTGACAGACTCAACCAAACTCCCTACCATTTGGTAGTAAGTGTCTTTTACTGCACTGCAAGTCTTTGAAGACTGACTAACCACAAAACGCCTGTCTGTTAACACTCAATTACTCAGACTACAGAGAGTTTCCATGCTACTTTTGCACTCTCTACTTAGCTCCATTGTTGAACATCTCATACCGGAATGTACTAAAATTTGATTACAGGTCTGTCTCCCCTAGTGGACAGTGGGCAAGATTTCCATCTAGTACAAGGCGTGGTACATAAACAGACCCTTACCATTTGTAAGATGGTTGGATGGACAGATGAATGAATGGAAAGATGGGCGGATCGATGGTAAAGTTCTCCACCTCCGTATTTGTAGACTTAAGCCTACCTACCCATTCCAGTGGGAAGGCATGGCCCATGTCTTTTCTCCTCTGTTTCTCCAAGGCTTAGCACATTGCTCAATAGGTGCCCAGTGAACATTAACTGATTTGACTCCTGAATCCAAAGAGACAAACTGAAGTCTTCAGTTCATGACCCAGTGAGTCCCAGGAAAGAGGTCAGCAATCCTAGCTATCTGCTCTGCCTCATATGCAGCTGAGAAAGTTTAGTCTCTTTCAACCAGAAACAGTTTGAAGTAGGAAATGAGCACATTCTCTGACAGGCAGTGGAGATACGGAAGTGAGCAAGACTAATATGGTGGCTTCCCTCACAGTCTTTTGTCTGAAGTGAAAGACAGATATGAGCAATTACACAAATTAACAACTACAATGCTCAGTGAGTTTCTTTAAGAAAAGTTTCTGTAGATGGGCTCAGTCTTTAAGCAGTCTGAACGTCTTTAAGGAAAGTCATGATTTTCCTCCAAATGAATGACACATTTTCCTTAGAGCATCCTCTGAAGTAGTAATAAGGAAAGTTTGTTATATACCTTTGTTATAGAGCCCTCTATTCTAAAATGTTCATAAAAATTTTTAAAAGACCAGTTTAAAAGCATCATAGACATGAATGCTCACAAGTCTATGTTTGTATGTATAAATGCATAGTGTGTGTGACTTACCAAGGATAACTGAAGCTGACGTGAAAACCTGCAAAAGCCAGAAACTTCTGAAATAACATCACCAGGCATTTGGGAGTCTGGAGATTGGAGTATAGCTAGAAATCAGACAAGAGTAGGAAAGGGGACTCCCGAGCACCCCTGAAGTTCAGAAGGCCTTAGCATGATAACAGATCTTAAGAACTTCGATTGTCTGGAAAACTCTGTGGAAATCAGCAGGAGCTATACGAAGGGAGGGATGAAGAGAGGCCACAAAAAACAAAATCTGAAACAAAGCCAGGAATATGAAGGCCAGGAAAGGAGAACCGTCCTAAGGGAAAGATGGGAAACAGAAGAAGACTCAAGAAAAGATGAAGATGTCCAAAGCTGCATGGCATGATATGGCAGCATCTGAGGGAATGTATGAGACGTCTGAATCAATGTACATCGTTTACTACAAACAATAAAAGTTTAAATCAGAATACCATGCCAACTAGGACTCAAAATAATGCTCCTTCCTCAACCTTGAGATATTTAACTTAATATTTTCTGATGCTTTTAATTTAGACTTGGGCACAAATAGAGCCATCTCTTCAGCTATGACAAGGCAAGGACTCCCCAACATCCTGGACAAATTTCTGGATGATACTTGTTGCAATGGCTCTCTTCTCAAAACCTCATGGACTCTTAGGACAAGAAAGAGTTAACCTAACCCAGGTTTGCCTTTGTGGGTGCAAACCTGTGATCCAGAGAGGAAAAGCCACACATCTGGCAGATGGCAGAACTAGACCCCAGGTCTTCCCCTTTCTGGTCTTTATCAATAAAAATCCTTAACCCCAAGCATTAATGGCTATTCAGACAGCTGTCCCCCAACTGCTCATACCAACCATAAATTCTCTGCTACTCTCACCTGTCTGAGCAACCAGGTGTGTCCATCCACTCCAGACCGCAGTGACCTTTTCATTCTGAAAACAATGTGCTTCTATTTTCTGGGGCATAGGAAGGAAGGCAGCCTGGGTAACCAGTTGCCCATGCTTGTTGCTTCCCCAAACATACACCTCTCCTGCATCTTAAACAAACAGAAGGGGAACGAAAGAGGTAAAGGAACATTAGTCCAAATGATGTAAGATGACAGAAGTCTAAAAATAGTAGTTAAAAGTTTTATACTTATGCTACAATGCGGAGTGAAGCCAAGCCAGATACAAAATTCATATATAGCATAATAACATACTATTAGATTTTTTAAAAATTCTATACATAAGAAACAAGGCCAAATGTTTGTAGTAGCTTAAGGAATAAGAATGGTTGGGGGGGTTCTTTATTTATTCATTCGACAAATATCTACGATATGTGTGACATGTTTCTCTCTTTTCTACATTTTTAAAATATATGTTTACATTACCTTTAGTTAGAAAAAAAGTTTTAACTTTAAAATAACAGGCTAAAGGATATATTATCTTATTTTATATTATTAGTTTAAAAGATAAATGTTTTAAACATAGGATTACTTCACCACATACTCTGTCCAGCAGAAAATATAATGCCACAAAATCGCATTTGTGGAGCACTTCAGCTTGTTTCAGCCTCACAATAATCCTGTGATATAAGCAGGAATGTGACTGCCACTGTGAATTAATAGAAAGAGAGCAAATTCAGAGTCAAGTGACTCTGGCTTCTATTCCTGGATGTGCTAACTAGCTATTGACCTTGGACAAATCACTTCCTCTCCAAGACTTAGTTTCACCAGCTAAAAATTAGAAGGGAAGGCAGTTGGTCTAGAAGGGCAGACAATATGACTGATGACATTGGAAACCAGAGTGACTGGTGGGTGACTGTGGCAAGCCAGAGAGCACTCACATTCAAAATGTTTTTTAAATGAAAGCCAAACAAAAGAAGGCCATGGACTATAATTTAGCCTATGGCTTGTCAGTTTGTGACTCCTCAAAGGAGCTCTAAAAGCTTTTCCAACCCTAACATTCTAAGGATCTACAACTGTACTGTCTAATATAATAGTCACTAACCACATGTGGCTAGTGAACACCTGAAATGTGGCTAATCCAAACTGATATGTAAGTGAAAAACACATAATGGATTGCAAAGACAGTGCAAAAAAAAAAAAAAAGAGTATAGCTCATTAATAATTTTCATATTGATTAAATGTTGAAATAATATTTTGGATATATTGGGTTAAGTAAAATAGATTATTGATTTCTCCTGTTTCTTTTTACTTTCTGAAATGTGACTCACATATATTTCTATTAGACAGCACTGTTCTAGAAGACAAATTAATCAAGGCTGGAAGATGTTAAATGACTTTTCAAGATTACATGGCTAACAGGGAGTCAAGTGGGAACTAGAAGCCAGGTCTTCTACTTCCACTGCATTTCATCACTTCCCAATAGAGCTTTATGGTGTTGCCTGCCCTAGGACAGTCTAGCACATTCCCAAAAACTGATCAAAAGTCAAAGAGTATCATTAAAGGGCATTAGACCAAGGTTCGGGAGCCTCTAGTTCAAGTCTCATCTCCTGCTCCACACTGTTTGCCCCTGGGCACTTCGTTTCACATTCTGGGCCGCTCTAAAATGAGGGAGTGTAAAAAAGTGAAGCCTTTTTGTCACCCAGGTGACACTGCAGCACTGACATTCTGCATTTCTGTGAAGTGAATGTGATGTATCTCATACCCAGAGAGAGGACAACCTCCCTGGACTTCATCAGGGTGTGCAAAGTACAAGAGGGCAAGGAAGTCCCCTCAGCAAAGTATCAATCTATTAAATGGACTGGTGAGGTCCAAAGTTGCCACTGAAGATGAAGCCTGTGTCTGTAATAAGCCTTTGTTTATCTTAGTACATCTAAACCATCTTTTTGAAAGACAAACTGTCTTCTACATGAGGATCATTACACTGTTGCATCAGCAGGTAAAATTAAATTCTGCTGCAATGCCAAATAGTTACATAATCTACAATGACTCCAGAGAAAAGGTCTAAAGAGCACTGAGCAAAATCCAATGTGTAATAGCTCGAACTAGACGAGGAAAGAGGGCTATTAATCTTGACAATTTTAAACTCATCTTCAAAATATCAAAAACCAATTCACTTTGTGAATATACTAAAACTCACTAAATTGTATACCTTAAAATGGTGAATTTCATAGATAAGTTATATCTCAATAAAAATTCAACATCTATGTATTAAAAAACCACTATAATAAAAGTATCCCATGTATGAAATAATAAATTTACTAATGATAAGATTTTTTTAAGAAATTAAGGTTAGGAAACAATTAGGCAATCTCTAAGTTTACATAATATCAGCCACTTCAAATTAATTAGAACAAAAGAGAAACAGCTTTTAGTCTACTCTTACTCCCAGAAAAGAATGCCTTCCCCATCCCTCATTGACTGTGGGACATGAACAAAGTCACTTCTCACCCTGGGGTCTCCTCTCCTTCCTCTGTAAAAGGAAAAGTGGGACCGGATGCCCAGTGGAACCCCATACAGTTGGCATTTTTAACTCAACATTTTTTCTTTTTTTGTAACACAGTCTCTCTCTCTGTCACCCGGGCTAGAGGAGTGCACTGGCATCATCGTAGTTCACTGCAACCTCAAACTCCTGGGCTCAAGTGATCCTCCTGCCTCAGTTTCCCAAGTAGCTAGGACCACAGGCGCACCACCACGCCTGGCTAATTCTTCTATTTTTTGTAGAGATGAGGTCTCGCTCTTGCTTGGGCTGGTCTCAAACTCCTGGCCTCAAGCTATCCTCCAGCCTTGGCCTCCCCAAGTGCAAGGATTATACACATAAGCCACTATGCCCAGCCCCAACACTTTTAACAAATATATAAATCTACCTAATGTGAGACACAGGTTAAAAGCAGATGCTTCTTTTATCAGTTGTTTGTTTTAAATTCATTAAATAACAAATTACCTGTAGCTCAGAATTTGTAAACTAAAACTCTCACATTATGGCTCCTGTGCTCTGGAAATGACAACAGCTTCTCAGTTGGACGTCATTGCAAATTTGATGTCAAAGAACACATGCCACCATTAACTTATATATTTTAGACACACATCTGAACTTCCACATAAAACACTAAGTATGAAAGTTTTCCTCTTTGCTTAAAAACGGTAATGCATTCAACTCTGTGAGAGGTCTTAACAAACAAAATAAATCTCTCAGAGGTAAAGTCTCCAGTCTATCAGCAAGGGTCCAGGCACTCTGGGTCAAAGGGAAGGATAACTGCCACTTTCAGGAAAATACTGGGAAAATCCTAAGGAGAAGTCACAGTTTATAACGTATTGGCTGGGTACGTTTAATGGATGGATGGATGGACAGCCAAACACAGAGATACAGTGCAAGAGAAAAAAACAGATAAGATAGAAAAATAGGCTGGGCGTGGCGGCTCATGCCTGTAAACCTAGCACCCTGGGAGGCTGAGGTGGAACAGTCACTTGAGCTCAGGAGTTCAATTTCAGCCTGAGCAAGAGCGAGACCCCATCTCTCCCAAAAATAGAAATAATTACCTGGGTGTGGTGGCATGCACCTGTAGTCCCAGCTATTATACTTGGGAGGTTGAGGCAGGAGGATGGCTTGAGCCCAGGAGTGTGAGGCTGTAATGAGCTATGATGACACCACTGTACTCTACCCAGGGTGACAGAGAGAGACCCTGTCTCAAAAAAAAAAGAAAGAAAAATGGATAATTCAAAGAGATGAAATAGATAAATTAGAGAAATATGTAATAATATAAAATAGAGAAATATATATAAATAGAAATATATATAATTAGATAGAAAGATACCAAGATGAAAGATAAATAAAATAGAGAGATATATAGGTAAGTAGATAAATATAGAGAGAGCAAACAGGGAGACAGATAATGGATTAGAAAGATATAGATAAAATAAGTTACTTTGAGATTACACAGCTAGAGATTATAGACAGGTAGAGAGTTTAGATAGTTACATTAGACATCCGAATAGATTAGATGGATACGATAGCAATATGTTACATATAAATTTACTGTTTATTACATGATTTGATGATCACAATTACCCTAAAAGGAAGACATTCTTATCCTCATTGCATTGAGAAAACAAACTCAGAGGAAAAGGAAGTGAGCCTACATTTGCTGTGAGTGCTTTACATGTATAATCATATTTAGTTCTCATACTACCCACAAAGTATTTTACAGACAAGGAGAAGGTTTCAGAAAGGTACAATAATTTGCCTAAGGTCATACCAGTGGTGGCATCAGAATTCTCACTCCAAAGTCTATGACCTTCCCTCTGTATTTCACTGTCACCGCTCTAGGCAGTCACACACAGAATTCCGAATGCCATGTTAAACTGAGAAAGAGCTGGGACCTACCTGTTAACGAAGCTGAGTGGTCTGAGCCAGCAAGAACACATATTGCTTTAGAATTCTCTAGACCTACAAAAAAAATTGTTTTTCTTTTGAGTTATATGTATAACAGAACACACTGGGCAAGGAGGGGACTGTCATCTAGCACCGCCTGAGCATGGGAGAAACTCTCAGCCAATGCAGGCAGGTCTGAGGCAACGGCGCTGGCCAAGAAGGTGGCTGGCAGCACAGGGAGACTGGTAACACTCCAGGGGATTGAAAAATAAGTAAATATATTGAGGATAAAGGAGCCAGATGACTCACTATCAGAGAGGAGAGGAAAGTTACAGATATGAAAAGGAGGAAGGCTAGAATCAACCATGTAATATCGGATAGTAACTGAAGGGATTAGTATAAATTCATGGTTTCTGGTAGAGATAGATAAATATAGGTGCGTGTATGTAAAAATGTGTGTGTGTGTATGTGTGTGTGTATTTCCCAGATCTATCCGATGAATGGGTCTAGAAGCAATGACATCACATACTTTCAGGTGTTATCACATGTAGGTACTTAAATACAAACCCAGGTCTCCTGATAACACACACGCAAAATTAGATTTTAAACTGGCCTACTATCTCCAAATCCAGCACTTTTCCTCCCTTAATTATACTGCTAAAAGAAATGTGGTATATATATACCATGGATTACTATTCAGCCATAAAAAAGAATGAAATTCTGTCATTTGCAGCAACACGGATGGAAGAGGAAGACATTATGTTAAGCAAAATAAGCCAGGAACAGAAAGTTAAACGCTGCATGTTCTCGCTCTTACATGGAAGCTATAAAAGTTGATTACATAGAAGTAAAAAGTAGAACATACTAGATACTAGAGTCTGGGAAGGATGGGGAAACGGAGAGAAAGGGAGAGATTTGTTAAAGGATACAAAATTACAGCTATATAGGAGGAGTAAGTTCTAGTGTTCTACACCACTTCAGGATAACTATAGTTAACAATAATACACTATATAGTTTCAAACAGCTAGAAGGATACTGAATGGTCCAACACGAAGAAATGATAAATACTTGAGATGATGGATACAGTTAGTATCCTTATCTGATCACCATACATTTTATGCATTGAAACATCACTATGTACCCCATGAATATGTACAATTATTTGTCAACTTAAAAAAATAATTTTTTTAAAGTTGGGGTAACTCGTGGTAACATGTAGTCTAACATGCAGATAAATGCAGACTTATTCTATCTCTTTTTTACTCTTTTTTTTCTGACACTGCTGTTTAATAACTGTCTTAATAAAATGGGCCTCACGCCTCAAGTATCTTTGGAATGATAATAGGACAAAGCAGTTGCATCCAGACACATTCATCAGAGAGCAAGGACTGGGCCCCCAGTGGCCAGAGAAGGAGGGGACAGCCAGGGTTCCAGCTCCAGCTTTGGCAATGAGATGAAGGTGGAAGGATGGAAAGTGAAAGACTGGGGATAGGAAGTTGATGATCCATTCTAATGCCGTATCAGAAACTCCCCACGCCAACTCTGAATCTCAGCTGTGCCCCAAACAGATCCTAAACAAGCTATTAAATATAAATAAAATAAAACAAAATAAATAAAAGATAAGATAAAATAATAAAATATAACAAAACATTTTTTATTCCTTCTAGTTACAGGTCCTGTGCTAAAATATAGAGTGACACACAGTTTCTGCCCTTTAAAAGCTCATAATCTTTAGCATATGAGAAAACATATAAACAATTCATGATGCAACATATTGTGCTATCCATGCATGTGAAGCAAATGCAATGGCTGTTAGAATTGCAGAGTCTTTACTGAGAAAGCTGTACCTGCTAGGCCTTGAAAAATTCTTAGGATTTTCCCAGAGGAAAAGGAAGGAGAAGGCATTTCAGGCAGAGGTAACAGTCTACACATAAGTACAGCGGCATGAGAAAGCAGGACATGCCTGAGGAGCAGTGAATACCTTGACGAAGAGGGCAAAAATGTTTGGGAAGTATGAGTTTATGTTAATATTATAAATGTCTGCAACATCATGTGGACTACCTGTGCAGCGTCCTATGCCACCTTCTTCTCCTTTTCTAAGAGTACCCTCCCCAATTCAACCCATGGGCTTCAGGGACGCTAAGCCCACCCCCAGCTGAAGGAAAAAGCCTCTAAGACTTAGAAAAATCAGAATGAACCCAACACCCATGTACATCACTCCCACTGCAGCCCACCCTTCCCTTTTCTTCCCTCCCACCTTCCCACCACCCTCAAAAATCCCTGATTTATTCTGGGCTAAAGAATAGTAGTTCTCCTGAACTAAAAAGACATCTAAAGAGAGGTCTCCTGGACAGGTTTTTCCTACAGCCAAGCCTCAGCAAACTGGGCTGCAAAGTAAGAGGAAGAAAGAAAGAAGAGGAGATGGAGACACGGTGCTATATACAGAGAGAGAAAGGGCCACAGAGAGTAGAGAACAGAGAGAGAGAGAGAGAAAGGGGGACGGGGGAAAGGAGGAGAAGAGGGGAAGAGGAGGGGGAGGAGGAGGGGGAGGAGGAGGGGGGAGGAGGAGAGGGAGGGGGAGGAAGAGAGGAAACGGGGGAGGAGAAGAAAGCCCTACAGACCAACTGACCAACACATCTATGGGCAGAACATGTATTACTTACTCCTCATATTTTCATGTACAGAGATTTGCCTTTGGGAACACTTCTAGTCCCTCTTTCTACAGCCTCACTCACTCCTGCTTCCCATTCAGGAGGAGGAACTGGGCATGTGAGCCACAATCCTGCTGGGTTCCCTCTTTGAGGTGTACCTGTCTACAGACAGGGTGTACCCTCATGTCTTCTTAGCCATGCAGCAAGCTTAGCAGGGCCAACTTTACGTAGTTGCTCCAGTGCCTGGTGGGTAAATTCAAGTTGAAATTCAGAATTTAGAGGCTCACTATTACTATACATTATTTCCAAACACCTAAATCATGTCTTCCAACCTAGCTTTTAACAGTTCTAGAGCTATCATTTTGATCTCCACCTACCTGACTTACATCTCTCTCTCAATGGGTTCCAAACTCTGGCAACAAAGAGGGTTGCTTGTACTGGGCCCACAAAAAACCCAGCAAACCAGGCACAGTGGCTCACACCTACAATCCTAGCTACGTGGGAGGTTGAGGCAAGAGGATCACTTGAGGCCAGGAGTTCAAGACCAGCCTTGGCAACAGAGTGAGACCCTGTCTCTTAAAAAAAAAAAAAAAGCAAACCAGCAAGACTGACAGAGTTAGACAGAGAGACCAAGAAATAGCAAAAGTAAAAATCCATTTACTCATTTTCTGCATGTCTGTGTCTCTACTTCCTGACAAAGAATAAATATGAGATTAAGAAAAATAAGGGTCTCACCTGTCACTCTGCTTGGTTCCTTTGCTGTCAAAAACAATGGGAGAGTCTGCCCAGGGCACAACCGTCGTCCAGATGATGCCAGACCAGTCCCCCACTGGAACACAACGCCACTCACTTCTCAAGAAAGAAGAGAAAACAGAGAAAATGCACATCAGGATAAGACCAGATTGCTCTTTAAACCCCACTGCTATGGGAAATTCCCAGTTCATTCTCAGTGAACACAAGTGTTATGGAGAAGCTTTACTGCTTCAAGGGGTCTATGACTGGTCATAGGGATTCCCACCAAGCCATTCACAAATCCAGTCTTCAGGGTAATCTAAGACCATCAAAGAAAATTCCAATACAGTAAAACTTTCTCCAAAAAATTCCAGTGAATTGACTACTCCAGAGTCAACTCACTAGAATGACACCTTGTTCAGGATTAACCTGAAGGACAACTCAGACTCTAGATCAAGCAGAAAACAACCTTAAAGACCATCAAGTCCATTCCTCACACTTACCACCTGAGAAAACTGAGCCCCTGAAGAAAGGAAGTGATTTGTCAAGGTCATACAGGAAGGTAGCAGCACAGAAAATGCTAGGACTCAGCTCTCCTAACACCTAAGATTTCTCATTGCCAAATAAATACATATTTGTGACTGCAAGATAGCTTCTTAATAGCCATGATTTCAGTGGAATGGCCTTTTATTTGTATGTCCATTCAATATAACTCATGTACCTGTGTTCTGAACCTCAAATGCGTAGATGAAATTCAATGTATTTGGTCCACAGTTAAGTGTATGCAACTAGGATCTGTCACCCAACAGCAACGTTAGGGTTCTGCTCCTGTGAAGTATCTTATAACCTATGGTCCTTTAGGATATAAACAAACAAGGCTGCTTGGTGGGGGCAAAAAAAAACTATGACCACTAAGCACAATGTGAACAAAGCACAGTGTTGAAATGAAACAAAACTTACAATCTCTTCAATAAATAAATTGCCAAGGAGAAAAGAAGAGAGAACAAAAATTATAGATTAAAAGATATTTCAGATATGTGATAAGGATTAATAGCCAGAATATAGAGAGAAGTCCTAAAACTCAATAACAAAAAAAAAACCCACTTAAAAAATACGCAAAGGACTTAAATAGACATTTCTCCAAGAAGACACACAAACGATCAATAAACATGAAAAGATTCTCAACTTCACTAATCATTAGGGAAATAAAAATCAAAACCAAAATGAGATACCACCTCACACCCATTTGGATGCTGCTATGAAAAAAAAAAACAGAAAATAACAAGTGTTTGTAAATTTGTGGAGAAACTGGAACCCTTGTGCACTATTGCTAGGAATATAAAATGGTACAGCAGTTGTGGAAAATAGTATGGTGGTTCCTCAAAAAATTAAAAGTATAATTACTATATGATCCAACAATTCTACTTCTGGGTATATATCCAAAAGAATTGAAAGCAAGATCTCAAGGACATATTTGTACACCCATGTTCATACCAGCATTTTTCACAATAGCTAAAACATGGAAGCAACCCAAATGTTCCTTGACAGATGAATGGATAAGCAAAATGTGATATATACATACAATGGAATATTAACCACCTTAAAAAGTATGGAAATGCTGGTTGGGTGCAGTGGCTTACACCTGTAGTCCTAGCACTTTGGGAGGCCAAGGCGGGAAGACTGCTTGAGGTCAAGAGTTTGAGACCAGCCAGAGCAGGAGCAAGACCCCATCTCTACAAAAAATAGAAAAATTATCCAGGTGTGGTGATGTGCACCTGTAGACTCAGCTACTCAGGAGGCTGAGACAGGAGGATCGCTTAAGCCCAGGAGTTTGAGGCTGCAGTGAGTTATGATTACACCAAGGCACTCTAGCTTGGGTGACAGAGTGAGACCCTGTCTCAAAAAAAAAAAAAAAAGAAGGAAATGCTGACAAATGCTACTTCATAGATGAACCTTGAGGACATCACGCTAAGAGAAATAAGCCAGTCACACACACACACACACACACACACACACACACACACACAAACTGCATGATTCCACTTACATGAGGTTCTTAGAGTGGTCAAAATCATAGAGACAGAAAGTAAAATGGTGGTTACCAGGGGCTGGGGGAAGGGAGGAATGGGGAGGTATTGTTTAATAGGTACAGAGTTTCAGTTTTATAATATAAAAAAGTACTGTAGATGGATGTTGGTAATGATTGAATGACGATATGAATGTACTTAATGCCACTGAAAAATGGTTAAGATAATAAGTTGTATGTTATGTATATTTTACCACAGTAAAAAATATTTTAAAGAAAAATAAATTTTTTAAAAAAGAGAGATAGACTGGAGATACATATCAACCAATTGCAATATATAGACCTAATTCAGATCCCAATTCAAACAAACTGTAAGAAATATTTTTAAGAAAATCAAGGAAATTTAAACACTGACTGGATATTTGATGATATTAGAAAATTGTTAATATTTTTTTAGGTTTTGATGATTGTATTATAGTAATGTCTTCAAAAAGAATACTTACCTTTTAGAGGTGCATGCAGAAATATTTACACATTAAATGGGAGAGAGGAGGACTTACAATTAAGTTAATCAAACACATTAATGGAAACTGTGCTACTTTGTAACTAGACAGAGATGAACACATGAGACTAGCAATTACATTTATCAATGTTTGACAAGCCATGTATCTGATAAGGAGTTAATTTCTAAAATATAGAAGGCACTCCTGTAACTCAATAGTAAAAACTTAAAAAACTTTAAAATGGACAGAGGACCTGAACAGACATTTCTCCAAAGATGTACAAGTCAGGCACAGTGGCTCACACCTGTAATCCCAGAACTTTGGGAAACAGAGGCAGGAGGATCATTTGAGGCCAGGAGTTCGAGACCAACCTGGGAAACACAGCAAGACCCCATCTCTAAAAAAATTTTTTAAATTAGCCAGGCATGGTGCTATGTGCTGGTAGTCCCAGCTACTCAGGAGGCTGAGGCAGAAGGATCACTTGAGTCCAGGAATTCAAGGTTACAGTGAGCTATAAACGTACCACTGCACTCCAGCGTAGGTGACAGAGCAAGACTCTGTCAAAAAACAAACAAACAAACAAACAAAATTTTAAAAAAAAGACATACAAGACAGGTATATGAAAAGATGCTGGACATTATTAATTATCAGAAAAATACAAACCAAAACTACAATGAGATATCACCCCACATCTGTTAGGATGACTATTATTAAAAAAAAAAAAAAAAAAAAAAAGAATCATGCCATACCTCAGCAGCACCACACCATGCCACACCATGCTACTCCTGTGGTCTAGCTCTCCACCACAGACCTGCTAGCCACAAGCCACCCACCACCACATACCACCATTACACCTCATGTTTGCTCCTGGGTAGAGCAAACTCCTGCAGCCCTGACATCTGTGGCCACCACCTAACTAGCATTACCAAGCAACCACTGTCACTGCCACCAAGGAGACCCAAGCAGAGCAATCTCCCGCAACTCCCGCCTCCATAGAGAGGGACTCACCCAGTCCCCTACCCAAGCTTCCAACAGTGGCCTACAGACCAACCCACTACTCCATACAAAGATCCTCCACCACTAGCTTGGACTGTGACAACCACAAGGGAACAGGACACCACAGAACAGGTACATCACAAGATCACAGTGCATCTGCCCCTCTCCTACCAGTCAGTCTTCTGGAATAGGACACAAAAGCACCATGTGGAGACCTCTCCTTCTTCTCACTAAACATGAGTTTTCCCAGCAAAGGAGAACAGGAGCACTTCAAACCTATCTGCCCTGAACTGATAGACGAGGTTTCAGATGAGAAGGAACCAGCAAATCGACTCTGGCAACATGAAAAAACAAGCTAGTTTGGCATCCCCAAAGGATCACAATAGACCTATAGCAACAAATCCCAACAAAAGGAAATTGTCAAAATGTCAGAAGTGGAATACAGAATATGGATGGTAAATAAGATGAATGGGATTAAAGAAAAAGTTGAAAACCAACACAAAGAAGCCAAAAAAATATTTCAGGACATCAGTGAAAAAAATTAAAAAGTCACTAAAGAGATAAACGACATAAGAAAGGATATAACAAAACTTAAAGAAATGAGAAAGAGTCACTTAGGGAACTCCAAAATACAGCAGAAACAGTGGCTCATGCCTGTAATCCTAGCAATCTGGGAGGCCGAGGCGGGCGGATTGTTTGAGCTCAAGAGTTCGAGACCAGCCTGAGAAAGAGCGAGACCCCGTCTCTACTAAAAAATAGAAAGAAATTAATCGGACAACTAAAAATATATAGAAAAAATTAGCCGGGCATGGTGGCGCGTGCCTGTAGTCCCAGCTACTTGGGAGGCTGAGGCAGCAGGATTGCTTGAGCCCAGGAGTTTGAGGTTGCTGTGAGCGAGGCTGACGCCACGGCACTCTAGCCCGGGCAACACAGTGAGACTCTGTCTCAAAAAAAAAAAATACAGCAGAAAGCTTCAACAACAGGCTACACCAAGCATAAGAAACAATTTCAGAGCTTGAAGACAAGGCTTTCAAACTAACCCGGCCAGTCAAAGATGCAGAAAAAAGAATAAAGAAGAATGAACAATCACTCAGAGAAATAGAGGACTATGTACCAATACATAAATTATAGGTATCCCTGAGGGAGAAAAAGAAAAAGCAAAAAGCATGGAAAATCTATTCAAGGGAATTATTGAGGAAAACTTCCCTAGTATTGCCAGAGATTCAGATATCCAGATACAAGATGGTCATCAAATATCAGGAAGATTCGTAGCAAATAGGACACTGCCAAAACACATAGTCATGAATCTGGCCAAAGTCAAAATGGAGGAGAAAACTCTACAAGCTGCAAGATGAAAGCAATAACCAACCTACAAAGGAAAGCCCATCAGGCTAACGGCAGACTTCTCTGGGAAGATCTTATGACACAGAAGGGATTGGGGCCCCCTTTTTAATCTTCTTAAACCGAACAACTGCCAGTCAACAATTCTGTATCCTATAAAACTAAGTTTCATATAAAGACTTTTCCAGACAAGCAAATACCTAGGGAATTTGTCGCTACTAGACCTGCCCTACAGAAATGATCAATAGTGCACTATACGTGAAACAGTACAATAGATACCCGCTAGTGTAAAAACACCTGAAAATTAAAGCTCACAGCTCTTATAAAACAACAGCACTGGAGGAAAAACAAAACAAGGTATCAGTCAACATGATGAATAGAACAGTACCTCACATATCAATACTAGCACTGAACATGAACGGTCTTAATGTTCCAATTAAAAGACATAGACTGGCTGAATGGATGTAAAAATCATTGCCCAATTATATGCTGTCTCTAAGAAACCCATCTAACTCACAAAAACACACACCAACTCAAGGTAAAGACGTGGAAAAAAACATTCCGAGCAAATGAAAACCAAAAGCGAGCTGGTGTAGCCATTCTCATATTAGATAAAATTGACTTTAAATCAACAGTGGTTAAAAAAAAAAAAAAAAGACAAAGATGGTCATTATATAATGACGAAGGAGGCAATTCAGCAAGAAGACATAACAATCCCAAATATATATGCACCTAACATAGGAGCTCCCTGATTAAAATAAATTCCACTAGATCTAAGCAAAGAAATAAACAGTAGCATCCTAATTGCAGGGGTCTTCAACACCCCACTGACTATAATGGACAGATCATAGAAGCAGAAAATCAACAAAGAAATACTGGACTTAAATGGAACTCTGCAACAAATGGACCTAACAAACATTTACAGAACATTCTACCTGAAAACTACAGAATATACATTCTTCTTATTAGCACATGGGACATTTTCTAAGATTGATCATATCCTAGGCCACAATACAAGTCTCAGCAAATTCATAAAAATAAAAATCATACCACGAATCTTCTCAGATCATAGTGGAAAGGGCACAACAAAAAAATAAAACTACAGACCAATATCCTTTATGAACACTGATGCGAAAATCCTCAATAAGCTCCTAGCAATCCAAATTCAGCAGCACATCAAAAAGATAATTCACCATGATCAAGCGGGTTTCATCCCAGGGATGTAATGATGGTTCAACATATGCAAATCAATAAATGTGTTTCATCACATAGCCAGAAGCAAAAACAAAGACCATATGATCATCTCGATAGATGTAGAAATAAAATCCAGCACCCTTTCACGTTGAAAATCCTTAACAAACTAGGTATAGAAGGAACATACCTCAAAACTACAGAAGCCATATAGACAAACTGACAGCCAACATTATACCAAATGGGGAAAAGTTGAAAGAATTCCCCCCTAAGAACTGTAACAAGATAAGGGTGCTCACTATTACCACTTCTATTCAACATAGTACTAGAAGTCCTAGCCAGAACAATCAAGCAAGAAAAAGAAATAAAGGGCATCCTAATCAGGAAATATGAGGTCAAACTATACCTGTTTGCCAACAATATGATCTTGTACCTTGAAAACTCTAAAGACTCTACCAAGACTCCTAGTGATAAATAAATTCGGCAAAGTCTCAGGTTACAAAATCAATGTACACAAATCAGTCAAGCTGAGTCAAATCAAGGACTCAATAACATTTACAACAGCTATGAAGAAAACAAAATACTTAGGAATATATTTGACCAGGGAGGTGAAAGATTTCTACAAGGAGCACTACAAAACACTGATGAAAGAAATTGTAGGTGACACAAACAAATAGAAAAACATCCCATGTTCATGGATTTGTGGAATCAACATTGTTAAAATGTCCATTCTGCCCAAAGCAATTTAGAGAGTCAACGCAATTCCTACCAAAATACCAACGTCTTACTTTACAGATCTAAAAAAATAACGCTGAGCTTCATTTGCAACCAAAAAAGAGCCCGAACAGCCAAAACAGTCTTAAGCAAAAAGAACAAATCTGGAGGCATCACATTACCTGACTTCAAATTATACTACAAGGCTATATATAGTAAGCTATAGTATATAGCATGGTACTGGTATAAAAGTAGAAACATAGACCAATGTAACAGAATAGAGAGCCCAGAAATAAAACCATATGGCTACAACCAACTGATCTTCGACAAAACAGACAAACACAAACACTAAAGAAAGGATGCCCTATTCAATAAATGGGGATGGGAAAACTGGATAGCCAAATGCAGAAGAATGAAACAGGATCCCATCTCTCACCACATACAAAAATTAATTCAAGATGGATTAAAGACTTAAATGTAAGGCATGAAACTCCAAAAATTCTAGAAGAAAATGTAGGAAAAACTCTTCTAAGCATAGGTCTAGGCAAAGAATTGATAACTAAGACCCTAAAGACAAATACAACAGCAACAAAATTAAATAAATGGGACTTCATTAAATTAAGAAGCTTCTGCACAGCAAAGGAAATAATTAACAGAGTAAATAGACAACCTACAGAATGGGAGAAAATATTCGCAAACTACACATCTGACAAGGGACTAACACCCAGAATCTACAAAGAACTCAAACAAAACAGCAAGAAAAAACAAACCCCAGCAAAATACGTGAACAGAATTTTTTCAAAAGAAGATATATAAATGGCCAACAGACATATGAAAACATGTTCACTATCACTAATCCTCAGAGAAATACAAATTAAAACCACAATGAGATACCACCTTAACCTGTCAGAATGGCCATCATTAAAAAGTTTACAAACAACAGATACTGGCATGGATGCAGAGAAAAAGATATGCTTATACACTGTGGGACTGCAATTTAGTACAACCTCTATGTAAAACAGTATGGAGATTCCTCAAAGAGCTAAAAGTAGACCTACCATTAGATCCAGCAATCCCACTACTGGGTATCTACCCAAAGGAAAAGAAATCATTCTGTCAAAAAAAAACACCTGCACTTGAATGTTTAACAAAGCACAATTCACAATTGCAAAGATACGGAATCAACCTAAGTGCCCATCAATTCATGATTAGATAAGGAAAACGCAGCGTGTGTATGTGTGGAGTACTATTCAGCCATGAAAAGAAATGAAATAATGTCATTTGCAGCAACTTTGATGGAACTGGACAACATTATCCTGAGTAAAGTATCTCAGGAATGGAAAAACAAACACCACTTGTTCACATTGATAAGTGGGAGCTAAACGATGGGTGCACACGGGCCCAAAAAGATGTAAAGTACATTGGAAACTAAGAAGGGGGTGAGGGATAAAAACTTACCTATTGAGTATAATGAACATTGTCCTGGTGTCAGGCACACTGAAAGCCCTGACTTCAGCATTATAGAGTGTATTCATGTAACAAAAACTTCTGTACCCCCTTAATATTTTGAAATTTAAAAAATAAAATAAATAAATAAAAATATAATTGTTGGCAAGGATATGAAGGAATTGGAACCCCTGTATACTGTTAGTGAAAATGCAAAATGGTACAGCTGCTATGGAAAACAGTAAGAAAGTTCCTCAAAAAATTAATAGAACCACCATATGATCCTACTTCTGGATATATATCTAAAAGAGCTGAAATCAGGATCTCAAAGAAATGTCTGTATTCCCATGTTCATTGCAGCATTACTCAAAGAAGCAAAGACGTGGAAACAATCCAATTATCCAGCAACATATGAATGGCTAAAGAAAATATGGTAGACATATACAATGGAATATTATTTAGCCTTCAAAAAGAAGGAAATCCTGCCATTTGGGACAACATGGATGAATCTGGATGACATTATTCAAAGTGAAATAAGCCAGACAGAACAAATACTGCCTGATAGTATTTATATGAGCTATCTATAATAGTCAAACTCACAGAAGCAGAGAATACAACAGTGGTTGCCAGGGGGTGGGGGGTAGAAAAAATGGGGAGTTTTTGTTCAATGGATATAAAGTTTCAGCTATGCCAGATGAATAAGTTCTAGAGATCTGCTATAGAATAGTGCTGAGAGTTAACAACACAGTATTATGCACTTCAATATTTGTTAAGAGGGTAGGTAAATTTCATGTTAAGTGTTATTACCACAAACACACACACAAGAAACAAAGGGACACAAGGAAATTTGTGGAGATATTGGATACGTCTATTACCTTGATTCTGATGACGGTATTAGAGGTACTTGTGTATGTCCAAACTCATCAAATTGTACACATTAAATATGTACAGTTCTTTGTATAGCAATTATACCTCAATAAAGCTGTTTAAAACAAAAAACTAGGCCGGGCGCGGTGGCTCACGCCTGTAATCCTAGCACTCTGGGAGGCCGAGGCGGGCGGATTGTTTGAGCTCAGGAGTTTGAGACCAGCCTGAGCAAGAGCGAGACCCCGTCTCTACTAAAAATAGAAAGAAATTAATCAGACAACTAAAAATATATAGAAAAAATTAGCCGGGCATGGTGGCACGTGTCTGTAGTCCCAGCTACTAGGGAGGCTGAGGCAGAAGGATTGCTTGAACCCAGGAGTTTGAGGTTGCTGTGAGCTAGGATGACGCCACGGCACTCTAGCCCGGGCAACACAGTGAGACTCTGTCTCAAAAAAAAGAAAAAAAACCAACAACAAAAAAAAACTAGCAACTACAGAAAGTTGGTAGGAAAGAGGGAAGCAAACCAATGACAGCCACTTCTCCTATGCTGCTGACTTCTAAGAAAAGAACCTGCTTATAAAAATGTAATCACTACCACACAACTCAGCAATCACACTCCTGGGCATTTATCCCAGAGAAATGAAAATTTATGTTCATATTAAAATCTATCCACAAATGTTTATAGTAGCTATATTCTTAATAGCCAAAAACTGGAAACAACCCAAATGTCCTTCAATGGATGACTAGCTACACAAACTGTGATTGGCGTAGACTGAACTGTGTCCCCTCAAAATTCCTTTGTTGAAGCCCTACTCCCCAATGTGACTAGACTTGGAGATATAAGCCATAAGGAGGTAATAAAGGCTAAAGGGGGACATACGTGTCGGGCCTTAACCTAATAGGACTGGTGTCCTTATAAGAAAGGGACGAGACCCCAGAGGTCTCTTTCTCTCCACAGGAGCACAGAGAAAAGGCGATGTGCGAACACAGCAAGAAGGCAGTCATCTACAAGGCAGGAAGAAAGGCCTCCCAGAAACCAGTTCTGATGGCATGTTGATCTTAGTCTTTTAGCCTTCAGAATGGTGAGAAAGTAAATCTCTGTTGATTAAGCCTCCTGGTCTATGGTACTTTGTTATGGCAGCCCTGGCTACAGTGGTACATCAAAACCGTGGAATACTACCTAGCAGTAAAAAGGAATACATTATTGATACAGAAAACTTGGTTGACTCTCTAGGGAATTATACTGAGTGAAAAAAAGCCAACCCCGAAAGGTTATATACTCTATGACACTGTTTATATAACATTTTTGAAATGACAACATCATAAAGATATGGAAAACACAAGAGTGGTTAGCCAAGGACTAAGCCGGAGGTGGAGGCAGGTAGGAAACTACACTTTTGCAAGATACTATTGCACGGAACGAGGAAAAGAACACATGGAGTCTATTTCGTTTTTTTATAACTGCATGTGAATCTACAATTATCTCAAAATAGGAAGTTTAATTTTTTAAAGGATGCATGATCAACGCTAAGCCCCAGGATGCACAGCGCTGCACTGAACTGTTCCTCACCTCCTCTCCCCTTTCTCCACTCCACAACTGACTTCACCAAGCACTTGAGCCTCAGCTGCCACAGCCAACGAGTGCTGTCCTTCAGCCCAAAAGGAGTGTGAGCAGAAAAACGAAAAGGGGAGATAAAAGTGTCATTGCCCTCCCATATGTCACCTCCCTGCTTCCCCTCACATACATATTGTCCATCCCATCACCCACTCACAGTACAGGAGACAAGCGCACTTGAAGCTTTTAAATTAACAAACATTAATATCCACTAGCAAGGCAGTACAGTTCACTGCAAAGAATGTGGGTCTTCAATCCAAACCATCCCAGACTCTGCTCCAAGCTCTACTCTTTGCCATCTTATTCCTTGTGTAACCTCACACGAGTGCTTTAACCTCCCTGGGCCTCAGTTTCTTCAAATGTAGAAATTTAACTCACATCACTTTCTTGTTGTGAGGATTAAATGAGGTAATCAAATCAAGAGAACCTAACACCATGTCTAGAACAAAAAGAGCTAGAAAACTTCATTTCCTTCCTCCCGATCTGCTAAGGGCTTTCCCACATGACTCCTGCCTTATGTTCCCTCCTTTTAATCAGAACTACAACACAGCAGGACCCTTTGAAATACCGCCTTAAAGGGTTTTTCTCCTAAAGCTCAGTTCCTCCTTATTACACACCTATTTCAAAAATAAAGGTAAAGTGATCACCTGTAGCAGCTAACGCGTGCCTCAGTCCAGCAGCAATACAAACAACCTTCTCTCTCAGGAGCTGTCAAAATAAAGAAAAGGATTTAGATCTTAGAGTCATCCATCTACAAAATTTTATGTAATTTATGCCTAAACACAATGCAGCATGATCCTCATTATGTGTCTGACTGGTTCAAAACACCCACCCCCAATGTTTCTACCCATAAATACCTCTATATATATCCCTAAAAGAAAAAAAGCCTTTTTAAAATGCCATATCACGGTGAGGTGCAGTGGCTCACATCTGTAATCCCAGCACTTTGGAAGGCCAAGGCAGGAGAATCGCTTGAAGCCAGGAGTTTGAGACCAGCCTGAGCAACAAGCAAGACTTCTACCTCTTCAAAAAAAAAAAAAAAATTAGTCGGCCGTGGTGGTCACACCTGCAGTCCCAGCTACTCAGGAGGCTTGAGCCCAGCCTGGGTGACAGAGCGAAACCCTGTCTCTAAGATAAGTAAATAAACAAATAAAATAAAAATGCCATATCACAGTACCACATCACAATGCCTCTCAAGGCTGGGAGGGACATTCAAGATCATCTAGTCCAAGGGTTAGTAAATGTTTCCTATAAAGGGTCAGATAGTAAATATTTTAGACTTTATAGGCCATACAGTTTCTGTCACACTCCTCAGCTCTGTCACTGTAACACAAAAGCAGCTCTAGACTATATATAAATGAATGAGCATGGCTGTTTGCCAATAAGACTTTATTTCCTAAGGGCTCTAATTTTCCCACTTTAATCCAGTCCAATCCCTACCCAATGCTAGAAACTCCTCCACAACACCCCACCAGGTGGTCATCCAATCCCTGCCAAACACTTCTAGTGACACAGGCTCCCCACCTTCCCAGGAGCCTGTTCCATCTTCACACAGTTCCATTTATCTCTTTAGGTGGAGCCAAACCTATCTGCCTGTAGCTTCTGACAATGCTTTCCAAATATTTGAAGACAGTTGTCATGTCCTCTCTAAGACATTTGGTGGTGGTTATAAAAATAGGCCCTCAAATTCTTTGATACTCTTTCCCTTCAAGATGTGGAGCTTAATTCCCCTCCCCTTGTGTGGGCTGGACTTAGTGACATGCTTCTAACGAAAAGAATAAGGAAGCAATAAATGACTCAGAAACTAGGTGATAAAAGGCACTGAGGCTTCCTGCTTGGCGTATCTCACTCTCTTGAATTACCCTTGAGGGACACCAGATG
This sequence comes from Indri indri, assembly GCA_004363605.1. NCBI lineage: Eukaryota > Metazoa > Chordata > Mammalia > Primates > Indriidae > Indri > Indri indri. The sequence goes on from RJWJ010000043.1 coordinate 297,495, forward strand.
CCATGTGCGAACAGTCCTATAGACAGGCCCACATGGCAAGGAAATGAAGTCTCCTGCCAATAGCCACAGGAGAGAGCCTGGAAATGCATCCACCGGCCCAGCAGAGCCTTCAGAGACTGCATGCAGACCCAGCTGACATCTTGACTGCAACCTCATGAGAGACCACCTAAGCTGTTCCTAGATTCCTGACCCTCAGAAACTGTGAGATAATAAATGTTTGCTGTTTTAAGCTGCTGTTTTGGAGTGATTTGTTACACAGCAATAGGTAACAAATACAGATCTCTTCTTTAGGCAGAATATCCCTAGTTCCATCAGCTATAACAGGGCTTTAAATCCTCTCTCCCTCCTGATTTCTCTCTTCTACATACACTCTGGTGGTTCCATCTCTCTTTTAAAGGGACTGTATATGCATCAATCACAGCCCATATGGGGCTTTACCGCATTTGCTTATTTACAAGTCCACAGTTGTCTTTCAAAACTTTAGGACCCTCAAGGTCAAGGCCTGAGTCTTATTTACCTTTATGCCCAAGGCCTAAGCACCAAATCCACAACAGAACACAACACCCCATATGCAGTCTGACCAGTACAAAGCACAGAGCTCTGGTCTTCCTTCTGGAGACTATGCTTCTGTCAATGGAGTCCACAATCGCATTAGCTATTGGGAAGATCAAATCTTACTCCTAATACAATTGGAACATGCTGTCCTTTAAATTTTCTTCTTTCTTTTTTCCCCCCAACATTTACTGAAGGACTTTACATGTGGCTTCAATCTCTTCACCACCACTCATCCCTATCTCTTTCTCTCCATCCCCAGTGCCACTGCTTTAGTTTGGCCCATGATCATTTCCTGTCCGGATTGTTAGCAAGAGGTTCCTAGGTAATCTTCCTTCAATCCATCCCCCACACTATCCTATCTGGCTGGGCCCACCCCACCATGCTGTTCTCATCATTTGTCATATACCACCACCCCGATTGCCCCTCCCCACCCACTCTACCCTGGCACTCCCACCTCTTCCTCATATTCCAACATACTAAACTGCTTACAGTATCCCAAAGCCCCCAGTTTTATGCTTCTATACCTTTGCTTAAACAGTTCCTTCTGCCTAGAATGCCCTTCTTTTGTACCTTCTCTGTATCCTCCTGTCCCAAGCCAGGTAAACTTCTATGTAAAATTTAGCTTAACCCTGTTCTCACTCCACCTTCCTCTAGGTAAGAGTTCAATATGCCTTCCTTTGGGGACATACATGTATCTGTCATAGTTCTAACATGGTATTGCATTTAGTTATTTATGTATGTATCATGTACTACTAAACTATAAGACTCTCAAATGCTAGGACAGGTCTCATTCACCTTTGTTCCCACTGCCTGAATACAATGCCTAAGCACCAAATCCACAGCAGAACACACAATAGTTGCCATTAAATAAATCAATGGATTTTTATTATCTTTCATTTTGGCACATTCCTCCTATTATTCCACAGACTATAGCCTGTCAAAATGTTTTTACTTTCTGCTTCTGTCATCCAACATATTTTAACCACTGTTCCTGTCTTCTTTAATTATATGAATTATAATTAAGCTAAATTAATTATAACTTATATGTAGGTTCTTACAAGGCCATCTATTTGCAATTAGGATCTATAACACCTCCTACAGGGACTACAGAGCCTAGGCTTGTGTGCATAGCATAGGAACCATTACCCTAAATAACACCCCACAGACCAGCAACCAAGTTCTGCAAACTGACAGGAGCAGATCTAAGCTCTCTCCAATAAAAACAGATCTCCCACTCTTAATCAGAGTTCAAGGAAAATAGGAGTGTGGCAGCTTGGGTGGTGAAACTCATTTTAGATTCCAGCATATTTCTTTTAAAATTCCGTATTTCCATTATGATCGCTTAAAATATAAACTTTATAAAAAGGTGTACATTCTAAGTATGCTGCGGTGAAAAGAACTCTGAGCTAGGGCACAGAGTTTAACACTTATTCTGTCCAATATGGTTACCACTAGCTACACGCGGCCACTGAACTTGAAATGTGATCAGACTAAATTAAGATATATTGTAAGTAAAAAATGCACAAAAGAGTTCAAAGATTACAAAATAAAGAATATAAAATACCTTATTAATAAATTTTACATGGATGACATGTTGAAATGATAATAGTTTGGATATACTAGTTTAATTAAAAAGTTATTAAAATTAATTGCACCCATATGCTACAAAATAGATAAAACTCGAAAGCATCAGGTGAAGTGAAAAAAGCTAGGTCACATATTGTATGGTTCCATTTATATGAAATGCCCAGAAAAGGCAAATCTATAGAGACAGAAATTAGATTAGTAGTCACCAGGGGCTAGGGGAGGGGAAAATAAGAAGTGACTGCTATTGGATACACAGGTTCTTTTGGAGGTGATGAAACTGTTCTAAAATTGCATTGTGGTGATGGCTGCCCATCTCTGAATATACTAAAACCCCTGAACTATACATTCTAAAACGGTGAATTTTATAGTACCTGATATATCTCAATGAAGTCATTGTTTTAAAAATTAATTCCACCTGTCCTTTTTTAAGTGGGACTACTAGAAAATTTTAAATTACATGTGGCTCACATTATATTTCTTTTAGACAGGACTAGCCTAGCTAAGTATCTTTCGGCAAGTAACTTGTATCTGGACCTGTTTCTAACAAAGTTCCCACTGTTACTAATTTTAGAACTAGAATGTCATTAATGTCCTTATAAGATGTATTACCTTTATGGGTGTATTTCACAAAACTTTATAATGTGTATGAGGACTAACAGAGGTTTTTCACTCACAACATCCATCCTCCCAACCTAATTTTTCCCAGAAGGACCTATTTTTCAACTCGAATTCTCCTACCCCGTAAGTTTTCAGAGACTCAGCCACCCTTTTATTCTGGGGAAGGATAACTGTGATACCCTTTACTGTAAAACACTTTAACAGAACATGGGCAAGCTAAATATTAGCTGTCCTCACTCACCTCAATGGCCTGGGGAACCACACATCTTCGAGGTCCATGAGGAACTCCTAACTGGCCAAAGGAGTTGGATCCACATGATAAAACTTGGCCATTTTCTGCAAAAACAAGTACTTAAATTGCAAATCTATGAAGTAGATATCTTTGACCAATGCGCAAATGCTGAAGGGCGAGAGGAGCAAAGGGAATGAGAGGTGGTGGTGGAGATCCCAGGCTTCAGCGCACTCAGACCACATTCCCTGCTTTTATTCCTCCAGAGACGAAAACACTGGGCACCAGGCTAAGTGCTCTACACAGATATCTATTCCATTATCTCACTAAAGACAGATTATCTGTGTAGAACACTTAGCCCGAGGCCTAGTGTTGGGATGGGAGAACACTTATTCCCCACCTTTCGTGTTTCCATGTGACAGAATTGCCATTCCTATAACATCTCTGCCTTTCTCCCTGCCCTTCTCCATACTCACTGCTTTCTAGGGGACAATGGGTCACCTAACCAACTAGTGAGTTTGGGAGAGGGGACAGGACATGTGTGGCTTGGCACCTTCCTTTCACGCGTTCTGGGCTGACACACAATAAGGGTTTCCTTTGAGGGGAAGGCCTAGAGTTTTGGGGATAAGTTTGGACCAGAACCACTTGGCCTCATAATTAACCCTGTTCTCCAACTTTAGCCTTTTTCAGTGAAAAGCTGATAGTTTGCTCTCCTACTGTGACTGCTCTATGCCTTTTTCACAATTGGCTCCAAATGTGAGCAGGAAACAGTATTATCTACTGACTCCCTACAACCCCAACACAGGCCTACAGTAAGTACTTCATAAATGATGGCTATTATTTGGATTCTAATAATTACTGTAAAGTTCCACACATATTACGGAACTCCTCCACAGAAGAGAATGGTACACTTGAGCAGAGTTTTAAAGATGGGATAAGAGTTCATCAGATAGGCCAGGCATGGTAACTCACACCTGCAATCCTAGCACTTTGGGAGGCCAACGTGGGAGGATTGCTTAAGGTCAGGAATGCAAGACCAGTCTGAGCAAGAGTGAGACCCTGTCTCTACAAAAATTAGAAAAATTAGCCAGGCGTGGTGGTGCACGCCTGCAGTCCCAGCTACTCAGGAGGCTGAGACAGGAGGATCACTTGACCCCAGGAGTTTGAGAGTGCTGTGAGCTATGATGACATCACTGCACTCCAGCCTGGTCAACAGAGGGAAACCCTGTCTCAAAAAAAACGTTCATCAGATAAACGAGAGGGGCTGGCCCAGACAGAGAGAAGAATATGTACTGCTTGGTACTATCAGAAAAAAAAGTGTAAGGAGTGTAGAGAATAAGAGACAGGTAACAGAGACAGGTAGGGAAGAGTTATAGAAGGCCTTGTGCTAAAAATGACCAGCTAGACAGGGCAAGGTGGGACAGAGAGGTCAAAAATGCTTCAAGGGAACGGGAGTCAGCTGACCAAGTAATTATTGCCAGCTGTTCCCAAGAGCATTGTTCTATTAACCCTTTGACCACATCCTTCTACATCCTATTCTGCTACCTGGCTTCACAGAGACCAAACAATTCTGCCCAACCCCATTTATTTAAAAAAAAAAAAAAAAATCCCTCAGTGGGAAAAAGCTGACATCACTGCTGTGGCGACCTCTATTGCCTCCTACTTCCCCACCACACTCCCTTACCTGCCACAGCTGGCCAGCTAGCCCAGGCACACAGCTTATCATGAACTTGTGGGACAGGAAGTGGCCACCAAAGGTGATCTAGTCCATTCCCTGGTCTCTGAAAAAAGTTTTCCATCCAAATATCAATCTCCTTTACTGTTAAAACTCTCCTTGTAGATGGGAAATTACTTAACAGGTGCATGTACACTATTCAGGTGATGTCTACACTAAAAGCCGAGACTTCACCACGAGGCAAAATACATCCTAGTAACAAAACTGCATTTGTGCCGCCTAAATCTATAAAATTTGTTTAAAAAGAAAAAAAGGAAAAAAACTCTCCTTGTAAAAGGCACCCGATAACTTTCCTTAACAACCAGAGAAAACATTTGTGTTTTTTAAACACAAAGATCCTTTCATTTAATCAGTGGTCACCACCATCATCCTGTTCTCACCCAAAGCCTTTATGGTGGCAAAGATTTACCTAGGAGTAAACTCACCTGTTAGTATAATGGTAAAATCCCAGCCACAGGCCACCTGCTGGATGGGACAGCCCAGGAGGGATTTGCAGGGGGTAAAATACAGGACATCTTCTGTGTGACCAAGCCCCAGCTGCCCATCTTTGTTCAGGCCACAAACAAAAAGGCCTCCTCCATCTGTAAAACATAAAGTCTTCGGTGATAGTAAGCACAGGGGACAACACAACTGCCAAAGTGAACAAAAAGATTTCACTAATTATTTGGAGTCACAGACCAATAACTTTTATTCCCACCCAAGTTAATAAGCCACATATGCTAATGTGGTCTGGAGCCAAATGACATAGGGCCAAGGGCCTCAAATCTAATACCTCACTGGAAACTCCAAGTCCTATAGCAGCAGCCAATCAATCACCAAGTTGAGCATCTACTGTAACAAGAAAAGCCAACGTTTATTCAACATTTAGAAGGTGCCAAGCTTTACATGTGGGGGCAATTTATCCTTTAGGCACAGTGTCTATGCCCACAATACTTTTAGAGATCCACAGAATGGATTAATTTTAAATTCTCTTAAAACGAGAAAAAATAATATAGTAACAGTGCATGTATAATACTAAATCCAGCCTGGATTATATTCACCTTTATATCAATACAGTTGTAAAATATAATTTTTAATCTTTATTTATGGAGAAAGAAGTCCACAAAGGCAAAAGCATCAAGGTCCCATGAAAGTCATAATGCACCCCTGTTAACTCGCTGGTTCTCATCCACCACATTATCCCCATGTACAGGGAGGACACTATGGCACAGGGAGACTATGTGCCCAGGCCACATAGTTAATAAGTCACAGAACCAGGATTTGAACCCAAGCATTTTGATTCCAGAACTCATGTGCTTAACCAGACGCAATATGCCCTCCTTTGCAGTATCTTACCACTTGTAGTGCTTGTTAAAGACCATCCTAGGTACTGTGATGGAAGATTAGGAAAATGCAAGGTTCTTGCTCTCATGGAATATTCAATCTAATCGCAAAGACTTCTAACTCATATGCGAAAGTTAGGTAGCAACATATGGTATAAAATGTGATCTATGTTGTAACTCTGCCACTAATTTGCCTTGTGACCTTAAGCAATCAGTGTTCCTTTCCGAGCCTCATTTGCATAATGAAGGGGAAGGAGGGGTGGCCTAGAAGATCTCTGAAGTCCCAGTTCTGTCAATCTAGGATCCTCTGACAGTAATTTGGCTCTTTCAAAAAGATATTTTCCTCCGTGAAATACAAAAGGCTAAAAGATGGCAATATAACATCCCTACGTGGGGGAAATGTCTAAATAAGAAAATAAGTGGCTATCTACTTTTGAAAGAAGTTACCTGTCACAATTGCAGAGTGGCCCCCTCCTCCTGTGATCCTCCTGACACATGTAGGTTTACAGAAGTCATTCAGTTGCTGGGGCGAAAACACATCTTCCTTATGGCCAAGGCCAAGTTGCCCATAGCTATTTGCACCCTGGGGATAAAACAAGCCAAAGATGAAAAAGTGTGGGAACCACAGCTGTCGATATCTATTTACCTGTCCCTACCTTCCCTACCCTGACATACCTCTCAGAGCCTTTAACACATGAGATGTCATAGGCTCATTCATAAGAGGTTGTTATATGTAACCTCTATTAAGACGGTGGCCCCATTTTCACAACACCATGAGAGGAGCCCTTAGCATCCACAACTTATCCAATGATATTCCTCATCTTTCCCTTCTAATGCTCCAGCTGCAGTGTATTACCTTTGGGAGACAGCATAGAGATTCTTTCTGACAAAAACTATCTAGGAGGCCAGGCATGGTGGCTCACGCCTGTAATCCTAGCACTCTGGGAAGCTGAGGCAGGCGGATCGTTTGAGCTCAGGAGTTCAAGACCAGCCTGAGCAAGAGCGAGACTCCGTCTCTACTAAAAATAGAAAGAAATTGGCCAAACAACTAAAAATAGAAAAAATTAGCCAGGCATGGTGACACGTGCCTATAGTCCCAGCTACCTGGGAGGCTGAGGCAGTAGGATCACTTGAGCCCAGGAGTTTGAGGTTGCTGTAAGCTAGGCTGACACCACGGCACTCTAGCCCAGGCAAGAGAGGAAATTCTGTCTCAAAAAAAACTATCTAGGGAGGCTAAGGAAAGAAAAAATGAGGGGAACTGCTAACGAAATGGGCAGGAAACACCCTAGAACTAGCTCTTGTCCCTTTTCCCCACACCCTCACTGGGCAAACTGGCAATGACTTTCTGTAATCAAAGTTACCTAAGGATCTTGTGACCTAAAGCATCATTATTTCATTTGTATGGTGAAAGAGGTTGGCAATGATCTCTAAGGGCCTTTCCTAGTACAATATTTCATGACTCCAAGATTCACATGGTGAGATTTTTGTAAGGGAACAGATTTCCCCTTGATAGGCAATATGTCTATTATTGTTATTATACAATAAAGGTCCATAATCTCTAATCTGAAACCCTTACAGCAGATGTACTTCAGATTCAGAATTTTATAGATTTTAGTAAAGTAATACAGTATATATATCACATATAGTGATGCAAAACAGTAATGTTTCCACAGTAAAAAGTACAAATACAAGAAGTGGGCAAAGACTATAAATAGCCTTATATGTGGTAAATTTTGCGTTTTTGGAGCTTTTTGTATTCAGAATTGAAGATAAGGGATTGTGGACCTGCATAAAGAATCTTATTAAGATATCAGAAAACCTTATAATTTCTTCAAGTATCTATTTCTAGCTGGTTCTTCCTAGAAACGAGAAGTAAAACATTTGAAATATGTTTGTTTTTGAAGGCATGTGAGGAGAAGTGATGTAAAGTAACTACAAAAAAAATACATACATGCATACAAATCCTTGCCTTTATAGTCTATTTCACAGCCATCCTGGGCTGTAAGGACTCAAAGATAGAAGAGCAAGCCATGACAGGGCACAGGTCCCAGAGGCCATCCGAAGCAATAATAGCTACCAATTACTGAGTGCTTCTCTCTGTGCTGGGCATTCACCTTTAAGCCTCACAAAAACCAAGGAGAAGGGCATTATCACTCCCATTTTACAGATGAAGAAACTAAGTCTCGGAGAGGTTAGGTAACTTTCCATAGTTACAAAGCTGGGTAAGCAACAAGTTGGATGCCCCACTCTTGTACTATACCTTACTGTATCTCTGAGAAAAAAAAAAAAAAAGAATACATGGCTAACCAGCCCAGAGTTTACCTGGCAGGAGGCTTAGTGTACAACCCTATCTAAAATAGCACCCCCATCACTTTATCCCCTTTTCTGCTTTATTTTTCTTTATATGACTCCTTGACATTGTATATATTTGTGTACTTGTTTACTGTCTACCTCCCCCACTAGAAAGACAACTCCATGAGAGCAGGAACTTTGTTTTGTTCATTGCTATTTGTCCTGCGTATGAAACTGTGCTGGCCCAAAGATGTGCATATATTTATATGGTGAATGAATGTAAGACCCTATGAATCCCTAAAAAAGACCGTTGCAAGGCCGGGCACAGTGACTCACGCCTGTAATCCCAGCATTCTGGGAGGCCGCGGCAGGAGGATCCTTTGAGGTCAGAAGCTCAAGATCAGCCTGAGCAAGAAGGAGACCCCGTCTCTACTAAAAATAGAAAAAGTTAGCTGGGCAACTGAAAATAGAAACAAAAAATTAGCTGGGCTTGGTGGTAGGCACACCTGTAGTCCCAGGTACTCAGGAGGCTGAGGCAGGAGGATCACTTGAGCCCAAGAGTTTGAGATGGCTGTGAGCTAGGCTGACACCACAGCACTCTAGCCCAGGCAACAGAGTGAGACTCTATGAATAAATAAATAAATAAATAAATACTGTTGCAGTGTGAAGTGGAGTGTATATGCATAGGATTTCTTTGTCATCCCTGAGATCTCTGTGGCTGCCCCATTACCAGGGTTGCAGGCTACTGGACATCTGAGGAAAAAGTAATTGAGACACAGGCACTCTGGGGTTCAAATTATGGTACAAATTTCTGTAATGCAGCAACAGGCCCTAAATTCAGGATAAAACAAGAGGAAGGAAAAGTTAATGCAATCTATTACACCTCTATTTGCTTCCCTTCCTTACAAACACTCCAGGCATATCTCACACACACACACACACACACACACACACACACACACACACACAGCAACAACAACAACCCTAACAAGGTAAATCCCCTTGCTATGGAGTGAAATGTATTCCCTCAAAATTCATATGCTGAAGCCCTAACCTCCAGTACTTCAGACTATTACAGTATTTGGAGAGAGGGTCTTTAAAGAGGTAAGTAAGGTTAAATGAGGTAATAAGTGTGGGGCACTAATGCAATATGACTGGTTTCCTTATAAGAAGAGACACCAGGGATGCTTACGTACAAAGGAAAAGCCATGTGAGGACACAGTGAGAGGGCAGCCATCTGCAAGCCAAACAGAGAGGCCTCAGAAGAAACCAAACCTGCTCACACATTCAAGATCTTGGACATCTAGCCCCAGAATTGTGAAAAAATAAATCTCAGTTTTTTAAGACTCCTAGTCTGTGGCATTTTGTTATGGTAGTCCTAACACACCCACACACACAGATTATGCCACAGGAAAAACACACCATCAGGCCTCCAAGCACAGCAGTAGGGCGAGGTTCAACAGTATTTCTGTTTCAGTACAGACAAGGCCATATCTGAAAGGCTTTGTCTCTCCCATGTTTCCTCTGTCCACACAGATGCCAGTCTCCAGCCTGGAAAAAGCCTGAGACAGCATATACATTCACTCCCCAACTCCACCCCCAGCTCAAGTGCCACCTCAAAGATGCTCAGACAGCCAAACCACCACACCATGCCCTCTCCCCTCTTCCAACTGCAGCTCTACATTCAAAAAGTGCTGCCTTGTACTGATAATTATTTTTCCTGAAAATTGGTCAAATACTGATTTTAACAGCAATATAGGTTATAATTTTACCCTCCTCCAAAACAAGAGCTGGAAGACTTTCACTCTTGTGTATTCTGCAAACACAAGCACATGGCTGGGCACACGGGTACTCATTCATTCATTCATTCTTTAGTCAACAAATATTTACTGGGGACCTACAATGTGCCGGGCACCAAGGGAGGCACTGTGAACAAGACAGGCACAGAACCAACCCTTAAGACGCTTACATTCTCGCTAAGGAGACTGACATTAACAAACAATACATGTCATTACAAATGTGATACATGCTATGAATAACCAAGACACATCTGCTTATGCCCGTGCACGCTGGTCGGCTGCCTGTCACAAACCCTCCTCTCTCCCAGCCACACATAAAGATGACCCTGTCTCTGTCGGTGCTCCCGTCCCACTAGCCCAGACTCCCACGCCCCCAAAACAGGTAAGATCCAGTCACAGCACAGTTTCAGCAAATATGCAGGGTCTGCGCCTAGTGCAAGGCAAACGCCGCAGGCCTCACATCCAAAGGATGCTCCCGTCAGGCTGGGGTGCGGCTGGGAAAGGGCGTCCATCCTCCAGGCATCAGGAGGGTAGGGGCACAGGTGGCTCCCACGGGGCTCTGGGACCTGGAGATCCTCTCTCTACCGAGCCCTCCACGCTGTCTTCCCAGGTGGTGTTGTCCGAGCCGGAAGGCGCTCGTGGAACCAGCCACTGCCCTGGAAACAGGTTCTCCGGTTCCGACCCCACCAGCGAGCAGGCCCCTGAGTCACCTCGCGAAGACCCTTCCCTACCCGCCCTCTCCTCTCAGCTCCCAGCCCAGGATCCTCCAACCCAGAGCCCGGCTGGGACCTCGGCCGCCCAGCGCCTGCATCACCCACGCCCAGGCCGGGCGCTCCCGCGTCGCTGAGCCCCTTAGTCTCAGGCCCGGGGGCGGAGTCACGTACCCAGGCGAAGAGCGCGGCCGCCGCGGGGGCGACCTCCGAGGCGCACGGCTCGCGCTTCATGCGTGCACACGCCGCCGGCGCTTCCGGGAGGAACATCGAGGGGGCGGGGCCCTCAGAGGAGGGACTGGCGCGGGGGAGGCCCCGGGCGCAGGGCGGGATGGCGACGGGGGCGGGCCCGGCATGGGGAGAATCTGTGGTAGGCAGGGGCCGGCGGGGTCGAGGCCGGCGGGGGCGGGACCTGCCGGAGGCAGGCTCTGTGGGGGCGGGGCTGGCGCGGGGAGGGTCTGTCGCTGGCGGGGCCGGCAAAGGAGGGCGGCCCTGGGCAGGTTGGCGGAGGCAGCGGCTGGCGGCCGAGTCCTCGGGCCTCCAGGATCCAGTAACGGGATGGGCCAGACGACCGCCCCGGAGCCGCCTCCGGGTCGCCTGGCCGGCGCGCCGTAGCGTCCCCGCCCCCGGCCTCCTGTTGCGCTGGGCCAGTCGGCCTCTCCCTCCCTCCTCTCGCACTCTCTATTTTTAGAAATAATTCCATAGAGGTGCAGTACGCTCCGCGGTTCAAAAAGCTCCTTCTCGTTTCTGTCTCAGCGTCCCCCAGTAGCCCAGAGGAGCTGACAGGGCCGGGATTGTACCACCATTTGACGGGGGTGGAGGTCGAGCCTGAGAGCTGGAAAGGGCCCTGCCCAGTGCCTCAGCCTGAGGAACTGCCTTGCGCCTGCTTTGGTGTGCGTTTGCAAAATCCGAGGGAGCGTCTTGGGAGGCGAGTGTAGTGTCTTAGGTCGGTGGTGTCGCCCTCGGCGCCGGCACGGAGCAGGCACTTGCACCCCGCGACACTGAACGGGGAAGGCTGGTTCGCGCGTTCCTGCCGGGGCGGCCTTCTCATTCTCCACTCCGCGCACGGCCCTGCCCTAATTCTGGTACTGGATAATTTTCAGTAAAATGTATCAATATTGACTGGGTAATTTTCACCCAACAAACATTTTCATATAAAATGGCTTTTATCAGATAGTGTCATACTGCTGGTGGGAGTTAAATAAGTACAATTTTCCTGAAGGAACATGTGGCGATGCCTATTGGCAATAGAGAACAAATGGGGTCACATTAAAGATGGTAATCCACGTTCGGTTGCTCTTGGTCCCTGAATCAGCAAGTGACCCCTTCTGTGTCAGCAGATGACACAGGCTGCAGCACTCATCACCCCTTTATGCGTGGGAGCCCCTCGGAAGTGTCTCAGGCGAGCTCTTACACAGTCCTTTCCAGTTCTTTCCCTCTATCCCTCCTTGGTGTTTCTGCCTGTAAGACCGCTTGAGGGCAGCCCCTCACCTCTCCCTCTCCAGCCTGTGGCATCTTGAGAACATTATGACCGTACTAGGAAAAATGCATACTCTAGAGAAGCAAAGCAGCTCTTCATTCTCTAGAGACCTCAATGTGCAAAAACTATACCGTGCGTGCTGTTTTGTAAGAGTGGGCTTTTATGTTCTGAGGATTCCTTTTAAGCATGTGTAATAGGATGTAAAAATGGGTCCCCTCCCATCTCAGTTTTGGCTGGGACCCCAAGACAGTAAGTGCCAATGACTCCCACATTATAAAGTGAGGTACAGCACCACCGAAGCAGAACTTGCAAAGCAGATGTCTAGAACTATACCCAAAGAGTAGAGGTAAACTGGAAATAGACCAGCCCTCACAAAGACTGAAACTCAGCTTCTCATTGGCTCAATACCTAATAGGACTAAGAAGATTTTGACGTCATTATATTACGTACTGCCTGCTAGAAGCAAAAATTAATCCCCCCTTGAGAAAGATAGCTAAGGGAGAATCTCTGATTAAGAGAGTGATTATATTAATGATTCTTTACATGTAGAAAATAAGGGTTTTTTGTTTTTTGTTTTGTTTTTTTTACAAACATCATTTTCTCCAATAACCCAGTGCAGTAGACTTAGCTGATTTTACAGATAAGGAACATGAGATTGGGACTTTACCAAGAACTCTGAAAAGTTGTAACTAGACTTCAGGTGTGTTTGTCTATGTCTAATATCCATAGGCTTTTTAAGAAGTATAATGGAGTTCTTAAATTAATAAAATTGCTAATATAAATTTAAATCCATTTTAATATGTATTTGACAAAAAATAAATACATGTTGATGATATAATTTTGTTCATTTATTATCCAGTTGAATAACAAATTTGTAAATCATAAATGTATATCACATAGTAAAACAAAGATTAGACTGAAATACACCACAATATACACTTCCTAGAAATCAATATATGAACTCTATTATATATTCCTTTAGTGAATTCCAGGATTTTTTCTTTTTTCAATTTGGAAGACAACTTAAAAACTAACAATAATTCTGTACATTTTGGTGTGTCATTACTACTCATATAACTCCAAATGACAAAATATTCAGATTAAGAAATGTAGGCATTCTGATGATCAGCTTTTGAGTTTCCTTCAAAAAGTCAGGAGGTCAATGTACACTGTTTAGGTGATGGGTACACTAAAAGCCCAGACTGCACCACTGTACAATTCATCCATGTAACCAAAAACCACTTGTACCCCTACATCTACTGAAATAAAAAAAAAATCAGAAACAAAAATCAGGAGGATACTAACTATGCCTCTGAGTAATAATTTACTGATTAAGAATTATGAACCAAGATTTTAGTTCAATTCTGTTCTCATATTTGAATAAATATTTTTGAAGACATATTTAAAATGCATGAAAATTCTATGACTCTCAGGACTCCTTATTTACCAATCCCACAATTCCAGAGGTTAGCAGAAAGAACTGAAATCCATCATTAAATATTTCCTTTGCTCTGAAGTTGTGAATTATTGGGTTGTACCTTTAACATTTATTTTAGTGTGCTTTAGTCATAGAGTGATTTTAAACACTATCATTTTAAATTCAATAACTATGATCAAAGTTGTATGAAAATAACCAAATACAGTATGTATAATCTGCTATTATTTACTATCTGTTAAATTTGCTTACAATAGATTTCTTTGCAACCAAATAAACCGACTATAAACCAGCTAATGAATATTTCAAATGATTTCAGATTCACTAATAGATCTATTTACTATCAAATATATACTTGAGTTGATTAGCTATTAAAATTTATATGTAATACAAAAATCTGAAATAGCATGAATTACTCTTCCAAATTCTATTTCCTTGTATAATGTGAAATGAAATACATTTTTTAAAGTTTTTTATAATTTCTTTTGAGGTCTAAAAAGTATTACAATTTCTAGTAGTCTGTTGAAATAAAACATGTTAAATGGCATACAATTTGGCTATTAATGCGAAAAACTAAGAGCACAGTTTTTTAAGTAGCTGATTAAGCCTGGAAAACTGACTGAAAATAACCACATTTAATATACCATTAACGAATTAGATCACTGGGAGAGGAAGCTGATGGGGTGGAATATTCAAGTGATTCTGAGCTCCTTTTTGGATCTGTTGAATTTAAGATACATGGCAGGGCTGCCACATTGCACAACCCCATTTCAAATTCTTAGTCTAGTCTTAAGTATTATGCCCCAATCAATCTTTCGAGACTTTGCTACTCCTATTTCCTTACAAGATACTACACTTGAAACTAAACTGATTGCTCTTTACTAGGTATGTTGCATGTGCAAAGATTCATGCTGGCAACAAAGATAGCTGGTCTCCTATTAAGTTTAAGTGTGTGAATGTGATTGAGCCTGTCACAAATTCAGCAATCAGTAACAGATATTTCAGAAATAAGGAGATCTCAGGTAAGAATATGGGTCAGCTCCGTGATACTCATCAAGGTGTTCTAAGTGATCATAAAGGTCATTTTACTCAAGAAGGAATGGGGGAAAAAAGAGTTAGGCTGAGACTAGATCATCCATTGAGTCAAATAACTTCTGTATTAAAAATAGGTGGTGAGTAAATTGTATGGTACGTAAATAATTTCACTCAAGCTGTTACCAAAAAAACTAAAGAAAATAAAACAAAAAAAAATGGATGGTGGGTAGAATATCCACATACAAATTTTCAAAGACTAGTGATTCATTAAAGAGTGGATTAGAGTATATTGTTTGTCCAGAAGCTGCTGTCTCTCCACAATCAGGTTTTCAAGAAAAACAACAGTTGGCCCAGGGGCCCCTAAATTGATGCTCAAATGCATTCTGGATTAGCACTGGCGACTGTCAGATACTTGGCTGCCTGCTGACCTTAGCAAGGGCGTCACTGATGACATCAAGATCATGCCGCAGCTCATCCATGGCACTGGTTATGCTCTTGGTGTCTTTCAGGATCTGAATACTCCGTGTATATGGATTATACTTCACTCCAAATGGACGCTTAATTGTTTTGGTAAATTCTCTATTTAAGAAAACAAATAAGAGACAATTTCTAGGGGGTAAATGAGGAAAATTAAATAAGCAACTGAAGACCTACTTCACACACTTGGCGAAAGACAAATCTTTGTTAGACAAGTGTGCAACCAATCTGATCTACTTCTCTATACCATATGTGCAGAGGCCCCTGGAATCCCACATAAGTGGAAAACCTAAGGTAGTCATAGATACATCTACCCTGGCATTACTGGGGAAAGATCCTGTAGACATCTTTACTAATAATTTATTACTTTATACATCTCTTAACTACAGTAAGGAGACCAACCATAGTAGCTTTATCATTAGACACAAAATTGTGTCATTACAACACTTGATCACATAGTAACAGACCCCTCAGTCATGCCTTATATAACTACACCAACACACATGTAACCTAAGTGTACGTAACATATAATGCCACACACACACACACACACACACACACATACACTTCAAAACAGGCCAGATATGATCTTGACTCATGCATGTGTACTTTCTTTCTGTTTAGAATGTTTTCCTCTCAAATGATCTAAATTCTACCCTTTCTTTAAGCACTGAAGTTCTTCCTCTTTTATCAAAGCACCATTTGAACCTCTCATTTGGCCCCCTCAAGAACAATTATGTTCATGTTCAGGACCCCTAGGGATAACTGTGCAGCTCAGGACAATTGTACATGAGTAGGAAGTGAAGTCCAGCTTGCAATCTACCTACCTGGTCTACTCAGAAGGAATCTCTTCTAATTTGCATAAAGGTGCCATCCATGCTAGGGGAAGCCCTCTGGTATTATTCTTTGGTTCTATGCACAGCCTAACTCCCCAACTAATGGTAAATTCCTAGAAGATGAGGACTATGTCTTCAACCCCTGTCTATCCCCATCATCACAATGTGACCTCAGGACCTCTTCCACCAAAAGTTTCATTGATTCTGCTTCTAAACTCTGTCTCTTTCCTACTACTTCTTTCTTAGTTAATTAAGGCTTTTGTTTTTTCCTGAAGTATTGCAAGAATCTCCTAAAAAGTTTCTCTGCCTCCAATATCCTCCTTTCCTAACCACACACAGCTAATTAATAAAGAATAGCTTTGATTGCATTGTACATATCTCCTGTATTTTTCAATATCCTTACCTTTCTTCATGTTATCTCTAAGCCTAAAACTTAATATACCTAAATACTATCTATCCTTCAAGTCCTTTCTCAAATGTCATTAAGCTTTCTCTGTTCCCCTAGCTGAAATGAGTTCCTCCTGAATAAAATGCAGAACAATAATTTCATCTGTATCTCTCTAAGGCTCTTGTCGCTTTCCATGTCGTTATATAGTGTATAACTATATATAAATTTGTGTATAGTTTATTTTTCCTATTAGATTATAAACTCTCTGATTGGAAGGAATGAAAAAAAGCAATTTCTCAGTGCATCTGATTCATATTTGCAACTGCACAAAATCATCATATGCAACATACTCCAAATATTTGTTGTGAAAGAGAGGTAGTTTACGGGTAGAAGACTCCTTAGTGGGCTCCAAATTATCTAGCTTTCTACTTCTGCGACTTGTTACCATTACTGGGACTATCTTTTGCAGAAGAAAATGAAGGCATGAGGAAGATATTGTTTACCTCATTTTTTCCTTTGCATCTTCAAAACTTTCTGATACAAAGTAGACATCCTGAAAAGTTGTGATGAGACATTCCTGTTTGCAGGTAATCTTGGGATCAAAGGGCTTTACTTTGGCATGTCCAGAAAGTGCGTGCTAGAGGACAAAGAGTCAATGGATCAAAAAATAATATCTGTTTTCATAGATCACACAACTGTCATAACTGGCACATCTCTGAATATATTACTAATGCAATGGCCCCAACCTACAATTCCAAACTTATTTCCTACAGTTCTATTCAGCCTACAAAACAAATCTCTTTCTAAACCAGCACTTCTCAACTTCCAGCAAAGCAAATGGCTTGCTCTTCCCCATAAAGGCCCCAAGATCATCTCAATGGCTTTGTTCTAACTCTCTTCTTCATATAAGAGGCACCCAAGGATCTTTATTTATTCTTGTATTATGGCACCTACTTTCTACCCAGCATTAGTTATTCCTTTACGTAACTTATACCCACCACCAGCTGCTCCTTGAAAGCAAGACAGTACTTTGGACAAGTGTTTTGCACACATCCATCACTCAATAAACATAAGTTCATTTATTCATTGGATAAATAATGTATCTCAAAGAAATCCTTAGAAATTATAGAAGTTACTGGTAGCATATCATAAATGATAAGGAAACAAGACTTTGTAAGCAAAAACTTTAAAACACTTTTTGTTTAAAAGATTATATATATGTATATACATACATATATCAGAAAACTTGGGAAAGAGAGAAAAATGGCTTCAAGTAATGATTACTGCCACCCCAAGTATTTAATGATTACTGCCACCCCAAGTATTTTCCATAGTAAGCTCTTGTTCAAATACAAAAACTATTTCAGGTTGTATCAATTATATCAGGTGAATATAGTTACATACAAAGATTTACAACTCTTACTTTGAGTTCACTGATAGAAGAAAGTAAGCCAGCGCCAAAGACTCTTAGCTGCCCATCTTGTTTACATAGCCCAAACTCCACGGTGAAAAAGTAGCACTGCAAAAGGACATCAATATTACTTTCACATCCTAAATAACTTCAACTCAAAACGAAGTACAACTCTTAGTCACTGACCCAAAGTACCCCAGAATAAAGTCCAAGACCCCAGCCTACTTCACAACTCTTTCCATAATCTGGCCTCATTCTAAACCAGCACTTCTCAAACTTTTGTTCTGAGAACTCTTGGGTACTGTCAAGAATTTACTAAGGACCCCAAAGATCTTTTTTTTTTTTGTATAGGTTATCACTAGCTATATTAGCCATATTAAAAATTGAAACAGGCCAGGCACAGTGGCTCACGCCTGTAATCCTAGCACTCTGAGAAGCTGAGATGGGAGAATTGCTTGAGCTCAGGAGTTCCAGGTCAGCCTGAGCAAGAGTGAGACCCTGTCTCTACTAAAAATAGAAAAATTAGCCGGGTATGGTGGTGTGCACCTGTATTCCCAGCTGAAGCAGGAGGATCACTTGAGCCCAGGAGTTTGAGGCTGCAGTGAGCTATGATGTTGCCATTGCACTCTACCCAGGGCGACAGAGTGAGACTCTGTCTCAAAAAAAAAAAAAAATTAAAACAGAAAAATATAATAAACTCACTTTATAATAACATAAATAACATTTTAACAAAAAATAACTATACAAAACAAAAAAGTGAGAAATGTATCATTGTTTTACATTGTTATAAATCTTTTTAATGTATGCCTAGACATTATTTATTGTCTGCTAGAAGACAGATGGATTCTCCTATCTGCTTCTGTATTTAACCTGTTGCAATATGTTGTTTCGGTATATGAAGAAAATTCAGCTTCACACAGATATGTAGTTGGAAAAGGGCTAAGTATTTTAATAGCCTTTCAGATAACTGGTGATATTCTTCTTTGACACTGCATTGAAAACTCAGCGAATGGTAGAGTCTCTTAAAGTTCAGCTGCAATGGTGCAATTGTCAATGAATTGCCTATTATATTAAAATCCACTTTGTACTTTGAATGGCTTTTTTACCATGCATGCTTTTGACCTCCAGGACACCATAAAAGGGTTTTAAACACCCCAGGAGTCCCCAAAAAACACACCAAGCACCTCCTGTCTTTTCTTGTGTCCTCATCCTGAGAGGTTCTTCCTTCCTTGCTTGGCACATTACTCATTTTTCATCAGCTAGTCCAGATGTTCCTCTTCCATGAAACCTTTGCCAAACAGTTCTCTGTGCTCCCAGAGCAATTTGCCTGAACTTCTATACAGACTTTATCTCATTTGAATATAACTGTCTCCTTACATAGTATATAAGCTCCTTGAAGGCAGGAATCAGGCCTCACTCATCTTTGTATTTCCAGCACTGTATTTTATACCCAGTGCTCAAAAATATTTTTAGCATAATTTTTATGGAACCTATCATTTCATTGGAAAATAGGATATATACAAACTATTAACATTATTGTAATCTTGTGTTTCTCTTTTTTAAAGCTCATGTCTCCTTTTGATAAACCTTAAAATTTTATATCCTTCTTTAATTTTATTTAAATTATTTTAAGTAAATTAAATATTAAGAGCAAAGAAAAATTTTCTAACGGTATTTTGAATATGCACTTTTAAACTACACAGATACTCATTCACCACCACCCCTCCCCAGTTGAGAATTGCTAATCTGTATTTCCAGATTTATACCGTTGCCAGTTTTTGAACAGCCTCCTCTGAAGCCCCAAGGGAAGCCAGGCCAATTTCTTGGGAGAATTGGGCAAAACTAGGTTCAGCAAAAAGGGGGACGTGACCTAAGAGTTCATGGCAGGTATCTCTGAAATAGAGGCACAAGTTTGTTACACTGTGATGCTGCTTAACATATATACATAATCAACCATTCAATCAAATCAAAATCCAATCCTTTCTTCTAATTGATCAGGTGGTATTACTTTGGTGATGGATCACAAAGAACACTTATCAAATAAAGAAACAATTTTGGTTCAAAGCCTTGGCCACTCACAGACAGGCACATTTAAGTGCACGTCAGATACTCAGAGACATCCACGTCCCTCCAACCCAGCCCACACACACCTAAATCAGGTCTCTGCTCAGATGTCACCTTCTCAGCAAAGCCTCCATGATCACCCTTTTCGAAACAGCAACACACACACCTCTATCCACTCACACCCTCATCCGTCTCCTTTCCCCTCTTTATCTTTCTCCATGGCACTCATCACCAGACATAAAATACATACATTTATTTATTTGTTTATTATCTGTAACCTCAAGCTCTATGAAGGCAGAATTTTTTGTCTTATTTTTTTCAGTGTTACATCCCTATGCTTTGAATAGTACCTGTCGCCTAAGAGGCTGTCAATTAATAGTAATTATTATTATTATGGCTAACATCTATAGAGCATGGACCATGTATTATGTGCCAGGCACTATTCCAAATGCTTTACATGTGCTAGTTTAACCCTCACAAAAACCCATGAGCTAAGTGCCATTATTATAAATAAACATTTGATGAACGAATGGCTGATGGAGAAGTACTTACGGCTCTGGGGTATAGAGGGGATCTGAACTGTGTCTCACATATTGAGTGCAGTGAAAGACTCGAAAGGCTAAACCTGATAAAAAATCTCTTGGTGATAAGTAACCAGCCACAGGACGGATGGAAAAACCTGTACGCTCTGCAAAGCAAAATAGAAAGCAGAGAAAATCTTCACCAAAACAGACCATTGACTACAGCATTTTAATTCTGCCAGAGGTGCCGAGTGACACCTTGAGGGAGGACATGGAAGCTAAAATTTATTATTTGCATACGAAGGGGAACTAATAATTACTAAGCACTGACCATGGCCAGGCAATGAGTAAGACCTTTTACATATCACATCTCCTTTCATGATTACAACACGTGTTAAGGATTTTTCTTCTTCTTGTGACAATTATAAAACAGAGAGGTTCAGAGACTCAATAATGTGCCCAAGGCCACACAGTAGTTGATAAAGGTAGAATGAGAATCCAAGTCTCCTTATACTGTACTACCCCTTGCTGTTTCCCTAAACAGTCTACAATATCTCCTAAATACTCTTACTTTCTTTTTGTAAAAACTCACTAACAAGATCTATTAATTTAGATCAGAACCATTTTTTTTTTTTTTTTGAGACAGAGTCTCACTCTGTTGCCTGGGCTAGAGTGCCATGGCATCAGCCTAGCTCACAGCAACCTCAAACTCCTAGGCTCAAGCGATCCTCCTGCCTCAGCCTCCCGAGTAGCTGGGACTACAGGCATGTGCCACCATGCCCGGGTAATTTTTTCTATATATATTTTTAGTTGTCCAGCTAATTTCTTTCTATTTTTGGTAG
Source organism: Indri indri (assembly GCA_004363605.1). Lineage (NCBI taxonomy): Eukaryota > Metazoa > Chordata > Mammalia > Primates > Indriidae > Indri > Indri indri. Next base: position 318,831 of record RJWJ010000043.1, read on the forward strand.
AGACGGGGTCTCGCTCTTGCTCAGGCTGGTCTCGAACTCCTGAGCTCAAACAATCCTTCCGCCTCGGCCTCCCAGAGTGCTAGGATTACAGGCGTGAGCAACTGTGTCCAGCCCAGAACCATTTTTTAATCTGTGCCATTTTTTGCCAGTACTATCTCTTGTAAAGTATTTCCTTTATTTTATCTACACTGGATGGGGCTTTTCCATCCCACAACAGCTAAGACTGCACACATACTGCAAAAGGGCCTGCCACTAGGTGTTGGTGGCTCAAGAGACCTCCATAAGCTCTAATTTTAGCCTTCATTCAAAATCCTCACGACTCTGGTATTTGGACACTCCCACTCTGATGGACCGACAGCATTGTCCAATAGAACTTTCCAAAATGATAGAAATGTTCCATATCTATGCTATCTGATAAAGCAACCACTAGCCACATGGAGCTATTGAGCATTTGAAATGTGGTTAGTGCGACTGAGGAACTAACATTTTGATTTAAATTTATGTTAAACATTTAAAATTTAAACAACCATGTGTGTCTAGTGGCTACCATATTTGATAGTGCAAGCAGCCCCTTCCAGCTGATGTTTTGTTTGAATTGTCTTTTAATTTTGGTTTCTCTCTTTGACACTTGCCCTTGAAACACCTTCAGCAACACATTCTGCAGCCAGCCCAGGCTCCAGACCTCAAGTGAACAACTTTCAGTTTTGTATCTATAACAAAATATTTCCTAAACATCTGTACCCCCCTAATATCCTGAAATAAAAAAACAAAATATTTCCTCCAAATCTCATGCAAATTTGATTTTACGGCAACTTCTGTAGTATATACTTGTCCATCTTCATAAGTCCAGCAAGGTCGTGTACATTGATTCTCTATCATCCTTAATCGCTATTTTTTAAAAGTTTTAGTTTTTGTAGGAACCACCTACATGATTTCTGCCCTTGTAGAAACTATATCACCTTTTCCTGTTTAGTTCTTCTTAGTTTTGTGTATAGCTGTTGAATACTGAGAATTAACTCAAAAATAGTAATGTCCGACCATGATGGAAATAAGCTAAACTCTCTGAGTCAAAGACATACCTTCTCCTCCCCCCATGAGGCAATCTTTTGAGATGATCTACTGAGATAAAAGAAAATATTTATTTTTCTTAAATATTATAGACCCTAGAGATCACTGATCAATCATTTTACTTTCCATACTAGCTAGAATAATAAAGAGGCCTAGACAAAAGGTATGAAGAACTAAAAGGAACAAAATTGTCCTTACCCTTTGTTTATGCCTCTACTAGAACAACATCTTTCTTATGAAAATGGTAGAATCTTAGTGTGAAATGGGGCATCAGCCTTCCCCAAGATGCTTGAATCTCCTCCACCACATCTCATGTGCAGAGCTTTTGTATGAACACCTCCATGGATGGGGAAGGAACCATCTCATAAGCCTGTTCTATTTTCTTTTGTTGTTTTTTCTTTTAATTTAAAAAAGTAAAATTCACTGAAATCTGATCATTATTTCCATTTTTACCAAAGAGAATCATTCACAAGCCTGTTCTATTTTCAAATGACTCTTTTAACAAGATATTCTCCATTTTGAGCCAAAAGCTTACAGTTTCTATCCAATAGTCCTTTACTTTAGGGTCACATAGCAACCCCTCTATCATATAAGACAGCCTTCAAATATTTAAATAAAGCTATAACATTCTCTAAATCATCAAGTTAAATACCCTGAGAGTCCTTATTTTCAAATCTCCTTATAACTCTGTTCACTTTCCTCTACTCTTGCTCTGGGTTATGATTATCTCTGTTCAAATGTGGTGCCCAGTCCTGGATCCAATCCTCTAGGACACAGTACAGGAGAATGCTGACCTCTCATATAACTAGACTTCATTTCTCTATTTAAAATGCTGTCATGATCAAAACAGAGTTTAACATTTCCTTTACAAAAAATTAATTAGCTTATTACCTCTTAAAAAGTTTGAGACATCTTCCAGTTGTGGGATATTATCTTCCCGATAGCCACAATATTTGGAAAGCAAAGGTAAGTTTTTGAGATACTCTCTGCAAGCATGGGTTGGGTAGAGTTTGTTGAGCTCTCGGAACACAGTTCCCCAGGTCTTAATCTCCTCTTCAGTGAATTCAACCTTAGGAATGGGGTCTCCACTAATGAGATAAAGGGTAGGAGTTGTTTTGAATTAGCATTTAATAAACAGCAACACTTATTTCACTTTCTATTTACTAAATGAACACTATTTATTCTATTCACTTATTTTATGGTCTCAAAGTTGGGTCTGTTATTTTTATAATATACTTACTGTTTATAGTTCATAGCCAAGTCTGCAAAATACTTCCGTCTTTTACGGTAGACATTGTCCTTGAAACCCTAATAATTAAAGATATGTTTTTAAATATCAATGCTAAAACATACTTGACAAAGGATATTTAGGAAACATTTCATCATTACAAGAGCTATCATATTAAAGGGCTACATAATTGTTACTATGAGCAAGCATTGTTTACAGATTTATGATCATTTTTATTTTAAAGTCAATGTTACATGACAGTTTTATATTCTAGTAGCTGTAAAGATAAAAGATACTTTAGATTCAAAGATAACATAGTGGCTACAAAGATAAAATAAGGAAAGCACCACCCTAGTTAAATAGATGTCTCTTTTCCAAAGGTGAGGTTGTTCTTAATCAATTGACTACAGCTTCAATTATATTTACCTGTAATAGTAAGTAATAACAAGAGTAATTAGTAATATCTGAAATAGTTGCAGCCTTATATTTTATCACAAAATGTAAACATATTTATCATTTGTGGATGCAAACAGTGATAATAATTAAAAACAGACAAAATAGTAACATTAGAATTTATACTTATGAGAAATATTTAAGAAAATGCAGACAAAATAAGAAATCAAAAGTCAAAGCTCAGGAGAAAATAGCCAAAAAATGTAAATAGTAGGAAAGGAGGGGATACCTGAAAAGAGAGAGACTCATCTCTTTAATACAGATTTATGAACCCCTACTATGCTCCTGGCCCTGTGCTAAAATCTGGAGAAACAAATATGAATAAAGCACAATCTGGGACTTCAAGGAGTTTACGTGAACCAATTGTTATGAAACAATATGATCTGAAATATTGTCATATTGCAGATATGCACAGAATGCCATGAAAAATCAAAAAAGAAACTCATAAGCCAATGTGTAAAGAGGATTTCATGGCTCAGGAAAGGCTTCTCGAGGATGACTCCTGAGCTATGACTCCTGAGCTAAGACACAAAGAGGAGTGGAGATAGCACCATGACAGAAAAACAGCACGTTGTGCCTAAGAAAATACAAGGGATCCGATGTTGCCGGAGCTTGGAGAGTGAGGTGGAGCATGCTGAAAAACAGGTACGAGCCTGCAAGTTAAAGGTCTGCTAAGGAGCTTGGATATTAGCCTTGGTTAATGGGAACCCATTGGTGGTTTGTTTGTTTGCTTTTTAAATAACAACTTTATTGAGATATCATTCATATACCATAAAAATAACCATTCAGTGGTTTTTAGTATATTCACGGAGTTGAGCAACCATCTCCATCATCTAATTTCAGAAAAATTTTGACATCCCAAAAAGAAACACCATACTCATTAGCAATCATTCCCTGCATTCTCCCAGCCCCTGGCAACTAGTAATCTACTTTCTCTTTCTATGAATTCTCCTATTCTGGACATTTCATATAAATGTAGTCATATACTATGGGGCCTTTTGTGACTAGCTTCTTTCACTTATCATATGTTTTCAAGGTTCATCCATGTCGTAGCATGTATCAGTATCCCGTGTTTTATGGCCAATAATATTTTATTGTATGAATATACTTTATTTTACCCATTCATCAGTTGATAAACATTTGGATTGTTTCTACTTTTGTGCTATTATGAAAAATGCTGCTATGAACACTTGTGTATAAGTTTTTATATGGACATATGGTTTCAATTTTCTTAAGTATATTCCTAGGAACCAATGGTGATTTGGGAGAGAGAAGGATAATAGTCATCTTGAGGCTTTACATTATTCTAACGACTATGAGGAGGATGGGTTTGAAGGTGGCAAGGCTGGGAGGCAGGGAGACCAGTTAAGGGATGTGCTAGTAGCAATGAATAAGGAACAAATTTAAGAAATATTTAGGAGGTAAAAATCAGCAGGACTTGGTAGTAGATCAGTAAAGCTGGCATACTCACTTTTCCATACAAGGTGCCCAGATTTTCTTGCCTCCAAACCTGTTCTCATATTGAATTGTTCTTCCTCTCCATCTCTTACCTGCTGGGATCTTTTCAGGCCTGTCTGAAATGTTGCCTGTCCTTCAGCTAGAAGTGTTTGCTCTTTTATGTATATTTTGGAGCAATTTATTCATGTCATTTAACACACACTTTTTACATTTTATCTTGCATGTCTTTATTTACATATGTGTGTTTTAGCTTTTCAACTATATGTGTGTGCTAGCTTTTCTTTTTGGGCAAGTGCTACAATTAATTGCAATAGTTACTCAATGAGATTATAGAATAAATGAATGGATTGGCCAGTGGCTGTCTAAGGTAGTTTAGGTCACATCCACACAGCTAGTAAGTGGGAGAAGCTAGATTACAGCCCTGCTCTGTGTAACTCCACAATTGCACTCTCGTCTCTCCTCCCCTCCCAGGAACCCACAGCTTTGTAAGTAAGCCTAATGCTCTGGATTTACTAATTCTCCAACTCTTACCTGTACTGTACAATTTCCCAAGTAAACACCTTCCTATTTCATCAACTACCTAATAAACCAGTCATGCTGGGCAGTGTGGGTGGTAAGTCTTTCTCAGGCCCACCTTTATTTATCCTTCTTTCCAGTAACCCATGCCCATTTTAATAAAAACTGACTGCAAACACTGTCTTCATTTGAGTGTAACTTTTGGAATAACTCTCAGTAATAGGAATATCAGACATGGGACAGATGTTTTGGAGCCAGTGAAGTCACATGTTTTTCAGGCAGTTAAGTCTCAATTCCACCAACATGGAGGTCTACTAATGCTTCATGAAATCTGGATTAAAACAAACCTGTTTAGTCTATTAAAAATCACTTTCTCCCCAAAAAAGTTGCCCCTTAATTTTTAGTTTGCTTTAAATTATTTTCATGAAAATATTTATTAAAAATATTTACAGGATGGTCTGCATCTAGTTCAGATCCATACATCAGAACTCTGTTGGCACAATGATCCAAGTCAGAAATCTTCTTTGGGAACCAAGGAACAGTTTCCATACCTGAAAAATGCAAAAATCACTAAGAGTTGAAGAAATAATCTTAACTAAGGCAATAAGGAAGAAGAAATTAAGAAATAAATACATTTGGATGAGATTTTTAATTTTAGCTTGTTCACCAATGCAAAATTTATGCAAGTTAAGTAAAATAACTGCTCTATTTCTAAGAAGTAAATTTTATTCAAAAATTGGGAGCTTTAAAATTTTTTTTGAGTCTTCAAGTTGATTTCCTAAGTGTTGGAGAAATATTATACTTTAGTAACAGATCAAAAGTTCAAAAAAATTTCAGCTACATATTTAGTTATCCTACCAAAGCAGAATAAGAATGTATAACTTATTTACAGACCAAGGTGCAAATTTAATAAGAACTTGGAATGTTTATTTCTCTTGATGAAAAGGATCTTAGAGATCGTTTATGTCTTTACCACCTTGATCTTCTCACCATTCCGCAGACATACGAGCCCTCATTAGACTCTGGATTTTTGTATATGCTGTTCTGCCTGGAATAGCCATCCCACTCCCACTTGCTGCCCTGCCCCACCCCACCCCACCCTTCTGTTTTCCTGAGAATATTCTCATCTTTCAAGACCCAAATCTAATGAGACCTCCTCATTCTGCCAAGTTTTACCTGACCCTGTAGGTAGAGCTAATTCCCTGTCCTCTGGATTCCCATGACATTGTGTTTCCAACTCTCTAAAGGTTTTTACTATGTTTTATTATAACGTGTCTGTTTATAGGTCTGCCTTACAGGAAAGACTGGGAACAACTGTAGGGCATATTTTTGTATATCTTAGTAGAAATATCTAACACAAATTGGTGTACCCTAAATATCAGCTAAACCATTTAGCCATCTATAAAACTCTTCATTCTATAGATAAGGTAACCAAACTCCAGAGAGGTAAAGAAATTTACCCAGGGTAACTCATTTACTTTTTTGTTTTTTTTGAGACAAGGTCTCACTCTATTGCCAGGGCTACAGTGCAGTGGCATCATCTTAGCTCACTGCAACCTCAAAATCCCAGGCTCAAGTGATCCTCCTGCCTCAGTCTCCCAAGTAGGTAGGCCTAGAGGCACATGCCACCAAACCCGCCTGGCTAATTTTTCTAATTTTTATAGAGACAGGCTCTTGCTATATTGCTCAGGCTGGTTTCAAACTCCTGGCCTCAAGTGATCCTCCCGTCTTGGCCTCCCAGAGTCCTAGGATTACAGGTGTGAGTCACCACACCCAGCCCCAAGGTACCTCACTTCTTATGGAAGACAGAGGACTAGAACTCAATCCTTCTTGCTCTAATGTATTGTTCTTTATGATATATCCAGGAATGACATTCGAGAGATTTAACAATAAATACAACAGGGGCACTAAGCACTCAAAACAGACACCAGCAGAGTCCTAGGCTCCTGCTCTGCCAGGTATTAACCCTTTAGTTGTTAATAAAGGGCATGGGACTCCTAGGACAGGATCTGAAACAACAGAGGCTTCAGCCGTGGTGGGGGGTCCTGGAGAGCCTCAGGGAAGCAGCTTTCTGCCAGTCAGAAGTGAAAATCTAACAATATTTTAATAATTATGCATCTATATGAATACATAACAGATGAATATCAGTCCTGATGACACCCTAAATATTGTGACACAATCTGAAGAGATTATTTTAGATTGAGTACCACATATAAAATGTTGCTAAATTATCCATTTATCTTGCCTTGAGTAAACTACAAGGATTTTTCACAACTAGAGATCTTAGCCTATATCTTTGCTACCTGAGTATCTGAAACTTTCAAAGTCTTTATTGCTTTCTCATTTGCTTTTGGTGGGAGTAGGGACAGGAAGGAATGCTATACATAATGTATTTCACATCACAGTTGTCAACATTCTCAACACTTCAATTTTTCATTTATTATCTGCTAGATGCTAAGCCTGTTACAGTTACTAAATGCTCAGGGATTGTGAACTGGAGGCTTGTGAAATCAAGAAATGCTCGATGATTTGAAAATTAAGAGATAACCTAATAGATTTCTGACTATTCCGAATTCTTTCTTATACTCAAGGTTTCTTTTTCACTTCCCACTAGATCAAATGTTGCTTTATAATTTTCCTTTAGTATTTTGAGCAATTATATTTTGTGTTCCTTTCACTACTATACTGTAGGCAATTTGGAAAGATAATGTTTTATTTTTACTCTCATGTGTTCAAGATAAATAGCAGTTTGGACACACATTAGGTACTCAATCTTCTAAGTAGTATTTTCACTTTTCAAACTTACCATCTTCCTTCACAGTAAAATTATCTGGTGGATTCACAGAGAGAACATTAGTGTGAGACTTCAACAAATGAAAAATATCATTCAATTGTTCTCTGTTGGTGTCACAGTCAATAAAAATCTCAAATTCTGAGTTTCTTCTCTTTGATTTTCGGGACTCAATATGTAACAGGTTCACATGCTTCTCCTGTGTAAAACAGAGGGTAAATATTACATGTAACTGCCTCAAACATTAGTTGTCTCTGAGCAGATTAGTTTCATTACCACTAAAAATATATTTCATACTTGTCATAATAGCCAAAGGCAAAAAAAGGCTGTTTTTAATGCTGCCAACAACAAAATAATTCTCCCTTAAATGTTATATACTACTCAAAAAGTTTGCAAAATTCATCCCATCCTCCAGAAACCAATAAAATAACACCCACTAGAGGTCCTGCAGATTGTAAGAATTAATTGGAATTCAAATCAAAATACTAAGTCTCCTGATAAAAAAGAATCTTTTGAAAAGTCTCACAAATAAAAGCTAGTTTTCAAAAAGTTAAGGCTAATGTTAGTCTTTGAGAAATTAAAGTTTCCCTTGCAAAAAATGCATTTAATACAATTAGGTGAGCAGCTTAAACACAGAGTATTTAATACCTCAAATCTTTTAAGCTATAATCTTAGTGACCAGCTGAAGCAGATTACTGCTTCTCTTTCCATGTGAGCCTGAGCTGGGGTAGGGGGTACCATGTGCCTAAACCTGTGAGAGGAGCATATGGTCTCTTACCAGTTTAAGTAGATGAGGAAAAGCACTGGGGACATAACAATGAAACGTGGGAACCAATCACCCAACAGGTTTTTTTATCTAAAAAAATGAGACGATTAGAGCAGATGATCCCCAGTGTTAGCCAGTTCACCCTAAGATAACTTAGTGAACACCTGTGTAGCCAGGTGAGGGCTGTGAAGAATATAAACAAGGGTAAGACATACAAGGAATTTACAGTCTAGTTGGCTAACACATGAAAGACTTAAGAAGAAGTACAAGCAGTGAGTTTTCAGGTGCAAAAGATGTTCAGCAAAGGGAAAAAGCATCATAGCTTAGAGAAAGCAGAAGGTTTCATGTAGCAGATGGGAATTGAATTGAATCTTAAAGAGTAGACATTAATAGATTAAAAAGGCAGAAGGGAAGAAGGAGGGATTCCAAACTGAAGGAAATACACAAGCAAAGGTAGGGATGAGATAAGAATTATGAGAGACCATGAGCCAATAAGAAAGAAGAAACAATGTTAGGGGATGTTAGGAAATTGGAATGGGCAAGGTTTATCCTGGAACACAGAATTTATCACAGCATCAACAGAAGAAAGCCAGTTACAAAATATACTGGGATTGGTCAGGTGTAAAGAAGAGTTTCATTTCATCTATTTCTTATAAATTTTTACAATAATAATGCATTCATAAATATTTTCTAAATGATGACTTTAAATATAAGGTAAACTATGTTTTTAAAGAAAAAGATGTAAAATGTTAATTCTTCCTAAATTAACCTATACATTGAACACTACCAAAATAAAAATCTCAAGGGAATTTGGTGAGGAAATGTAACTAAATAATTTCAAAGTTCATCTGGAAGAAAAATACAGTCAGAAAAATTCAGACAAAGTATGAGCAATAAGTGAGACATTTCTTATCAGATATTACAATGATACAAATAGAGCCACAGAGAGGTTAAACAGTTTGCTCAGAGGCACACAGCTAATGTTCAGAGCTGGAGTTCAAACCTAGACTGTCAAGCACTATAGTCTATAATATCAAACACCATGCTTTGTACAAGTATAATCCTGTCACATGAGAAAGGAAAAGTCACAATCGTGATTAATATGGCTCTTTTTTGAACAGTATTTATAGACTCTTAATAATAAAGACAATAAAGATTGGCGTAGCCCAAAATTGGGATACAACTACATTGGGAGATGGGGGGAAGGGAAGTTGAGGGGGCCACTGGACAGGGGATATGTATCAAGAAACCTGTATCTTTACTTCCATTGTTGGAAATCAACAGATAATATCTATAATTTTTAAAATGAAGAAATAGAAGCAGAGTAAGTATATTATTTATAGTGTGGAAGTAAATATTAGAAAAACAGTTAAAAGAGTTGAAAATGGTTGCCTCCTCTAGGCAGAGGATAAGTAAAATGGGGTGAATGCACACCCAGAACACCATACATCAGCTAGAAGGATGAATGAGATGTATACACAATAGCATGAATAGGTCTTAAAAACAGTGCTGAGTGGGGAAAAAAAGTTTATAGCACAACGCCATTTATATAAATTAATATATGCACACACACAAAACTCTACGTACTCTAAAGTAAACATAAAATAGCTCAAAGTACATATCAAACATATTAGAGCAGCAGTCTATCAGAAGGGAGAAATGGAAACAGGATGGAAGAATGAAATAAAACAGGAGGAGGTTGCACAAATCATGACAGTGTGCACGTGATTTAATCAGTGTGATTAACTCATCCCTCTGTACTAAGGTTAACAAAAAAATTAATGGAACTTAGGAATGAAGAGAGGTGGATCAAAAGACTGCTGTTTTTTCTTTATAAGTTTTTCAGTATACTTATGTATATAAGTTATATAGTACATACAGTTGTTTTTAAACCATGCACGATTATTCTTTGAAAATTTTTAAAAAGCAATGCAGGAAGAAATATAGATATTTAAGGACCCAAAGGTAATCAACAGAATAGCTAAAAGTAATAATATAATTATCAGATTTTGGGAGGAGTGGGAGGGGGAAAGGAGGGAGGTGGTATCAGTATCATTATTTATAATAGAAAATAACCAAACGTTGTGTAAAGTTGATAACTCAAAAAGAGATATAAGAGTGGCTCAGGCCTGTAATCCCAGCACTGTGGGAGGCCGAGGCGGGAGGATTGTTTGAGCTCAGGAGTTCGAGGCCAGCCTGGGCAAGAGCGAGACCCCGTCTCTACTAAAAATAGAAAGAAATTAATCAGACAACTAAAAATATATAGAAAAAAATTAGCCGGGCATGGTGGCGCATGCCTGTAATCCCAGCTACTCGGGAGGCTGAGGCAGAAGGATTGCTTGAGCCCAGGAGTGCGAGGTTGCTGTGAGCTAGGCTGACGCCACGGCACTCACTCTAGCCCGGTCAAACGAGTGAGACTCTGTCTCAAAAAAAAAAAAAAAAGAGAGATATAAGAGCAACATTGAGATTTTATAAACTCACCACCAAAAGAACTAAAGAACAGAAATAGTTAAAAGAGGTTGCCTCTAAGGAGTGGGACTGAGGATATTGTACATATTGGGTAGGAAATACAATGCTTTCCATCACAAACTCTTCCAGACTATTTGTCTATATTTAAATTTTTAATTCTTTGAAATATTATTTTCAAATGGCTATATAATATGTCATATGGTTATAAATTTGATTTTTAAAATAGCTGACCTCTATTGATAATTTACTTTGTATTGTCCTAGCCTAAGCACTTTATAGATATTAACTCTACCAGTTCCTACAATGAGCCTATAAGGTAGGTGGGCCCATTTTATAGACATAGAGACTGAAGTGCTGAGAGATTAATTAATTTGCCCACAAACACCCAGCTAACACATGGCAGAGCAAAGATATGAACTCAGGTGGTCTGCCTCCAGACCCCACAAGCTTCACCACAATGATGTTCTAGTAGCACTATTTAATATATTGCCTACCTTAGGACAAGCAGTTTGTTTATAATTTTTAATTCCTATAAATAATAAATTTTTGTGTCCCTGAGCCCTTTAACTTGGTTAGGTCTGCCAGTTCAATGCTATCGCAATAACTGGTACTTCTCTTTCATGTCACTTTACACATATGTGCTTATTTATTTACTATAGTTTTTTTGTTGAATGTCTACCTTCCCCACTAGATTATACACTCTGTGAACACAGGCACCGTGTTTACTTTGTTCAGCACTACATCCTTAGTATCTAGTGTGGTGCCGGGCACATAGTAAGTGCTCAGTAAATATTCATGTTCTGCCTCACTGATCTGTATTTTCTGAAAATATATTTATGGGAATGGAATTACTGGGTCAAAAAATATAAACACTTTAAGGATCATAACCTATATTACCAGATAATTTCCCTACATGCTACACAAATTTACTCTCACACCAAAGGTGTATTTGAGTGCCAAATGCAGTGAAGCTCTGACAGTATGGGACAGGGAATTGTAGAATCTTTGCTATATGAAAATATGTCATTAAATATATTATTAATATATCATTAAATATATTATTAATGTCATTAAATATCATTAAATACATCATTAATAATATATGATTAAACATATCATTAAATATCCATCAGTTTTTAAGTATTTTATTAAGATAAAATTAAAATTTGCTTCTCTGAAATCTATGAAGTGAATCTTTTCTCCTCTATTTCCTTATTAGCTATTTGTATCTCCTCTTCTTAAACTGTTTGTATCCTTTGTCCCTTTATTAGACTTCAATGATATTTTATAAATTTAAGTTCTTAAGAAATTTCTGTAGCCCATCTCTGAAGAATTTACAATAATTTATATTTTAAATATAGTTTTAAAGACTCATTTCTAGAAGAGTTTTATGCAGAAATCTGGAATGTGCTTACCTGGAAAATTTTCAGTGCTTTTATAAGTCCTCCAACTTCATTCTTTAAGGAAAAAATGAGAGTTGCTCTTCCCCTTTCTAGGGAATGGTCTTTGTTCTCCTTATTGTCTTCAATCATGATGAACTTGGAGTAATTCTCTAAAACTAAAGTATTGCCTGGTGTGGTGGTGTGCCTATAGTCCCAGCTACTCAGGAGGTCAGGGCAGAAGGATCACTTGAGCCCAGGAATTTGAGGTTGCAGAGAGCTATGAAGACACCACTGCACTCTAGCCTCAGCGACAGAGTGAGACCCTGTCTCAAAAAATAATAAAATAAAATAAAAATAAGGCATGAAAACATAAAAGGCTAAAAAGGAAGTTGTACAACACAGACAATATTTGATAACTAAGGGCACTTTGACCTTTCCAAGCTTTGTTTTCCTCACATTTTATAAAACCTGGATATGAAGACGTGCTTTGTAAAACTCTAATGAGATCAAAATAAGACAAGACATTGCCTAAAACAATGCCTAGAATGTAATAGGCATGCAAGACATGTTAGTAGTTTCCTTTTTTTCTAAACCAGCCCTTCTTTCAGGGCATGACTCAAGCCCACTGGCTTCTTGCAATCTTCCCAACTAAACTGAGTGCTCTTCTTCTATGAAGGCCTACCTCCCCACCCCCCACAATTTTTCACTCATTATACCAGGTCTTGAATGGCTTCCCCAAATGTTTTATTCACGTATATCTTGTCTTCTAACAAGGCAGTAGGCTCCTTAGAGCAGGGACAGGGCCTTCTATTTCTTTTGTAAACTTAAGGTCTGGCCAGCTCTGGACACAGTGGATGAGATGCATAACTGCTAGCTGGAAGAATGCTGGTTCTGCTGGAAGTGTTTTCTTTCCTCTCTGCCCATGGAATCCTCTAAGCCATGGGCACTGACACCTTTTCAATATTGGCCTACTAGTGCTTTATGATTATAAATCCAACTGTGTGTGTGTGTGTGTGTGTGTGTGTGTGTTGAAGTGCAGACATTGTGGGAGATAGAAGTAGGGTACAATAACTTTGTATTGCTGACTTTCAGTGGAGACATTCACACTTGAGAAATAATATCTGATTAATAAATGGAAACTGCAGACTGAAGATTTATTCTTCTTAGTTTTCTCTCATTCAGTCTTCATAATTGCCTGGTTTCACATTGTAGTTCTAATGGAATTAACTTTTAACAATGTAAATGCTATCCCTGATTCCACTGTCTTTCATCTGCCCTCGTATGGATCCAAGCCTTGGCAGGACCACTCCGAGCAGATATGGTGATGACAGGATGGGCCTGGAGCCAGCGAGAGTGTGTTCCAGTCCCCCGCAGCTCAAACTTCACTCCCTGGTGGAAGCCTTCCCCTACCTCTCCAAGTCAACTCCTCTTAGAGTGTGTTACCATGGCACCACATGCCTCCCATTCATCAGTCCCAGCTGCATTGTAGTTCTGTTCCCTGAGTATTTGTTTACATTGTCTCTCCAACTAGACTGTGAGCCCCACAGGGGCAGGGATCACCTTGCTTTTACTCCCCATTTGTATCCCTAGCACCTAGCACAGTCCCTGCACATAAAGGACACTGGATAGATGTCAATGAGCAAATAAATGAATGAAAGATTGATTAAAGACAGGATCCCTACAATCAAGGAACCGCAAATCTGATAAGGAGAGAATAACAAGAAAGATAAGAACTGTAATAGGAAGCACAGACGGCATAGTCATGGCAGTGACTAGAGCAATCGTTCCAGTACGCATCCAGAGAGGCTACCTTGAAGATGTGTTTGAACAGGATCTTAAAGAGAAGCAAGGATGAAAGACAAAAAATGAGAAGACAGCCAACCATTACAGAACAGCAAGAGATCATGTAGGCCGGGGGTGGGGAGGGAGCAGAACCTTCAAAAGGCTCTGTGCAGGTAATGCAGGGGAGTTTGCAACTGATCTTCTACGCCTATCCCGCCTATCCCACTGCCCGCTAAGGCCTCTTTCCGTCCCATGCCCACGCGTTTGCAGTGGATGGTCCTACGGAACTGCTTCGCTTCCTGATCAGGAGGCATAAGCAGACGTACAGCACTGAGCCCAACAACCTGAACATGGGAAACTCTGTCCCCTACATAGGCTGATTTCACCACAAGACTGTGAGCATGCTGGCAGCTCACAGCAAAGGTGTCTTGGTGGTCATGAAGCGGCCATCCGGCCTGCTAAAGCCAGCCTCCTCCCATGTGTGGACCACCATCAACAAGAACGCCCCATCCGCCCCCACCAGCATCAGGCATATGATCTGCAAGAACAAGGACCGCTGGGATCTGATCTGCCACGGCTGCCATCCCCAGGGCCCCGGCTACCCCGCACAGCCAGAAGCCTGTGATGGTGAAGAGGAAGCACACCTGCCCCACTAAGAGTTCCTGAGCCCCTGCCCCCACAAAAGCAATAAATAGTCAACTGATTTTAAAAAAAAAATCCCCACAAATGTACATCTAAGCACCACAACCAGCCCGACCCAAGGCTAAATGAGAAAACTAAGGACAAGGTAGTTTTCCATCAAGTTAAAATCTTGGCTTTGAAATGCCCCTCTATGGGGGGAGGCAAGATGAGGAACCTCATGCATTTCTGTCTTTCTCACCAGAAAGTTCTTGTGAGCTTTCCCTTTCCTCCATAAAGCCTTTTTCTCAACTCATGTGTGTAGCATTTGGGGGCCCCTCACAGAACAGGTAGCAGCCCAGAAGGGACTCACCTAACTTGAGAGAGGGTATAAAGTACCAAATATGGCTCAATTATTATCAGCTATGTGGTCATAAACAATAGTCTGTTACTAACTGTGCCAGAAGCTCCCATTTGAGAACATGCTGTATTTGTCTTTCTGTGTCTGAGTTGTAAGTATTCTTTTGTATCAAAGTGATTTTCAGTTTCATTAGTTTATTTATTATGAAACTCCTAAAGTGTATTAAATTCCACATCTCAAGTGAATAATTTAGCAATTCTTTTGCAAACAAATAGACAAACACCCCAAAGCACAATTTACTGAGTTAGCCTGTATTTATTGAGCCCACATTTTCTCTAATATTGTCACTATGACAAACAAAAGGAAGAGGATTCTGTAAATACAAGCTATTTCTTGCTCAACCACTATTTTTCA
Organism: Indri indri; assembly: GCA_004363605.1. Classification (NCBI taxonomy): domain Eukaryota; kingdom Metazoa; phylum Chordata; class Mammalia; order Primates; family Indriidae; genus Indri; species Indri indri. Next base: position 334,137 of record RJWJ010000043.1, read on the forward strand.
CAATGTAAGCAAACTTTAAGAATGGGGAGCATCAGAGAACAGTAAAAAATAAAAATAAAAAAATTTAAAAAAGAAAGAAAAAGAAAAGAAAAGGAAAAAAGTGACTTTTGCAAGTCAGTGGTAACACTGACAAAATTCTAGATCTCCTGTCAGTTTGTGTTTTAACAATCTCTTAAAGTTTGGAATAAAGCTCTTCATCTGAAACTACATGAGGATTTCCTTCAAGTTTCAAAACTGGTTCTTAAGGTCCTGTGGAAGATGCCATTGTAAGGAGATACTAACAGTCACGGCTGGTCTCACTCTATCCTTTTGGGGTTCATAATTTTCTTTTCTTTCCTTAATTCTGTCATGGATCTAGTTTTGCCACCAACATCTCCTTAGTGGGTGGGGGTAGAGGAGAGTGAAGCATACATTAATTGTATATTTATGATATGTAAGGCATTTTATATTATTTTGATTTATTTAGAGATATAATGAATTACCATATTAAGATTTGGAAACCTTCCTATTCTCCTCATTTAAGACAAGATAAGAATGAAGTTCTCAAAGGAACTTTTGCTAAGAAACTAGTAAAAAATTCTCCCAAATTCTCCCCCATCCCAAAATAAGCTTACAGAACATAAGGGCTTTGATCTTTACTAAAATTTTGCCATAACTTTGCCTGATTGACAGAGCTTTTGAGGAATTGGTTCTTTTCCCCTTCATTCAACTACCCTCAAGCCCCTTTCAGAACCTCAATATTTTCCCTTATTACTTTTTCCATTCTCTCTTCATCCTACCTACTCTCTGGTACTCCTTCAGGGAAAAACCCTACAATACTAGTCTGGTAAGATAAGAGGCTAGAAAGTGACCAATGGGTCACATTTGTTTGAATCCATTTCTCATCAAGAAGTATATATTTTCTTTTTAAAGCAACACTCTGATCAGCCAATGCCAACTGGTACCCTTTTCTCATGAAAGGCAGGGAGTCACTCTCCTACTGCATTTCCTGTCTTGACTAAAGATGCACTGGTATGAGGACATGCCACAAATAGGACTAGAAACAAGGAAGGAAGATACATCATGAAGGAGTCAGAAGATCAACAGCGCCTTGGTAGAGTAGAGGGCAAGGCGTATACACTGACTAACTCTTTTCTCTGCTTAGTTTAATCAGCACCAAGTATACTTTAAATTGATCTGATCTAGGAAACACAAAGCACTATCAAATTAAAGTCTTTTGAAAGCATGGATGTTGTTTGAAAACAGAGCTAAAAGCTGCAAGGAAGACTGGTTTGCAGGGAGGGAATCTTCTAGAGAATCTTAATTTTCTTTTCCATATAGGGGGTGAGAATGAGGATGAAAGTGGAGATGAAATACAAAAGAAAACACTTCCCATGAAAAACATATTAGGAAATAAAGGTACCAGCAAAGAAAGTGGAAATAGAAGACACATCCCTTACCTGAAGATAATATGATAATGCCTGATAAACATGTACAAATGGACTCCAGTGATAAAACTTGTAAACCACAGATTATAACCTTACAGAAATATTTATAGTTAGAATTCCACCCTTCTTTGAAAATTGACAGGCACAAACTTTTACTGAGTTGGCAAGTTCAACTCTAGTATCTTTTTTCCCAAGCCAACTAGAGTAGAACATCAATGGGGAGTTCATTTGAAACCTCTGAAAATCAAAGGGTCAGAGACATGGTTAAGCTTACCTGGACTATTAACTGGATCTGAACTACAGGGACCTATGCCTCTTTGTTGATTGCGACCTTGCACCAAGATCTCAGTCCTCTGTGGGATGGAGGTGATGAGGGTAGGTGCCGTGCTGAGAAGCTTTGCATCTGAGACTCCCTTTTCTTTGGGGTGTCTAAGGGAGGGTTGCCCTTAGCAGAGGAGAAGGAAAAAAGAGACATTGCTCTTTGAGGGAGAGGAAGGGAAGAATAACGCGTCTGTTTCTGCTAACATAGAGAACTCTCCAGTTTCCTCATCTGCAAAATGCAAGAAGTATCTACCAGGGTTTGTTGTGAAGGTGAAATCAGACGACGTGTAAATGGCCTGTTTCTGACATACAAGAGGCCCTCAGAAGGATAGGAGGAAATAAGAGTGAGCTCGCACGAGGGTACAACTCCGACCTCCCAGACTCGGCTCCCCAGGGGCATTTACCTCCCGGCAGTGGACTCTGCCCCTACCCCGCGCCGGGCGAGCGCCGCCAATTCCCCGACAGCGGCCCCTGGGCCCCGCGGGAAGAGGCCACCCCACTCACCTCAGGCGACCCAGGCTGTGAGCTTGGTCAGCCCGACAGCTTGCGTGGCCAGCCTCTTATACAAGCGGGGCGCCGGCGAGGGCCAATGAGCGCCGGACGCGGCCCGGGCAGCGACCAATGAGAAAGGAGGACCGACGGCACGGGGTTGGGCGTTCTCCTGGCGCGCGCGGAGCGTCAGCCGGGAGCTGACGGTCCCCGCCAGTCTGCGCCGTGAGGCTCGCACGCCTTAGCCTTCAGGTGTATCTGACCGGTGTTTTAATTAAGCTAATGTGAGGTCATCCTTAACCACAGAAATCTAATATTAAACAATCCAGAGTCGGAAATTCCCTCCAAATCAAAATAGCATCTATTATCTACATAATGACCTCTTACAGGCTTGTAGTGCTTCTCCCCGCTTGGCGACCAAAGCAGGAATTCCCCCCACGTCGCACACATCTGGGTGCTTCTGGATTATCTGATACCCTGTCCCGCCTCATCCTTCTCTTGGTGCCTTCCTTTGTTCCTTGAGGGAAAGCTGAACTTTGTAGAAGGTGAGTGCTCAGTACCTTTCTAATTTAAAATTTTTTAAAAGCGGTAAGCAGATGAGCATTCTATGTTAGCAGAAAATCATGTTACATGCTATATGAACAACATGACGACGAAGCAAAAAAATTTGGAATAGGTATTTTATGAAATGCTCCGTTGATTAGATCCTATCCCAAAGGACTATCTAGGTAACACATCATATTGTAGGACATTCTTTTCTCCGATTTTTGAAAAGTCAGGTTTATTGATGTATAACTTACACACACAGAGTAATATTCATCCTTTTGAAGTGTATAAGTCTATGAGTTTTGACAAACATATACAGTTGTGTAACCACCAAACAATCAAAATATAGAACATTTCCATCACCCCAAGAAAGTTACCTTGTCTCAATCCTCTCCCTCACAGCCAGCCCCTGGCAACTACTGATCGATAGTTTTGCCTTTTCTGGAATGTCGTAGAAATGGAATTACACAACATGTATAGGTGTTTGGCTCCTGGCAGTTAACTTTTGAGCTTCATGCTGCATGTATCAGTAATTTGTTCCTTTTCTTTCTTTTTCTGTTTTATTTTGCTGAGGTTGGATGAACTTTAAAGTGTAGGATATTTACAGCTTTCACGTGCATTTTTTCTCTTATCTGTATAATGATTTTATGAGGTAAATATTATTTTTATTTTACAGATGAGGAAACAAAAGCACAGGGAAGCTCTTGTGACCCTCTTCTGGCACAGGCTAGTGAGAAACAAGCAAGAGCATTCTGACTTTAAATCCAGCATTCTTACTGCAAAACACTGATCAGAGAGAGATCTTTCCAAACCAAGCTAGGTCAATGATGGCTTTCCTAAAGCTGAGTCTATACAGGAGCTTGAACCACCTCTGTCAAAGAAAAGAGATGGAGCCAATTCATTCCATGGGCCCATCCCCAAGGATGTCAGGAGAATGAGTTGGGTGCCGGCCCTGAGGTGGGGATACCTGAGTAGTTGATACCACTGAAGCCTGTCTAAGGTCACCTTAGAGGACTGAGCAAGGCAGGAACCTTCTCTGAGCCTCTCTGAACATGCCTACACCCCATGACCCTAGAGGACTCCAGGAATCTGGGCTTTCCCCCTTCTCTGACAGGATTTTAAGACAACTCTGACCCTTTCAAAACATCTCCAGCATTGTTCCTGGATTCCACCAATTAAGAATTTTCACTGGGCTCAATGGTATAATTTAAAAATTTACATACTCTGAGAAGGCTCAGGGAAAGGACTGTTAGTTGGAGAAATCTCTGTATAGATTTGCCTGATTAGAAGTGTTTAATTGGCTTCTAAAACCAAACGAGTGAAAAAATGACATTTCCTTGGTAGATAAATCGGGACACATGAAGAAAAGTGGGCAGTCCTTGGGAAATGTATCAGCGTCCTATTGCTGCTGTCACAAATTACCACAGACTTAGTGGTTTAAAACAACACAAATGTATTATCTTATAGTTCTGGAGGTCAGAACTCAGAAATAGGTTTCACTGATCTATAAACCAAGTTGCCAGCAGGGCTGTGTTCCTTGTGGAGGTGCCAAGGGGAGAATCTGTTCCTTTACTTTTCAAGCCTGTAGAGGCCACCTGCGTTGCTTGCCTCATGGTCCCTTGGTCCATCGTCACAGCCAGCAATGTGGTATCTTTAAGTCTGTCTCTGACTCTCCTGTCTCCTTTCACTTATAAGGACCCTGTGATTACAGTTTGCCTGCCCAGATAATCCAGGATAATCCCCACCTCAAAATCCTTGATTTAATCACATCTGCAAAATCCCTTTTGCCACCTAAGATAACATATTCACAGGTTCTGGAGATTAGGACATGGACCTTTTGGGGAATGCCTAACATAGACAGGTACCAAAATTAGAAGCTTTGGGCAGTATCCAGATGGGAAATGGTCTTTCTCCTTTGTTTGTCCTCTCATTTTGATCTATGGAACTTGTGGCAAAAGAGTTCTCTGACCTTGAGATGGAGCTTTTGAGAAATTGGAAGTACTCTCTCCATGAATGGTGAAGAACACTTCACTGCTTCACTGCACTCCTCAGATCTTCAGCAGAACATATTTGAGAGGGGACACATCCCAATCCCTCAGTTTCTCATTTGCTAAACTGGCTTGGTGGTACCTTTGGATTGATCCCCCTTGATCTTCTTTTGGCAGCTCTCCCTTTTCTTTCCTCTAGATATTCAGGTTCCTCTGGGCAAGGATCTAGGGCCCTCCCAATCTCTAGCCCCTTCCTTGTCAATCTCATCCCCTCTCATGTCTTTAAGTACCTGTTATGCTGACAACTCCAAAATATGTGTTTCAAACCCAGACCTCCCTTCTGAATTCCAGATCTTTATATCCAATAACCTATATCTCTCCTTCCATGACACATTGACATCTTAACATGTTCAAAAGTGAACTTGGGAAAATAATAAGTGTTGGTGAGGATTGGGAGAAATTGGATCCCTCATGCATTGCTAGCAGGAATGTAAAATAATTCAGCCACTGTGGAAAACCGTTTGGGGGTTCCTCAAAAAATTAAACATAAAATTGACACGTGACCCTGCAAGTCCTCTCTTGGGTACATACCTAAAAGAATTGAAAACAGGAACTCAAACAAATCCTTGCACAAGAATGCTCATAGCAGCACTATTCACAATAGCCAAAAAGTGGAAATAATCATCAATGGATAAGTGGATAAGAAATCCGTGGCATATACATATAATGGAATACTATTTGGCCTTAAAGAATGAAGTATTAATACATGCTACAGGCCGGGCGCGGTGGCTCGCGCCTGTAATCCTAGCACTCTGGGAGGCTGAGGCAGGAGGATCGCTCAAGGTCAGGAGTTTGAGACCAGCCTGAGCAAGAGCGAGACCCCGTTTCTACTAAAAATAGAAAGAAATTATTTGGACAACCAAAAATCTATATAGAAAAAATTAGCCGGGAATGGTGGCACATGTCTGTAGTCCCAGCTACTCGGGAGGCTGAGGCAGAAGGATTGCTCGAGCCCAGGAGTTTGAGGTTGCTGTGAGCTAGGCTGACGCCACGGCACTCTAGCCAGGGCAACAGAGTGAGACTCTGTCTCAAAAAAAAAAAAAAAAAAATACATGCTACAACATGAATGGACCTGGAAAGTGTTACACTGTGTGAAAGAAGCCAGAAAGAAAAGATTGCATATTGTGCGATTCCATTTATATGAAATATCCAGAATAGGTAAATTTGTAGAAACAGAATGCAGTGCAGTGGTTGCCAAGGGCAGGGTGTGGGGCAGTGGGAGAATGTGTAATTGCTTTAAGGGGTAAGGGGCTTTACTCTGGAGTGATGGAAATGTTTTGGAACTAGATAAAGGTATTGGTTGCACAACATCGTGAATGTACTAAATGCTACTAAAGTGTTCACTTTAAAATGATCAATTTTAGGTTGTGTGAATTTCACCTGAACAAACAAAAGTAAACTTGAGCTCCCTGCCCTCCAAGTCCTCCTTCCTTCCTGCATGTGCTTCTCTCTCATCTTCTTCATCCCATCAATTAGCAAATTTGGTCTCTTCTACCCCCAATAAATACTTGAATTCATCCACTCCTCTCCTTCTCCTTTGCCACTGTGCTAGTCCAATCCACCACCCTCTCTTCTCTGAAATACCACGATTATTATATCTCCTCACTGGTTTCCCTTTTCTACTCCTCCTATCCATTCTCATTTTTAAAATATGCCAAAAACTGGCTGGACATGGTGGCATGCACTTGTAGTCCAAGCTACTTGAGAGGCAGAGGCAGGAAGATCGCTTGAGCCCAGGAGTTTGAGGCTGCAGTGAGCCATGATCCTGCCACTGCACTCCTCCTGCCTGGACTACAGAGCAAGACCCTGTCTCTAAAAAAAAAAAATTGATAAAATAAATTAATTAAAATGTAACCAAAATGTACCCTCACAATACCCTGAACTAATAATAAAATAAATAAATACGTAAAAATAAAAATATGCCAAAAACTTTTGTGCATCATGTACACAATTTCTGCCATACTTTAAAAATGCAAATGCAATCATGAACCTCCTACTCTAATTAAAATCATGCACCGACTTCCCATATTATTTACAGGATGAAGTTTAAAACCCTTTCCATGATCTGTAAATGCCCCAAATCTGGCCTGTATGCACCTCTCTGGCCTCTTATCCTATCACTCTCCCATTCTTCACTGCATTTCCTTGTACTGCTCTCTGTTCTAGTCCCCTAATCCAAGCCTCTTCCCACCCCAGGGCCTTCCCACATGCCTGCATATCTCTACCCACACACCCAGCTCTCCCTATTTTCCTCGTGAACTCCTTTCTCATCCTTTAGGTTTTCACTTAGGGTCAGTTTCTTCCCTGAAGTAAGACTACCTTCCAGTCTAACTAATCACCCTTCTTACTGCAAGAGAGCTGTTAAACATAGTCTTTCCATAAGCCCAGGAAGAAGACAAAAACCAAATATGGAGATCCTGTATAGTCTTTACTGTAGGGTACAAAGGTCTATATACGTGTGCACTTAAGAGTACAGGAATTAAGAGCACGAACTGTGGAGTCAAATGCAGTACTGCCGTTTTCTTAGCTGTATGACTTCAGGAAATTTATTTAACTTTTCCATGCCTTAGTTTCTCTATCTATAAAATGCCTGTCTCATAGGATTGTTATGAGGATTAAATGAGTTCATATTTATAAAGCATTTAGAATAATGCTTGGCACACAAGTAAGTACTAGATTTGGTAAAGAAATAAAAAAAATATATAAAATCAATGTTGTAAAACATTGTTATTCACATCCTCTATGTCTACCAATTTTTTTCTTTTTACTTAGCTTCTCCTTTTCTGAGAGATGAGTTTAAGTTTTCTATAATTTTTAAAAAATTCTCCTGGTATTTCTAACAAAATGTGCTTAATGTTTAGTTGCTTTATTGTTTGTTATTTTAAAGCTTATGATGATTACTTCTTATAGGTTGTAACACTTATAAAATAGCCCAAGTAAGCCCTTAATGTTTTTTCCCTTGAATTCTATTCTGTTTTGCAATTCCTGCTTTCTATTTTGTTATCATTTACCTAATTGTCTTTATCCATGCCTTTATTGTGTGTTGTTTTAGGTTTGTCTCTTGTAAAAACATAAAACTTGATTTTTGTCTCTTAACAGAATATTTATCTTTTAATATGGGATTTAACCCATTCATACCATGGATTTATTGAGTCTTAAAATGTATTTTGATTTCTTTCTTTTTCTTTCCCAACCTGACCCTTGCTGACTTGATCAAATTTTCTCTAGTCCTTTTTTTTTTTAATCTAGTGGTTTCGAAATTCTACATTTTTTTCCTGTTTCAGTAATTATTATCTTTGAATGATTATGGAACATATTTAAATGTATATATTCCTATCAATGCCAAGGTTAGTCAGTATCGATAACCTACCTCTCTTTAACAAGACAAGGCATTTGGAATGTTACTTCTCTTTTCCTTTGCCCGCTTCACCACAAACCTTCCAATGTCTCATTCATTCATTAAACAAATATTTACTGAGCCTCAATTATGTGTTAAAACCATCTAGAATTTTATTTACACATTGATAGTATATATTAATACTTAACAGCTGCATCAAATGTCACATTAACAGTATCAGTGATTATTTGATCTTAACTAACAATTTCCCTGGTTTATTGGTTCACTGTAAAGAACATTACTATTTTTGTTTGTTTGTTTGTTTCTGAGACAGGGTCTCACTCTTTTGCTCAAGCTGGAGTGCAGTGGCATGATTATAACTCACTGTAACCTTGAATTCCTGGGCTCAAGTGATCCTCCTGCCTCAGCCTCCAGAGAAGCTAGGACTGGAGGTGCATGCCACCAGGCCTGGCTAATTTTCGAATTTTTTTTTGTAGACATGGGCTCTTGCTATTTTGCCCAGGCCGGTCTCAAACTCCTGGGTTCAAGTGATCCTCTCACCTCAGCCTCCCAAAGTGCTGGGTTACAGGTGTGAGCTACCACACCCAGCCTACTGCTTTTGATGCTCTGCATCTATTCCCTTTTCTTCTGTTGACAGACTCTGATTTTCCTCTGGGGACTCACTCCTCTCTGTCTCAGTCCATTTGCTTTGGTTGTACCTGATTCTACTCTGCATCCTCCCTCCCCCAGATCTAGGGCAGTCACAGAACTCTGGACTGGCCTATCAGAGGATTGCAAGTCTTTGGCCAGATTAATTGGTTCAATGATGGACACATGAGACCCAAATTGGGCCAGTGAGAATCAGGCCCAAAACTTCTGTTTGTGATTTAGAAGAAGAGAGTTTCTCTTTAACTTTGCAGGATAAAAGCCTGGAGCTCATGGAAGTCATCCAGCGGAAGAAGGCTTATTGAGGGTGATGCCAATGTGCCATCTACTAAAAAAGAGGAACTAGGACCTAATGGCATTGTTTAGACATCTGGATCCAGTCATACCTGAAGCTTGACCCCTTTTTTATTAAGCCATAGGTTTCTGAGCCATAAGTTACTGTTCTTTTCTATCCCATGAATTCATTTTTTATTTTCTTGAAGTAAATCCTTGAATAATTTTTTTCAGAAAGATTGCAGGGGTACTATACTTCAGACTACTCACATGAATGAAAAGTGTCCCAATTCTGGAGCCTTGCTGTTTGTGTTATTTCATATATCTCCTTGGGAAAATAACAAGTAAAACTGGTACAACATTTTATATGATGTGCAATGTTTATGTATTTTAGATGTAGGAAAGGAAGCATTTTTAGGTTTAAAAAATGGGTTTATAGTCAAACAAATATGAATTCAAATTTCAACTCTTCCCTTTACTATCTGTGTGATCATCAACAAATCTCTTAACCTCTCCTAACCTTTCTTCATCCAGAAAGTAAAGATGATATTGCCCTTGTGAGACTTGTATTGCTAAGATAATGCATGTAAATTCCCTAGATCAGGTTCCAGCACACAATAAGCACTCAGTAATTTTAAATTTCCTTTCTATTCCTTTTCCTTATGATGCTTCAATAAATTTTAGTAAAACAGAATATTGCCACAGAAATGAACATTTATTTTAATACATGTTTTAACCCCAAATCCTCACATAAATATCTTACTAAGGTTTGCAAAGTAACACTAGCATACAGATCTGTGCAATTATTTAAAAGTAAAAGCAAATTATGTAACCAAAACGTATATACCCCCATAATATTCTGAAATAAATTTTTTACAAAGTTATACTTCTAAGATGTTATACTTCTAAGATAGGAAAAGTCATGTTGAAATTTTAGTGTTGAGTCATTTAAAAAACACATCAAATGTGAGTATATTGTGTATGGAAAGTATAGAGAAGAACTTTCTCTTTTTCTTGCAGTGAGGCACAAAAAGCAAAGTGTAGTCTTGCCACACAGGGTGCACTCCGCAGGAAGAATCATTCTCTGCAAAATTATTCCCAGGCTGATCTGTAGAGAGTTTAATACCACATTATGCACAAATTGAAGAGTTTAAAATACATGCTAATTGTCTTTTAACTGAAGATTCAGGTAAAAGGAATAATTGTTTTGGACAGTACACTGTGATTTATGTGTATGGCTAAGGAAAAAACTCCTTTCGGAGGGGCAATCCTTTCAGGAATAAAAATTAGGCCCAAAGTAAAAGTTGTGCTTATTATTCTGCAGCTATGTAATGTGTACATGCAGCAAACTGAGGGTTTTTTTTTCTGATAACAATCTCTTAAGTTTATATAGTGCTTTACATTTACAAAGTACCTTTATTTATATTGTTTACTTTGGTCCTTAAAGTAACGGAGACTCAGATGGTTCAGTGACTTGTCTAAAGTTACATGGCTTGTGAATGGTGCACCATGAACTAGAAACCAGCTGCTGTCTGTCTCAGCCCTGTGCTGTTTTACTCATTATGCCACCTCTTCTCAGAGGAAACCTGATTTGAACTCCAGTGAGTGAATACACGCTTAGCTTGGATATTATCATTCAGCTAAAAGAGATTTCTATAACAAGCTACAACCATCCTCTGGTAACCACTAGCACAGTGGGAATGCTCCCTCAGCTTTCTTCTTTCTATGGCGTTGTAACTATTTGTTCCTCTGCTTGTCTCCTTGGCCATAAACTCCTTCGGGGCAAGAACTGTGCCTTTTATCTCTATGGCCCAGGATCCAGCACAGTGCCTGATACAGAGAAGGTGCTCCATAAATAGTTACTCAATACATGTTTGTTGAGAAGGAATAAATGAATACAAAAATTAGCAAGTCTCTGTGAGAGAAATGAAAGATGTGAGAATAAAAACAAAATGCTTCCTGTAATCCTTAATTAGAAGTTCAAAACTCCATTTATGTGTCTACGAGTAGGAAACACAGGCTGCTTCTTCAAGACCTCAGATGTGCGAAGCCATATGGGATTCTCTTCGCGTTCAAATTGAAATTAATTTGATGCGGCAAAGAGGTGGAAGAGAGAGATCAGGCCAGGACATAATCTCTCAAGTCCTCGAGATCCAAATCTACTAAACCTCCAAAAAGCATAGTAACCTTCACAACATGATGTCTTCAGTGAGCTCTCATAGCAGATAACGCCCGAATGGCTTTACAGGAAGAGCGGTATACAAGTCTGTTTACACAGACCATTAAGCAAGTTTCATTCCAAATCTACTTTGGTTCTCAATTACACTTTTTAAAATCACAGTTGGAAACCCTGTTTATCATTTGAACATCTTTGCTTCAACATATTACCCCATGAAACGTTGGCTTGTGGTCATTGCATACACATTTAGCAAAACAGCCCAATTAGTATCAATCATGACAAATGCATTTGCTATGCATTATAGCTTGCCTAAAGTCACACAGTAAGTGAAAGAGGGGGACCAGAATCCAAGGCCTCACTTATCCCAGGAAACTTTTTACCTCAATGTACCACAGAATTTCAAAAAATGGACTAAGGATCCCAAATGACTTATTTTTTAGTTTCTTCAGGTTTTTAGACTTCATTAACTTTGGGTTCTGAATCATATGGAAACTTCTCAATCCATTATTGAGGTAATTATGAAGGCACCCAATACCATCTGTAAGAGCCAAGACATTCCAACTCTAGGATGCATGATTTACATAAAAGACAGTGTGAACGGTGCCCCTGGAGTTGTACAAAGCAGCATTCCTGCTCAAGTCAGTACAGCAAACAGTATGAGAAAATGCCACGCACTATGGAAATATGGGATGTCCTGAATCATTAGGAAGTGCTGACTGTTCAGAGTTTTAGGAGGAGGGAGACTATTTTATAGCATGAGAACCAACTTTGCTTGGGGAAATAGGTCCCATTGCTTAGGCACACTTGGTTTCCTCCAATGTCTGTGTGTTAATGTTTGCTTTGTGCTGTTTAAAGAGTCATTATCACCGCTCTCATTCAATGCAACTAGTCATTTCTCCTACAAGGCAAACAGCATCTGTTGGGACTGCAGAAAGCAAAGCCAGTATCATTTGTCTAATTAATGACCTCCGAAGCTTTTACAAAAGGTTATCACTGAGCCTACAGCAGGGAACAATGAACAAACTTGATGATTAACCTCCCTTCTTTGTTTCTCCAACTGAGCTCAAGGTAGTGTGACCAAGCTTTCATGGTAATCAGGAAGATTCTGAGAGAATCCAAATGTGACCATCTGGAAGAGAAGAAAATACACCATGCGGAGAGACAAGGACTGCCACTCCTGGAGTAGAAAGATATTCCTTTCATCTTTGGGGAAATCCTATTTATATAGCATTAATACCCTGTACCCGACCCTGGAAGAGGTTAATTGGAGGCACCTCCTCATGGGTGCCAAATGTTAGAAGATTTTACAGGCTTCGTGGTGGCAGAAACTAATCACTAAAGCCCCAGTCTTTCCCTCCAGAGAGTAGCAGCCGTGCCCTTAATCTACCTTAATTCATCACTGGGAGCCGGACAGGTGTCTGGCTTATGTATTATGTAACACTTTCCTCGGTGGGCAACAAAGCCACTGTAATCAGATGCATACATAACCTGGATGTGACGTGCTAAATAAATGATACACAGAAGGGACCAAGACAACCCGCAACAAAACGTGGCCAGGAAAAGGGAGTCTCAGGGAATCCTGGAGCAGCCTCTATGCTTTGTAGATGATGTGGGTAAATACAGCTCACTTAGCAAGTTCAGGGTTACTTCAAAACACTGCTGAAAGCCCATCATCACTCTTGCACGGTATGCACTGTTCTTATCCTCCTCAGGCTGTGTTCGTGTTCACCCCACTAAGAGTCATAGACACGCTCCCAGGTGTGTACCTGGCTAAAGGCACAGAAGAGGAAGTTCCACACGTAGCCATCCTGTCTGCCAACCAGCCCACATGTGCCATGGAAATGGTTATTGTTTGCCTCTGTAATAAAATCACGGAATCAATTTTGCAGAGCTCTGAATCAGCCTCGTAAGTGTCACCAGGCAACTCCTCCAGGAAAGGTAGGGGGATGGTAAGGTATAGAACTCCAGGGACACAGAAGAGGACCACGGTGTGACTCTTGCAAAGGCCTTACACTGGAAATGCTATGAAGTCAAAAACTTTGTGCTGACCATGAAATCCAATCAATATAATGCAAAACTCAATAAAACTATAGAACCCTGCCACTTGTAGCAACGAATTCTTCCACTACACTGTCGAGTTTCCTTCGAAGACATTGCAAAAATCACTGTCAAATTCCTGGGGCCAGAAAAAAAAGGGAGACAAAACCATAAAAAAGTAACATCTGTTGCTTGTAATGGTTTAGCTGTCATGTGGTGGCAGCCATCAGGGGATGAGTAATCTGCATCTTTCAGCCAAATTACACTTCTGAAAAGCTCATGCTGGCTAAGCAACCAGCTGACTGGACTAAGACCGCCTCAAGGATAGGGAAAGTCAGATTCAGGTTTTGTGGCACCTGAAGCTTATTCAAGTTGGGGGCCTTGTTCAAGGAAAAGAATACAAAATTTCAAATTCAAAATTGCTAGGAAACTCCCAAGGTCTTGTAAAGGGCCTGAACAAGTAAGGGGCCCTTAAACCCATGTCCCCAAACTTTGTTGAACATTAGAACCACTTGAGGAGCTTTAAAAAGTTCTGATGCCAAGTTTGTGGCTCATACTAATTAAATCAGAATGTCTGGGAACCAGGCAGTATTTTTAAAGACCCCTGGGTGATTCTAATGTGCATCAAAGTTTGGGGACCACTGACTTAAGCTTAAGCTTTATTAGCTTCAGGCAAGTCTGCCTCTGGAGTGAGGGCATCGTTTTCATTCATTTATTTAACTAACATTTATGAAGCAATTGTCATATGCCAAGCACTGTAGCCCCAGTATTTAGCAGTGTGCCTGACAAGTAGCTGGCAACCAGCAAATGCTTGCTGAATGTATAAATGAACACCAGGTAGCCAGGGTCTCCTGTTTTACATTGGAGACTGGTTGTGGACTGGACTTGGAATTCTCCAGTTTATATTTCCCTTTGGATGTGTCAGCATTTTAAAGAAATACTCGGGGTTTACCCCAAGATACAGATGCTTCATGGTTCCACTATACACATTGGATGCTCCCTATGAATTCTGGATAGAAAGGAAATCAGTCAGCAAGCCGCTCAAAATGTAACAAAATCTCTTTTTTATCTATTGTCCTCATCTTTGTTTTCTTGGAAGTGGCTCCATGTATGTGGAGAAACACTGAATACATCTGACTGAAGAGATTACAAAAGAAGCCCGTGAGGTTTCTCACTTAGCTACCATAACTTCGGCAACTTTATCTCCTCCTACTCTTTCCCCATGTTGCAGAGTCTCAAAATTCAACTCATAGTATTACTCTGATGTGGAGAGAAAGGTAAGTTTCATTTTGCCCATAACAAATCTGATGTTTCTCTGGAGCCCCTAGCTGTTAGTAGCAGGAAAATGAATAAACCAAAGATCCAATTCAGTTTAAATTTACTGTGGTCCAATAATTTAAATAGACCCTTTAAGAATTTCCTAGTCTTTAATTTAAAAAAAGATTTAGCGTCTTAAATAGCTCCCGCCTAAAATGGTGCCCAAGTGTACGAAGGAGAGGCGTAGCCGCGAGACCGTGCAGGTGTAAAGAGGATCATGCCCTTTCCGACTCTGGCCTCTCAGCTTCCAGAGTGCGGCTGCTTCCCTGTTGTTTGAGGCTGTGCCCTGCAGCTAACGTAAATTCAGGATTTTGTCTTTCTTGGCTAGGGTGAGGCTCCACAGTGTGCCCTGAGTGACGAGGCCTCACTGCAGTTCCCACTGGCAACAAACTCCTGAGCCTCTCATGTACACGTCATTCCTCCAGCCTCCTGAACCAGTGCTTCCCCTCCCCTCCAGCCTCTGCTGTGGCATCATTGTGCCCTGCTTTGGCAGGCTTGTTGGCATGTCCACTAGCTCTCAATTCAGAATTGATATTGCAGGGGAACCTCAAGAAGTGCAGAAAAGTTAAAACCCAGAGCCTCTCTCTGCAGGTGGGATATGACCAAGTCCTAGGTTGGAATGGGAGCAGCCTGTGAGATGATTTGCTTGTAAACTCCCACGGGAGGGATGGGGGCAGGCATTTATCTGGTGTCCTTAATTGTCATGGAGGGTGGGCAATGGTGGAAGGGTGCTGTTGGGCCACATCTCTGCATGGAGATACCCACCCACAAAAGGACCTATGTATCTCTTACAGTTGTGTATACCTCAAGAGAGCCCCAAATCTCCAACCACTAATAGCATGTAACTTGGAGGAGTGAAAGTACATCACTTGAGGGGACGTGACATGGACCTTGAACTACAAAAACCGATGGAATGAACAGCTGTTAACTAGCTCCCTTGTTTTCCCCTATCTTGAATTATTACCTCCTTAGTCCCCACTAACTGAGCACAATGCTCAACACGTAATAGGTTCAAATCACAACATATTGTGGAATGAACGAATGAATGAGAAGTGTTCATCTACAATTCAGTTTCTCTCTTACTGGTTCAATAAACTTCAACAAAGCACTTAGCGATCGCATGCTGGAAGTTTATCTCTGACTGAAGATAAGACACCCGATAGAACACGTGTTCTATGAACATCCCAATTCTCCCACGGAGGACCAAACCCTCTGCACGCTGAAACTCTCCCAAGGTCCAACAGCACTACAGAAATCATCACTAGGGTGTAGTTTGAAAGTGATAGTAGGAGCTTAAAAAAGAAAAAAATCGAGCTCAAATTTCAGAGCCAGAAAAGAAATAGATTTTAACCAAAGATAAGTATTTCCCAAACTCCAGGATGTGGCAAATAAGCTCACAGTGGCTCCTCTGTAGTAGAAACAGATACAAATAAAAATCACTAGACCAATCTAATTCTTCTGATGACAATCACCATCAACTACAAAACCCCTTTTCTGCTCCTTATTTCCCGGACCAGATGTTCACGGCTGCATAGGACAACCCTCCGCATGTACCATGGGTCCGCTACCCAGTGTTTCTGTTCTGTTTGGAATTATTTAGGTGCATCTATACCCTTCCTCCCGTGCTGACCTCTTCTCCACCATCCAACTGCTTTCTTCTGGTTCTTTTCATCTACAATTGCAAAAGAAAATAAACATTTTGGCTCCCATTGGTAACAAACCCTTGGATCTCTTTCTTGTCATTTCTCTAGATGAGAGGCTTAGAGGGGAAATGAGAGAGGAAGAATTTTTTTTTTCCTTTTTCAATTAACTTCCATTTCTTTCAAGTCTGAGTAAACTCTGGGCCCAGAGCAACCAGGATGATATGATTATGGAAACTATTAATCTCTCCATCAAAGGAGAGCCAGCTCATGGTTACGGAGCAATTGGCACGTTCCTCCAAAGGGCTTCTGCAGCATGATCCTCCTGGTTTCTCTTGGGGTCACAAGTGCTCAGGGTACACTTTTTAAGAAGTAGGCCGTTTCCTAAAAAACAAAATGATCCTTGAGCACTTCATGAGTTGTTCTGGGAAATTGTGTGTTTTCCCTCAATTGCTCTAAAGAAATAGCCAACACACCTTAAAGCATGTTCGAATAGAATGAAAAATCCACTAACATTTTTCAGATCACTCCAGGCTTGTCTGAAATTATAAAATTTGGGATCTTTAAAGACTAGTCAGATGTCACTTGATATCTGATATGGGCAACAAAGGGGTGCCTGTGGAGCAAGACATCTCCAAATTGCCTTGAATCTTTAATACTATAATCACAGAAATTAAAATAATTTCTAGAGGTCATTTAGGACAAACAGAACAGTTTTCTGGTTTGTCCAAACCTAAAACAAACATAAAAAGAAATTAGAGAATTTAATGTAGAGATTTTGTCCCAGGGTCCGTAACATCAACAGACTTTTTTTCTTCCAGTGATGATAGAGTACCCACTTCTCTGTAACGGGGGTGGGGGTCAGTTAAAGGATTTAGGCGTTTCCTCCAGAAGTGCTTGCTAATTGGCCAAGTGAATGCTTGCTTCTGGGTACACCTAGGAAAAGTCCAAAAACAGCTGCATTTCAAAGAAAGCAAACTCGTGGATTTAAAAATGTCACCAGCCTTCCCAAATACAGACCCAAGGGAAGAGTGAATTTCCAGAGATGCCAAATTCCTCAAATGGCATGGAGTCAATAGGCACCACTCAAAACAAAACTACATGATCCTATGTTGAGGGACATAATAAAGCCATGGCATATGCATTCACTTGAATTGTGGACTATGATTACATATACAATCCCCACCCACCCACTGCGCTTTCAACGTGTAATTCTTCTGGAAGCAAGCCCATACTTCAGGAAGTCAAATTCCTTCAGGAGACTACAGAAAGCCCCTTTGTTCTTTCTTCCCACTATTCCATTGTTGGAGTCTGCATGCACATTGGGCCTGAGCTGGAAGGTGTCAACTTCTGTGAAGGAACTGTCCCCAAAACTTCAGTTTCTCATGTAATCACATAAACTCTGAAAGGTAAGGGGGAAAACCCACAAAGGTCATTATAAACACATCCCATGATGTCAAAGGAAAAACAGCTGGAGAAAGAGAGTTTAATAAGCAGCCTTCTTTTATTATAATAGGCTTGACGTCATTATTTATTATTTCCAACGCTAAAACACAAAGCCATGTGCTACATTATGGACCACGATGAAAAGGATATGTGGACTTTTCCTGAGTATTTTAATATCCTCTTATTGACAGTAGATAGAAGATCTGAACAAGGACTAGGAACAGGAAATGATTTTAGTGATTTCATTACAGTAACAGAGGAAAGCATTTCCAATGACAGCGTTGGGCAGATGGTCTGGTAAGGCTTCAACCTCTAACAGCCTGCACGTCAACAAGCTCAATATTGATACAAGCTCAGTGTATAATTAATGAGGTGTCCTAGCAAGCAGAAAAGTTTTTATAAATATGGACCGTAGCCTTAGCAGTGGAACACAGGAAGCTGGTGTTTAAAAGTTAATTTAAAACCATTTCACAAGGGAAGGTATATAGAGGGAGCAAGAAGTATCCAGCAAGACCACAGCTAGAGAGTTCTTGTGTTCTATTATAGCACAAATCAGATTTGCAATGAAATATCAAGCATGGTACATCTTCACTTAGTTTAGCTCTAGGGAAAAGAAAACATGGTTGTAGAATTTTCAGATTTTTCAGATCTCTTTCAAAAAACCTTAACCAGTTATCAGCCAATTCATTTTAACAAACATCAGACATCATCTTGGTGAGGAAATAGATTTCCCTGAAACAAAACATTAGAGTTTGGAAGCTCCTTAATATGTGAGATTTGTACAGACCTTTACAATTTCCAAAGTGCTTTCAGTGATCTCATTTAATACTTAAAATAATCCTGTAAGGTAGGCAGTTTAACACCATCAACTCTATTTTCTGGTGAGGATGCTCAGAAAGGCTAAGTGCTTTGGTCAAGGTCATAGTGGCCCTTGATCAATGGTTTTTCTTTTCCTTTTCACCATTAATCTATTTCTGTTCAATATTCCATATATTTTAACATAATCAAAATCATGTCATGTACAATGTATTGTCTTTTTTAAAAAATATGCTTTACACTATGCCATAACTGCTCAAGCATGGGTGTGAAATCTACGATCCCTATAAGAAGCCTTTTTGTATGTAGAAGGCTATGATTTTGAGCGTCCAGTACTGAGCCATTTCTCCTGAGCCCCAGGTGGAGCAGTCACTTTCAAAGGTGGGAATGGTGGATTTGGAGTACAATTTCTCAATATACTGTATCCTTGTGAACCCAGTCACTTATAAGCTGTAAACCTCTCCCAATTTAGTCCAATGTCTCCCTGTACAACCCCTATTTCTGTTGTTGACATTGTTAATCCTTTAAATGCTTGTGTTCCTTGGGGTTTGTCCTAAGTCCTAAATCTGTATCTCTAGCCCCACTCTCTCATCAGAGTTCCAGGTCCATATGGAAACTAGATATTTCTGTTTGGATGTCCAACAGGTACTTTCAGCTCAACATATTAAAAATTGAACACATCTTTGACCCATCTCCCATACCTGCAACTTCTTCTGGGTTACGTCCCTACCATGGTGAATGATGCTATTCAGTTGCCCAAGTCAGAAGTCTGGAATTGACACCTCACTCTCCCTTTCCTCAAATCAGTGAACAAATCCTATTTATTCTACTGCTAAACCTCTCTACGTCAATCTCCTCCTCCTTCAGAAGGCTTTCAGTATGATCATGACACTTTTAGAGCTTCTCACTGCCTTCACTGTTATACTTAGCATGGTGATATGCCACTGATGACTGGAGTTTCCTTGTCACAGTACTTTACACAAAATCATCCAACTTAGCCTTGTGGTTTAGATCTCAAGGGCACATAAGCAATAAATCAGAACCTTATACCATGGATGGCTTGTGTCCCATCCAGAATTGGGGACCTTTCATTACCCTGGCTCCTACCCTTCTGTAACCCCACAGACACTTTCATATTTTCTTGGTCTGTCACTTGTACTCCCATTCCTGACACTATTTTCTATCTTAATTAAGAATGGGAATGCAAATGACTCTATCTCAAGTGGAATTTATCATATTTAATAAATTAAATTTATTATAGGGATTCAGGGAGAGCTCAGACATCTAAGGCACGAATTATTGCTGGGAACCATAAGAGACTATGATATGAAGCTGGAAAGCAGCTGAACATTAAGACAATAGCTTCTTTCTCATGCTGTTTCAGTAACTTATTACTTCAATAATGCTGTGTAACAAACCACTCCAAAATTCAATGACTCAAAACAATAAGCATTTAGTTGCTCACAGGTCTGTAGCTTGGCCGCAACTCAGCTAAGTTAGGCTGAGTTAGGTTTGCTCCATGTGCTTCTCACCATCCGTGGACCAATGGCTATCCAGGGCATGCTCTTCTCAAGGCGAATGACAGCAGCACAAGCAAACTGCACGAGCACATTGAAGTACTCTGCTTACATCAGCTCCGTTAACATTCCGTTGGCCAAAGTGAGTGACTTGGCCAAGCTCAAAGCCAAGGGACATGGAAGTACACTCCATCCGCCCAGAAGCCATGGCAAGGGCACAGATACATAGAGGTGAAGAATTGAGAACAATCATCCAATCTGCTATAGGATGCATGACCTCTTCTGTCTACTCCTCTATGCAGACCAGCTTCTTCCTCTGTTCCTCTTAAACATGACTCTCTAGAATGCAAGCCCCATTAGGGAAAGATTTTTGTCTGTTTTGTTCACTGCTGTTTCCTAGTGCTTAGAACAATGGGCTGATATATAGTAGAAAATAAATATGACTGGCTACGCTCAAATAATGCCCTCAGCCTTTTAAGTTACATGATCTAGAGTCCAGTGCTCTTGGGCGAACCTGATTTGCCCAGCTTGGGTCAGGAATCAATCCCTCGTTCACTGGTTATAACCAGTGGAAGAATATGGGTAGTTCAGGGACAATTATTGGAGAAGGGGACGTGGATAAGCAACTATCTCAGGTGTCTATTCCACCTGATATATAAGACCCCTTCATGATCTGGCCCATGTCTCCGTACAGGACGCAAGTACAGTATAGTGGTTAAAAGAACATGCTTTAGGGCCAGGGAGGTCTGGATTCAAACCTTTGGGCAAGTTACTTAATCACTCTGAATCTTCATTTCCCCATCTGTAAAACGGTAATAGTTACCTTATAGGATTTTTGAAGAATGAAGTAAGATAATATATGTAAAGAGTGTCTGGAACATAGTAAAACCCCTGATAAGTGGTAGCCATTTCTACCAGAAAATGTAAGTCTGGTGTCTACCACACCCTTCTGTGCCCTTAGGCAAATTCTGTATCACATTTATTTTAATTTCAATTTTAGTTGATCGTGTTAGAGGTGCACACTTAGCCCAAAGTAGCCAAGCCACTGCTGGTCAGTGACTCACGACTGCCTGATGTGAAAAGACTAACTAGTAAGAATTCCTCTCTCACAAATTTAAAACAAAAAATAGCAAGAGAATGAAATGATTAAGCTGTGAGAACACAGTCGCAAAAGAGTGAGAAGCTGCTTTGGTCTTGACGGGTCCACATACAAGCTAAAATCCTAACAAAGAAGAAATTCTGACTGAAATAAGGAAGCCAGGTGATATCGGGACTCAAAAGCAGACCCTTTAATTCCTGATGCCATCTCCTTGGGTACAGATTCTTTCTCCTCCAGGTCTGATTTCAGCGTGGCATGGCCCTTTCCCAAAATTGTGGTCCTTGCCAGGGCCCCAAGGTCATGGACAATTAGGATAAAATGAGAATGGCCTACTCCATGATGCCACTAAATTAAAGAATCTTGCAAATATGGACTTTCAGGGAAAATACAGCCATTAAAAAAGGGCAGGCCGGACTCACACTTGTAATCCTAGTAATCCTAACACTTTGGGAGACCAAGGCAGGAGGACAGCTTGAGGCCAGGAGTTTGAGGCCAGTCTAAATAACACAGTGAGACACTGTCTCTACAAAAAATTTTTTAACAATTGGCCAGGCATGGTGGCCCACATCTGTGTCAGGAGGCTGAGGCAAGAGGATCGTTTGAGCCCAGGAGTTTGAGATTGCAGTGAGCTATGATGATGCCACTGCCCTCTGGGCCCTATCTCAAAAAAAAAAAAAAAAAAGGGGCAGTCACATGGGCACAATAATCATGATATGAGGAGTAGCCAAATATTCCAAAACCTTTGCCTTGAAAACTCACTAGAAATTCATGGAGGCTCTTTAGATTTTATATTACAGATGTTCCCTGGGTTGTATAAAATTGGGCTTAAGTAAATTTGACTTTATGTAAATTATCTAAGATGCATCATAAAATTTTAGCAATGCAGAAGACTTTGCATTCTATACAAAAATACAAAGCAGTTGATGAACAAATACCATGAGGGGAGAGTGGAAGGCTAGCAAGCATCCACAAGGTGACCTTTTGCTTCCAGTCTCACCTGGTTTCATCTGGTTGCTGCTTTAGGTCTGGACTGGCCCTCAGGATATTGGCCCAGGTAGTGGGTTGGACTAGCCCAATGACATAAAAGGAACAAGCATCATTCACAATTAAATTCAGGCTTACATTGTGTATGATGTACTTGCTTTTAAAAAGCTTTAACAGGAAACTCCAAACATATACAAAAATAGAGGGAACAGTATAAAGGATCCCCACATCATCATCACTCAGCTTCAGCAGCTACAATTCACATCCAGTCTTGTTTCATTTACTCCCGTAACCCATTTCCTTCCCCTTGCCCCGGACTACTTTGAAGCAAGTCCAAGATGTCATATTATTACATTATATATTACATTATTACATTTCAATAATGCTTCTTGGATTAGATCTCAAAATAGCAACAAAAAGAAAAATATTGGTATGGTTAATTCAAGAGGGGTGTTTACCTATTTTCCTTTTTAAAATTTCTCCGAGGAACGCACAGAAAACTACAGTTGCAAAGTGGTAAAAGAGAACATATGCTCAAGTAGAATACATAACTCAGTCCTAAATTAATATGGACCTATTTCTTTAAAAAAATAAGCTATTGATTACTTTGCAAAGAATATTAGTTAAAACAGGCAAGATAATCTGTAACTCCAGTATTCATTTTCTTCAGCTTACTAAAATTCACAGGTAGCTCCCAGACACAGCATCACTACTGCCCAGTCCTGCAGAATAGAAAATGATGTTCAACATTTCATGCAGTTAAAACTTTCTGAGTCCAGAGGCTATTTCTTAATGCCTATGGTTGATTTCTGCATGTGCTTCATCAAAAAAAGTATATAGGCTGAGAGGTGGCTTTTAACCTTTTTCCCACTTACGCACCAAAATTATTGAGTAACTAATTCAAAACCAAGGCAATGGGAAATGTTAGAGTGGAAAGTCTTTGATTTATAAAGATGGATCTACCAAGAAAACAACAGTTTAGCTATATCCCATTAGCTACAGGAGATAAAATATCTTTGTGTTAGGGACATTCCAATTCCACTCTTTTAGTTATTTTAAAGTATACCCTAACTTATTGTTGATTATAGTTACTTTGTTGTAACTACATGTACTATCAAATATTGTCCATTCTATCTAACTATATTTTTGCACTCATTAACCATCCCCACTTTATTCCCCCTCCCTGCTACCCTTTCCAGCATCTGGTAACCATCACTCTATTCTCTGTCTCCAGGAGATCAACTGTTTTTAATATTTAGCTCTTACACGAGTGAGAACATGTGAGATTTGACTTTCCACACTTGGCTCATTTAACTTAATATTCTCCAGTTCCATCCACATTGTTGTAAATGGCAAGATTTCATTCTTTTCGTGGCTGTATGATATTCCATTGTGAATATGTACTTCTTTATCCATTCATCTGCTGATGGACACTTAGGTTGATTCATGTCTTGGCTACTGTGAACAATGCTGCAATAAATATTGGAGGTCAGATATCTTTTCAATACGTTGAATTCCTTCTTTTGGATATATATCTAGCAGTGGGACTGCAGAGTCATATCATAGTTCTATTTCTAGTTTTTTGAGGAACCTCCACACTGTTCTCCATGGTGTTTGCACTCATTTACCTTCCCACCAAAAATGTACCAGGGTTCCCCTTTCTCTACATTCTCCCTAGCATTTGTTATTGCCTGTCTCCTTGATAAAAGCTATTTTAACTGGGGCGAGATATCTCACTATAGCTTCGATTTGCTTTTCTCTGATGACTAATGATGTTAAAACATTTTTTTCATATACCTATTGGTCCTTTGTATCTTCTTTTGAGAAATGTCTATTCAGATCCTTTGCCCATTTTTAATTGGATCATTTGATTTTTTTCCTATTGAGTTGTTGGAGCTCCTTATATATTCTGGTTATTAATCCCTTGTCAGCTGGGTAGTTTGCCAGTATTTTCTCCCATTCTGTGGGTTGTCTCTTCACTTCGTTGTTTGTTTCCTTTGTTGTGCACGTGAGTAAATTCTTCAGATCACATAGCATTAAAAAAGTTCTAACACTTGTCACTTTATTTTTTCAAAAATTATTTAATGTAATTCATAGATTCAGGAAGTTTTCAAACATACCAAATTATGAAAATAGGCACCAACTCATAATGTTAACAATAGCAAGAGGTAACAAAGTAAACAGTGCAGCTCCAAGGCAGAAATGTGAAGCAGAAAATAACTTGAATGCCCTTAGCTTTCCCACGATGTATGCTTTTTCTCCTTCTGTAACTTACCCTCTTTGGGCCCCACTCCTTCAGATACCCAAGGGCTTCCCCTTTTAAATCATGCTCTCAGGAAAAAAAAAAAGTGAAATTCATATGCACTGAGGTAAACATAATTAATACCTTGAAGTATTATTTTTATAGGGTATTTGCATTTTAACTTTGAACTTAAAATAACTAGAGTGAAATTTTAGCATCAGCTAGCAGGTAGGAGTGATTTCATCAGTGCCTTTGAAATCTTATGTTAAATACAGGTCATATTCAGCCTACTAATAAGGTCAGCAATGAGGACATACAAATAAACCTACCAATTAGAATTTCACCTGTAAGATTTTACTTTTATAGTCCAATTCTTTTCAGTAGTGACACTTTCAACAATAAAACTAGCTCCAAACTGGAAACTGTATTATCTCTTACCAAAACAGTAACCCTGTGTTTTATCAGCAAAAATGCCTCAAGGAAAGAAAACAAAGCATAAAGCAAGATCAATGATTTAAAGTCAAAAAGATTCTGAAATAAATTAGGAAGGGGCTGTACCAAAAAAGGTTTAAAAAGCTGGCTTTGTCATTCATAACTGATATTTTCTTAAAACCAATAAAAAATTCTACTTTTAGTATCTGAAATAACGCAAACTGAATACTTCTGTGAGTATACCTGGTTGGTTATCTGAACATATTTCATTAGAAAGTACTAAAAGAATCATAGAATAAGGGATAAAATCATATATAATAGCTTGCAAAAAATCATAACTTATTAAACTCCCTCCATGTTAATTTAAAAAATCTGAATTCGCTCAAATCATTTTCCGAAATTCAACCACTGAAATAATGCTGAAAATTTAGAATTTTGTTCATGTACTTTTATCAAAATGTTAGCATTTCTACCTTCACATGTACAATATAGAAAAAAATTGAAATGTAACAAAGCTACCTAGTAGCAATAACTGCTTGTGAGTCGTTGCTAACAATCTGGCAAGGAATCAACGCAAATTACACTCATAAAATAGCTAAAATATATTTTCACATTGTGGCAAACACCACAGATTGGCTATCCAAAAGCCATTCACATCTCCCTTCTCTCTTCCTTTCCCTCTTATAGAGGCTAGAAAGAAAAACAAAGTACTAGATTTCACATATTTGCAGCTAGGGATGGCCATGCAACAGGCCATGCCCTCCTGGCCAGGGAGGGCTGCCCTTTCCAAATAAAAGGTAAAGACTTGCCAGGGGAAAGCCCCTTTGCTTCTTTCTCTTTTTTCCTCCCTGAAGGTCAATGAAAGGTCCAGAGATGACACAGCCCCCTTAACCACAAGACAATAAACATGAACACAAAAGTCTACGTGATAGACCATGTGAAAAGGGGAAAAGAGCCACCATTTCAGGTCTGGACTGTCCACCTCTGGACTTTTTATTGCATAAAATATAGAAAA
Organism: Indri indri; assembly: GCA_004363605.1. Classification (NCBI taxonomy): domain Eukaryota; kingdom Metazoa; phylum Chordata; class Mammalia; order Primates; family Indriidae; genus Indri; species Indri indri. The sequence goes on from RJWJ010000043.1 coordinate 359,968, forward strand.
ACTATCAGATTAAGCCACTACAGGAGGGTTTTCTGTTACTGCAGCTGAATGTCCTTTAAGCAGATACAAAGACAAAATTCTCACGTAAAATTCAAATTAAGAGTTATAAAGGAAATCCTCACCAACTCCTCAAATATCCTAAAAAGAACCTCAATGTAAGCTTGTATTTTTGCTTTCTTCAACTGAAAATGATTGATACCACATAACCAATATAAAGGGGAGGAGGGGGTGATAGTGGTGAAACTCCAGATTCCAATACCAAATAAAAGTGAGATAAGGGCACGAGTGTAATACCAGACACTTATGGTCTAATATGAACTTCATCTACTATTCCCTATACGTCAATTTCAATACTTGATGAGGAAAATAAAATTTATTTCTGGTACAGAAGGAATTCCAATTCAGTTTTTAAGTATGAACCTTCAAACTTGGGAAGCTTTCCTCTAGGTCATCAGCAAGGGCCTTATCTACTTCATGTAAGATTTTGACGAAGTCTTCCACCTGTGAATCAAACAAAAGAATGAAATAAATGCAGTGGAGGAGAAGGTGGTTTAAGATAGTAACTATTGACTATGAAAATGTTCTACCCGTGGTTTCGAAATAGTGCGATGGAGAAGAAATGCTGATAGATTCCCAGATGACGCTAATAGTACTCTCTAAATAGTCCTCTGTTTATCAGAGGAAATGACTGTTATCAAGGAAACAACTATCCTTTACCAATCTGTTTTACTCTTGAGCTGGTACTTATCCTCCTGCTGCTCCCCTTTTAGGGTCCATTACTGGAGTTTTATTGGCATTCTCCTTGATGACATGTCCCTTCACTCTCACATTCCATACTTCATTTTTCTAAAAGCATTCCTATTTTTTTTTTGAGACAGGATCCTGCTGTTTAGCCCAGGCTGAAGTGCAGTGGTGTGATCATAGCTCACTGGAGCCTTGAACTCCTGGACTCAAGCAATCCTCATTTCTCAGCCTCACAAGAAGCAAGGACTACAGGCGCGCACTACCACACCCAGCTAATTTTTTAAAAAAATTTTCTGTAGAGATGGGGTCTCAGTATGTTGCCCAGGCTGGTCTTGAACTCCTGACCTCAAACGATCCTCCCGCCTCAGCCTCCTGAATCACTGGGACTGCAGGAGTGAGCTACCATGCCGGCAAAAAGTTCCTATTTTGAAATTGCCTCTAATGGTAGGAAATGTGATGTCATTTGAAGAACCACACAAACCTAGTATTCCTGAGAATATTCCTAAGAATCTTACTTTCACTTAATATATAGGCTATCTCCTTCATAATAGAGAGGGTTACTATAAATTCAGTGTTGACTCTTTCCTCTTGGAATTATTACTCAGGCCAGTACTATGAATTATCCAGCAGTCATCTTTCTGAAAAAGGCATTAAGTCATGTAAATTGTACGCACTCCCTTTTTTGACAATGGCCTTAAAATCAAGTGCTTAATTGAAAACATTTTTTTTAGTAATCCTATGAAACTGAGCTGCTTATACATTTACCCATACTCACCACAAGGCTATAGAAAGGAAGAAGGTTTTGAAATGCAGAGGAACACTTCTCTTTGCTCAACTGGCCCTCCTTTAGTCCCTGAGCCACAGTCTCCTAAAACAAACAAACAAAAAGATTTAATGTAAAAACATGAAAATTTCTAGAGCTATAATTGGTGAATAAATACAAGTCAGTATATACAATTCCCTACTGATCCTATAGGCATTTCAGATGTCCCAAACTGAACCCATCAATGAAGGAGGCTTATATAACAAACATGCTCTCCACTGTAGTCCTTAGTTTAGTGAAGGGCACCACCATCCATCCTGTTGCACAAACTAAAAACTTGGAACACAGACAAGACTCTTCCTTCTTCCCTGCTGCTGACCAATGCCCCCTGCCCCCTGCCAAGTGTTCAATCCTACTCTACTAAATCTCTCTCTTCTTCCACACCTCCTCTCCAGTCACACTTCCATTGCTTAGGCTCTCATTATTTTTCAGATTATTCTTGAAGATTATCAACTACAAGAGCCTGTTGGTTGGTCTCCTGGCCTCCAGCCTCAATTCTCTCTAATCCTTCCTCTCTATTACTTTTGGAGTAATTGTTCTAAACTGATCATATCACTTGATGCTTAAAAGAAAAAAATCTTTAGTTGCGCCTCAGTTCGCTCTAGATTAAGTCCAAATTCCCTAAATATGGCATATAACAATTTTCATGACATACCCCTGATATATTCCTAGCCCTCCTTACTTCTATGTTCCTGCAACTTAAACATTAAGAAATATCTATGTCCCTCTCTCAAAAAAAAACAAAAGCCACAGCAAAAAATGGGGAAAAAACACTTGCAGTGAATATACAAAAGATGTATTACCCAAAGAGTTTATATACATAATCAAAATGGATAAATTTACAAAGCAGGAAACAAATAACATACAAATACATGGAAAGATGTTCAACATCATTAATAAGAAAGTACATGTCAAAATAAAGCACAATTTACCACCTGTTGAACTTTATGTGATATAAAAATAATATCCAATAATAAAGGTCAAGTAAAACCAACATTTTTACATGTCAACAGCATTTTGGCAATATGCAGCCATTATGTCTTAGCCACCTTCACATTTATTATGTCATACCCAGTAATCTAACTTCTAAAAACCTATGCTAAGGTAATAAATCCAAATCTGGAAAATATTATACAAAAATGGTAGAGGGAAGCAGGATACCTCACCAAAAAAAAAAAAAAATCCAATTCACCAGAATAAGAGAAGCTTTTTTTTAAAAGGAATAGTCTTGAAAAAATTCAGTGAGTATGAATGAATATATTCTTCATAGTTATATTCATAAACGTATTTTTATAAATATATGGATAGAAAGAATATGGTCAAAGAATATGCAAATAATCATTGAACACAATCAGAAAGAATACTCCTTAAAACAAATTTGCAGTAAATTTTGAAAACTGGTCATTTGGCAAATTGTGTATTAAACAAACTGACTCTTGGAAAAGTCAGTGAATTCATCTAGAGTCAAGAAAAATGCGTATTAATGCTTTTATAAGCATGTTAAGTGAAAAGAGCAGTCTATAAAAATTGTACATACTGGGTCGAAGTATGTGAAAAATGCATTTATAAGTATATATGCACATAAACATATGCATATATTGGGCATACACAGATAAATCGAACCACATCAGTTGGTTTAATATTATAAACTTATGGTGACATAAGATTTTTCTTTCTTTAGTTTCCCAAATTACATAATATAGTTACACAATTTTTACATTAAAAAAAAGCAGTAATAATAAAGTTTGGAGCATTATGCAATCCATACTTTCTTTTGCTGAAGAAACCATTAATACTTCTTTCCTACCTTTGTTAATGCCTGAAAAATATTAGAAAGAAATTCGCATGAAATATCCTTTAAAATTTTCAAGTGGAAGTCATCTTGGGTTAAATTGGACTTTTTAGTTTCTTCTGTGTTAGACTCAGCCGAGTTTTCTGTTTTCTTCTGACAATGTTCCATATTTTGTAAGACCCGAATTAGGCTGTCAATTAGAGGAAGATCTACTGTACAAACAAATCAAGAGGCATGGAATCGGCCGGTTAAGTTTGGTTTTTCATTCGTTCATTCTTATGTATCGAACAAGCGCTAAACATCGTATCTTAGGTACTATAGATATAGTGGTAAACAAGATCATCAAGGCATCAGACCTCAGAGGCTTACAATTTTAGACTTTCAACTAAGTAAGTAAATTAAGTAGATCATTTCAGATTTTGGTAAGTTCTATGAAGGAAATAAAAGAGAAATATAATAAAGCAGCCTAGCAGGAGAGACTTTCTAAAAAGGTGACACTGAGTTGAGAACTACAGGGTAAGAAGCATCAGCAACGCAGAGCCCAGAAAACACTTCAGGTAGGGAGATCAAGACCAGAGCTCCATCCAGAAACAATCAGAAGGTCTGAAGAACAAAAATGAGGCTGCCGTGGCTCCAGCCTAGCGAGCCAGCAGAGGAGCGGCACGAGACAGGTTTAGAGTTAGGCAAGAGCCCTATCATGCAGCGCCTTGAACAGAGTGAGAAAAGAATCTTAATTTTAAACTTTCCCATAACAATCTTAAGCAAAGCTTTTAAATGTTATGTTTTACTAAGTTTAACAGAAAAATATTCAGTATGATTTCTTAAAAGACTCAATAATCATTTAAATTAGCCTATAATAAAAACTGAACATAAAAATAAAGCTCAGACTCAAAACATATGTTATAGCATGAACTTGCTTAAAGATATCTCATTCTGAATCGATCACTGGTTCTGACTTTACCATTTCTGCTTAATAATTACAAACCCAGAGAGTTTTCTGTAGCATTGAATCAAATACATTTATTTTTATTTTTATTTTTTTGAGACAGATTCTAGCTCTGTTGCCTGGGCTAGAGCACCATGGTGTCAGCCTAGCTCACAGCAACCTCAAACTCCTGGGTCTCAAGCAATTCTCCTGCCTCAGCCTCCTGAGTAGGGGGGACTACAGGTGAGTAGCTGGGACTACAGGCATGCACCACCATGCCCAGCTAATTTTTTTCTATTTTTAGTTGGCAGGCTAATTTCTTTCTATTTTTTCAGTAGAGATGGGGTCTTGCTCCTGCTGAGGCTGGTCTCGAATTCCTGACCTCAAGCAATCCTCCTGCCTCAGCCTCCCAGAGTGCTAGGATTACAGGCATGAACCATCATGCCTGGCCTCCATACATATTCATTTTTTAAAAACCTAACTCTATAACCAAACTTAACTCATTGATAATACATGAAAATGACATTTTTAAAAAATCAGCAACCAGGCCGGGCACGGTGGCTCACGCCTGTAATCCTAGCACTCTGGGAGGCCGAGGCGGGCGGACTGTTTGAGCTCAGGAGTTCGAGACCAGCCTGAGCAAGAGCGAGACCCCATCTCTACTAACAAATAGAAAGAAATTAATTGGACAACTAAAAATATATAGAAAAAATTAGCTGGGCATGGTGGCGTGTGCCTGTAGTCCCAGCTACTTGGGAGGCTGAGGCAGCAGGATTGCTTGAGCCCAGGAGTTTGAGGTTGCTGTGAGCTAGGCTGACGCCACGGCACTCTAGCCTGGGCAACAGAGTGAGACTCTGTCTCAAAAAAAAAAAAAAAATTAGCAACCAAAGAAATCCTTTTATCTTTTATTTCTCAACTCAATGTCAACTTTTCAGAGCACCTACCCTGCCTGGCTGCTTTATTATATTCCTCTTGGATTTACCCCTACTCTCTTGTATTATTACCAACTCTTGCCCGTAAAGCCTAACTCTTTACTCTAGGATTTCCATGAAGGTCACATCAATCTATACCAGCCTCTCTTGTCTCTCTCTCTTACCCCAGCACTAACTCTACAAAGCCCCTATTCAAGGCTGAGGGCAGGGTGAAAGGCAGAGGGTTAATCATTGGATCGGAGTTAATGGAGCATCTTTACACTGTCTGCCCCAATCATAAAAATCACCATAAAGTTTTGGGAAGGAGGGGGTGTAGAGAGGGAAGAGGATAAAGAACACCTATTCCTATAACATCAAGATGTGCTCCTAGTATTGCAAATGAAAACTCTGTGTGGTTTTCAACAGAAAGATTATATACAATGAGATTAGAAAGAATATTGGGGTTCAAAGTCAGCATATCTCTCCCCTTTTCCTTTCAGAAATTACCTCAAAGAAACAAAGAGAATAGGCAACAGAAACAAACTCCAGCTTGGATAAAAGTAGGACACAGCTGAAACTTCAAACACAAAGTAGGTATAAAAAGCAGCAAAAGCAGTGAAAATCAAACAGGAGGTAAAAGAAGGATAGGTGAGAGGATGCCTGGGACTGCAGATCTCAGAAAGGGTCAGAAAAGTCCACTTCGCTAAAGTAAAGCACACACTCTGAGGTGTAGATCTAGAATCCCTTGTTTGCAACATTAGGAATAGAGCATGCGAGATGGCAGCTGGTGCTTCTGTGGGGGTTCTAAGAAGCAGAGGAAGAGGCTGAATGAGTACTCCCATAGAGAAGCCATATCTGCAGGAAGCAAATGGCAAGGGGAAAGATAAGATTTTACCACTACTACCTCTCACCTGGGAAACAGAGCTAGAAGACTCACAGACCCAACAATTCACCTAGAACATAGCCTTAGCCCCTCTCCTGCATGAAGTTCCTGCAAACAGCTGGCCCAGGAAAATCTCAATTCATACAATGATGAGCAAGCAAAAAGAAAGCAACATAGGAGCAACATGAAAACGTTACCAAAAAAATAATAATAATAATAATAAGGGCACACAAAAAACAAATGGCAGATAAGGAACACTCAAAAAAAATTGACATGCATACTGAGATAATATTTAGCCCTGAGTTTTAAAACAACATGTAATCAAGGACAGAGCAGAGATACAAGACCTTATATTAAGAAGTGAAAGATAACAAGAGAGGAAACCTGAGCTGGTAGAGCTCAAAGAAGAAAAAAAGAAGAAACGAAGGCTCTGCAGAAATGAAGACAGAACTGCCAGCAGAACAAGGCAGAACAGACATTGCTGAAAACACAGCAAGGGACATGGAGGTCCGGAAGGAAAAAGCAAAATGAGTGGAAGGAAAATAAAGAGGTTTTTTGTTGTTGTTGTTGTTGTTGTTTTTTCTGTCAAATGGAGAAAGTAAGTTATGGAAGACAGGAAAGGAGATCCCATGTAAACATAATTATACCCTCAAAGAAGAAACTAAAATGATGAATCAGAACAAATATTTTAAGATATAATTCAGAAATGCCATCCCCCCAAGAATTATTTTGTAATTTGAAAGTGCCTGGAAAAGTTGATAAGGAATAGGCAACATGAAGGCACAACTTTCTCAAGTTATTAAATTTTAAGAATTTAAAAAAAAAGAATTTTGGGGGCAGTTATAATTATAAAGGTAACCACTAGACCAAAAATACAAATCTTCTTCAATGTTAGAACTATACACAAAAACAGAGCAAATAAATCATATAGTGAAATATTGAAATGTAAACATATATAATGGAAAATATCTGGCAGCATTCAGATCAAACACAACTATTATATCAATACAAGTTGAATATCACTTACCCAAAATGCTTAGGACCAGAAGTGTCTCGGATTTCGGATTTTTTTCAGATTTGGGAATATTTGCATGATACCAATTAAGTATTCCAAATCTGAAAATCCTTCCCTTGAGAATGTCAGTGCTAAAAAAGTTGTGGATTTGGGTGCATTTTGGATTTTGGTGCATTTTGGATTAGGAATGCTCAACCTATACTTGTAAATAAGTTTAGCTCATCTATTAAAAAGAAATCAACATATCAAAACAAAGTATTTAGAAAGGTTGAAAAGAAAAGACTAAAGTATCGGTGGTGAATGAAAGCAAAAAGAAAACAGGGGTTGTGATCTTTATATCTTATCAAACAAGACTGAAGCCAAAAAAGCATTAAAAGAGACAAAGATGGGCAATTTACAATGAATGTCTATATAGCAAATAACATGACATCAACACACATTAAGCAAGCTACGAATTAAGAAGAGAAAAAAGACAAATGTATTTGTGGTAAGAGATGTTAATTTTCCTCTTATTTCACATCAAACCAAGTCAACAGAAATAGCCAAGGTTATAGAGGATCTAAACAGCATAACTACTGACAAGTCTAACATTTGTACTTCGAGCTCAGGCTTCTCTCCTCAGCTCTGGACTCAAACTGCCCACTCAATACTTCCATGTGGACATCCAGCAGACATCTCAAACTTAAAATGTTTAAAACCAGTCTTCCCTAATCTCGATAAATGGCAATTTTTGGGGGGAAAAAAAATGCCAGACAGATTCTTGACTTTTCTCAGCCTCCCCATCTTAACTGTCAGCAAAATCTACTGGCACTACCTAAAAATGATCAGAATCTATTTTTTCTATCACCTCCACTGTTACCACTTTGGTCCAAGTTATAACATCTTTTGCGGTAACTCAAGTATAGAGAGCCTCCAAAAGCCTGTAACTAGTTGCCCTTTTGTGCCCATGCCCCTCCTGCATTTCTCATCAACAAAGGAGCCTATTAAAGTCAGTTCATATCTACATAACTCTGCTTAAAACTCTCCAGGGTTCCCTATGTCATTCAGAGTCAAAGGCAAAATAAGGCCTCCACCCTACCTCTCTGGCCTCACGTGCTACTTCTCTTTCCTTTGCTAAATCCATCCCAGCCACACGGGTCCTCACTGCTCTTCCTCAAACATACCAGGCATACTTCTGGCATGGGCTTTTACACTTGCTATTCTCTCTTTCTGGAATGTTTTTCTCCCCAGGTACTCAAAGGACTCCCTCTATGATCTCCCTCAGGTCTGTACTCAATCTTACCTTCTCAATGAGGTAACCTATCCATAACTGCAGAAAAGACTTGAAAATATTCAACATTCATTTTTGATTAAAAACTCTTAATAAAATAGGAACAGATTAATACTTCCTCAAATGATAAAATAAATACCTTATACCCTACAAGGCTTAATAGTGAAATTCTAGAATCATTCCCAACAACGTCAGGAACAAGGTAAGAATGTTTTCTACCACCACTATTATTTAACACCAGAGGTACCAGACAGCCCAATTAGATAAGAAAAAGAAATCCGAGCTCGAAAAGTGATAAAACATATCTAACTTAAAGCCAAAGCAGTACCAGATAAAGCCCAAGATTATCACTGGAGCAACTATTAAAAGCAGGAAGAGAATTCAGTAAAGTTACAGGATGCAAAATTAATACACAAAAATCAATAATAGCCTTCATATATTCCAAGGACAATAATCACTGGAAGACAATGTCATAGACAATAGCAACCCAGAAGATAAAATATCTAATGAGAGATACGCAACATCTATATGAAGAAAACCACAAAATCATTACTGAAGGACATAAAATAAGACTTGAACAAATGTAAAGGCATAATATGTTCTTGGATACCCTATAAATTTAATATAATCTAAATAAAAATATTAGAAAGATTTTTTGTTTTTGTTTTTGGAACCTGTCAGTCTAATTCAGTGATAAACAAAAATAGTTCAAAACATTCTGAAAAATTAGAATGAAGGGGGATTATCCGGCCCTACTAGGTATTAAAACATAAAACCCTAATACTTAAAATACTATGGCTACTGATACATGAACAAAGCAATGGAACTGAATAAAACATAAAAGAGAATTTAAAAAATAGTAATGATGAAATTTCAAATCAGAGTGGTAAGCTGTATTATTCACTAAATGATGTTGAGTCAATTGGCCCTCTGGAAAAATAACACTGAGGCATAGTACCAGTTATAAGAAAAAATAAATTGAAGTCATACCTCATATATAACAGCAGAATAAATTCTAGATGAATCATGGATTTAATTGCAGTCATAAAAATCATTCTATGAAAGAACATGTGTTTACATAGGAAACTACTCATTTTATATTTCTAAATGAAAGAAGCTGACTGAAAAGCAAGACTTTAAACAAATATATGTGCGTGTGTAGTAATTGCCTTCTGGATGGTGAGATCACAAGCACTGTTTCCTTGATGTCCTTTATAAATTTTACAAATTTTTTTTTGCATTTAGCATGTAATATTTTTATAATTAGGGGAATAAAAGCATTTTTTAAAGATGGAAGAAATAAATCAAATAATGAACAAATACAAGCGTGCACTTTAAAATCTGACAGTCTAGAATTTAATTTAGTGAACCAAAATGATACTTGCCTTTTTCTATCTTTAGATACTCCTGTTCAGCCTGAGAAGCATAGATGGCAGACAACACTGAAAAAACAGAGGCTAGCACTGTCTTCTGTTCTTGAAGTATGATGGGTGGATCATCAGACTGGCAGAATTCATGACAGACCAGGTCAAAAAGTAAATTCCAAGTGTCTTTTCCAGTGTCAGGACACTGTACTTAATAAAGATGATAAAGAAAGTAGTAATTTTAAAACAGCAAGTAATTAGATGAGTAACTATAGTGCATCTCAATAAACCACCTTTACCAATTGCTTGAATTCCATCATCCACTGTGGTAAGCAGCTGTAAGATATGCATATAAACATCAAGCCCTTCTGGATTTTCAGAACTGAAAAAAGCAAAAACATTGAATCAACAACTGTACTATCCAGAGGATTGTATTCATTCAACAAGTATTTATTACTCTGTGCCAGCCTGCCCTAGGCACTGAAGATAAAACAGGGAACAGAATAAAGTCTCTGTACTCACTACAGCTTAAATTCTAATAGGGGAAACAGCAAAAAGAAACAAACAAATCACATAATATAATCAACACATACAGAACGAGAGGTAAAAATTCTTTTTGGCTTTATCCCACAGAAACAACAATTCAGAGACCTGCTACTTGATACGTCTTCTGGTTTACCTGAATAATCAGAACAAAAAATGACTGAGCCTTTTATATCAATGTAAGGCCCACTACACTCAGAATCGACAATAATGATGTTCTTAAAACTTCTTAGGATTATCCTACCTCCCTAGCTGAGAACACTAAAACCGTATCATTCTTCTGATCAACAGTTTGGATTCTTAGAAAATCAAAATCTTGCTTCTTCAACCAAACAGTTAAGTGAAAAGATAGTGCACGATTAAAATGATGTTTCAGCAAATATTTATTTAAGTACCTACTTCTTTCAGGCACTATATTAGGGGCTGGGAAAACAGAGACATACAGGACATTATCCCTATCTTCATAAAGTTTACAGTCTAAAAGGAAAGAAGATAATTAAAGGGGTAATTATAATAGAGTGACATGAATATAGCACTAGAGGAAGTTCCAGGGGCTAGAAGACCACAAAGCAAGCAGACTTAATTTAGTTTGGAGGGTCAGGGAAGGTAAATGAAAAATGATGTTTATACAGAAACCTGAAAGGGCAAAGTGTTTGAGGTAGAGGAAACATACTGCACAAAGGCTTGGAGGCAAAAGAGATTGGTTCAGCTGAAGAAATGAAGAAAATTCCATACAGTTGAAACAGAGTACAAGGAATAAGGATGGAGAGGCACAGTGCAAGATCTTATAAGCTGTATTTTTTTAAAAATCTGGACCTTATCCTAAGGAAGGCCAATTGGAAAGTCTGAAGTATGAAAATGAGATGGTCAGTGCGTGTGATTTGCAAAGATGAATGCGTGTGATTTGCAAAGACGGGTCTTAAGTATAGGCTTGGAAGGAGCAAGCCTAGAGGCAGGGGACTCAGGTAAGAGATTGTGGCAGTTAGTTTTCCAGGTGAGAGACAATAGTGGCCAGGTTGGCATGATTGGGATCCCAGAAAAAGTCAAGAACAAGGCTTGGAAATTGACTGGCCATGGGACAAGAGTAGGGTGGGAAAGACTCAGTAATGGCTTCTTCATTTCTTCTTCCACACTATCCAAACGGGATAATGACTGCATCATCTGTTGAGATTGAGAAGACTGATGAAGCAGATTTGGGGGAAGAATGATGAGTTTAGTGATCAATTGGATAAAGGATATAAAATTAATAGGTTTTAATGTGGCTTATTAAAAAAGCATGAAGGTGGCAAGACATTAAAGTTCAAAAGTCAGTTACTTAGTGAAGATTGGCATATAAACCCAAGGAGCAAGAAAATAAATGATGTCCAACATTAATTGAAGAAGTTGTTAAGTGTTCAATGTAAAATAAAGCACAAGAAAATCTTTCTTCTTTGTTTCAAATTACATAAAATTGCTGATGATGAAGACAGAAACCACAATTAGTGCTGAATAACAGCCTATAGCTAAATGATATTAGAATAGGGACTTTGTAATTATCATTCTTACAAAGAGCAAATACATTGTTGCTATAATTTCGATGTTTGTCCGCTGAAATCTAATCCCTAATGTTGGAGCTGGGGCCTGATGGGAGGTGTTTCAGTCATGGGGGTGAATGCCCGGAACAGTTTGGTGCCATCCTCATCCTTGCCCTCGCAGTAATGAAGGAGTTCTCACTCTATTAGTTCCCCAGAGAGATGGTTGTTAAAAAGAGCCTGGCAACTCCCCCCACCTTGCTTCCTCTTGCCCTGTGATCTCTGCATGCACTGGCTACCACCATGAGTAGAAGCAATCCTGAGTCCTTCACTAAAAGCAGATGCTGGTGCCAAGCTTCTTGTACAGCCTGCAGAAGTGTGAGCCAAATAAACCTCTTTCCTTTATAAATTGTCCAGCCTCAGGTATTTTTTTATAGTAATACAAACGGATTAAGACAATTGTCATCACAATATTAGTAACGAATCAAACCTAACAAAGATTGGCTGTTTGAAAGGAATCTAAGAAGACTTTTATATCTAAGAATACTTCTAGCAATTGGATTTTTCCAGAACATTTTGCACAAAAGAGCTCACCTACCGTACTTGTTTGGCAGCTTCGAGTACACAGGGCACAATCCTAAACACTGGCTGCTCTTCAGAATCTTCCTGGGGTTGGTCCAGAGCCTGGGAAGCCCCATTTCTAATCCATTCCAACATTAGTTTCTCATCCAAATCAAAGAGCTTGTCCACAACCTCTCCCACCTTCACCAGCAAGTCAACTACAGAGAATAAAACAGATACTGAAGTAAAAAAACGAAATGTTAAAAGTAACGACGTTAAGCAAAATTCCTAAAACTATGCTAAGAAAGCTAAATCTTGCCAAAGCAGTACTTACTCCAAGGGCAATTTGTTTACCTCCCATGTTTAAATTTGCTTATTTTCTTTCTTTCTTTTTTTTTTTTTGAGACAGGGTCACACTTTGTTGCCCAAGTTGGAGTACAGTGATGCAATCATAGCTCACTACAGTTCCGAACTCATGGGCTCAAGTGATCCTCCTGTCTCAGCCTCCCAAGTAGCTGGCACTACAGGTGTGTGTCACCACGCCATGATAATGTTTTTGTTTTTTGTAGACACAAGGTCTCACTATGTTGCAAAGGCGGGTCTCCAACTCTTGGGCTCAAGTGATGCTCCTGCCTCAGCCTCTTAAAGTGCTGGGATTACAGGCATGAACCACTGTGCCCAGCCTTCCTTCATTTTTAAATGAGGAATTTATCAGTGTTCTGGGAGTTTATGAAGAAATTTTATAACTTCAATCAAAAAACTTTCTCACCTTGCATTTAGCCTTTTTAAAAAAGTGACTTCCAGAAATACTTACATGGTTTCCTAACAATTAGATAAAATCTAAAACATTTTTTCTAGATTACATGGTGACTTACCATTTGTTGAACTTGACATGATGAAGCAAATGCTATCATAAATAGCTGGATGTTCCCGGATCCTTTCAACCCAGACACTGGCCACTTCTGTCTGGGAAAGGCAAGTAAGCAACAACCTACGTGATAAATGTGACCTTAATGTCTATCTTTCAAAAACAGTAAAGGAAAGTCAAAAATGAAAAATTAACTCTATTTTCCTAGATTCCCTTGTGGGTAACTTTATAGAATCCATGAAGAGAAAAGTATACCTGCTTGTTTCCAGCAGAGTAGGTGGGTCTGAATCATACAAACAGTGCAATAACACCTCCCTACAAAAACAAAATAGTTAAATTATATGCTTAACTTCTCTCATTTCAAATATCAGAGTTTTCATTTAATTTTGTGAACATTTTTTATTGTGAAATATAGCATATATATAGAAAAGCCTATAAGATCCAACTCTATAGTTAATGAAAAATTATAAAGCAAACACTGATGTTTCCAAGAAACAGAACAGCGCTGCATGAACCCCCATGTGTCCATTCCAAACCACAATTCTCTTTCCTTTCTAGAAGTGATTACCATCCTGAGTTTTCCAGCAATCATTTCCTTACTTTGCTGTACAGTTTTATTACTTTATATATGTTCAGTTTTGCTTTTGTACTTTATATGAAAGAAATTATATTGTACTTATTCTTTGGTGTCTTAGTTTTTTTTTTTTTGCTCAAAACCACATACATTAAGATCCTCCCATGATGTTCCTGTAGCTATTGTTCTTTGATTCATTGCTACAGAGCATTCCAGTGTATGAATATAACATAATTTATTTTTCCAGACTACTTCTGATGGACATTTAGGTTGATTCCAATTTTGAGCTATTTCAAGAAATCCTCCTGTAATATTTGTATGAGTATCCTGATGTACATGTGCACAGCTTCTCTTACTATATACCTATCAGTGGGTCATAGCATATGCATATCTTCCAACTTGACTAGATAATGCCTGACTGTTCTAAAGTGGTTGAACAAATTTATATCCCATTAGCCATGTAAATTGTTCCACATTAATATTAAGATAAGCATTTAATTAAACTTTAAAAACTTAACATTTTTCATTACTAGAGTTCTGATAGAGAACACTACCAGCCAAACATAATCCTGAGTCATTTATTCCATGAATGACTGTAATTGAGGAATAAATACCTTGAACCGGGATCTTAAAGTCTCTCCACATCTAGAAGATGTAATCACCTCTTTTTTTTTTTTTTTAGAGACCCAGGTATTTGAACTGTGACAAACCCTGACAAGAACTGCCTAGAACAGTTTTCTTAACCTATTTTGGGCACAAATTTCCTTGATATTTTGATTAACAGCAATGAACCCTCTGCCTAGAAAATGAATATGCCCACAAAATTTAACATATCATTTTAGGGTATTCTCGGATCTCCTAATCACCAGGGTTTCCACCATTAAAAAACCCTCTCCTAAGTGCACATATAAGAATAACATTTATTGGGTGTCGGGCGGGTGGGAGGAGGGAGGAGGGGATGGGTATATGCATACTTAATGAGTGTGGTACGCACCATCTGGGGGATGCACATGCTTGAAGCTGACTTGGGGGGAGCAGGGGCAAGGGCAACATATGTAACCTAAACATCTGTACCCCATAATATGCTGAAATAAAAAAAAAATTTAAAAAAACCCTCTCCCCAGAATTTTCCCAAATGTAGAAAAAACTAGCCTCCAAGCAGAAGTATGAAAGCCTTTTAGTCACAGAGGCAACCCCTTATCTTCTCATCTGTTAGTAAGTCCTACTCTCTGATCTAAGTCAGAGCTTTCAGCATGACACTGTTCAACAAATCTAGTTTCTCCAGACTCTAGCTCTCTGCAGTCCCTGGATTCCCTGTGCCTAAGTTGTTTTAGATTCTAGTCAGCTGCTTCCATCTACAAGTTTTGCCCAGTGGTTCTTCCCCTATCTAGCTCACCATCTATTGATGATTCAAGTCCCTTTGCTACTGATGAAGAAAATAGGCTTAAATCCTGAACCTTGTCCAAACACAGTGTACAAGCCCCTGGTATCATCATTATACAATTAAGTTCCTGAGTGTTCATCAAGACAAAAGAAGAATTATATTTCATATTTTCCTATCTCCCCTATGTATTAGAATTTCCTTAGGGATATGAAATATGAATCTATTAAAAAATAACTGTTATGTAACACTTACCCAAGATTTTTATCACTGCTGATGGACACACATATCTCCTGGAAACAGGCCATATTACCTAAAATTCCCACACAGATTTCCTGCCAAATCAAATTTCACAGGTCACAACGGCTTTGAAGTGAAAGACAAATATATAAAAATAACAACTTGAACAAAAACTTTCACTGAGCCAAGTTTGGGGGGAAGAGAATGGGAGGCAGGATATAGAAGCACATATACTGCCTGTACCCTAACCATGACAAGCTTACAGTGTTTGAGAAGGGATGAAACACAAAAGAAAAAGAAAGATCAAAAGCAGGAGCTATGGAAAAAGAAATCTTATAGATAAAATGAGTCTTAAATGATAGATAGGATTCAGATACACAAACAAGAAGAAAGATGTGCAAACAGGGGAAGGTATTAGTAAAGGCAGGAAGGGAATAATGTATGTGGCCAGTAGACAATAAAGAAAATACTCTGGCTGTAGCACAAAGTGGGTGAATAGCATAGATAAATACAGCAGGTATAAACAATCAACACTAATGGCTCTGAATGCCATCTGAAGAGTAAGACTTAATCTGGGAGCTTACTTGGAGTCATGAAGGTACTCAAGAAGGGGAGACAACATGCTGAAACAATATCTTAAGGCAGATTTTTCTGGCAGCAAAATGCATAATGCATTACAGTAGTCCCCTCTTATCCACGGTTTCAGTTATCTGCAGTCAACTTTGGTCCAAAAATATTAAATCTAAAATTCCGGAAATGTTTTAAATTGCACACCTTTCTGAACTGCATGATAAAATCTCACACAATCCCACCCAGGATGTGAATCCTCCCTTTGTCCAGCCTATCCACACTGTATACACTATCTGCATTAGTCACTTACTAGCCATCTTCGCCACAAGATCTACTGACATGGTATCACACTTGAACACAAGCAACCCTTATTTTACTTAATACTGGCCCCAAAGAGCAAGAGCAGTGATGCTGGCAATTCAGATATGCCAAACAGTAGATGTAAAGTACTTCCCTTAAGTGAAAAGGTGAAAGTTCTCGACTTACTAAAGAGAGGAAAAAAAATTGTATGCTGAGGTTGCTAAGATCTATTGTAAGAACAAATCATCTATCCGCAAAACTGTGAAGAAGAAAAAAGAAATTTGTGCATAGTATATATAGGGTTTGGTACTACCCACAGTTTCAGGCATCCACTGGGGGCCTCAGAACGTATCCCCCAAGGATAAGGGGGGACTACTGTATAGTGAAAAGAAGTCTATGAGAAGTGAAGAATTTATTTCAGTAATAACAGTTAATATTTATTAGTACTTACTATGGCCAGGCATAACTCTAAGTATTTTCCATGTATCATTTCATAAAATAACTTATGAGGTAGGTATTATTATTATCATCTCAATTTTTCAGATGAGGAACTAAAGCACAGAGAAGTTAAAAAATTTGCCTAAGATCTCCCACTAGGAAATAACAGAGCTTTGGAGCCTGAGCATTTAACCACCATTCCATACTGCACCTCAGTATTCAAGAGGCAAGAGGATGCTGGCTGTGAGTGATGATGGTGGTGATGGCAGGCACAGAAAGGGATGGAGCTGAGGAAGACTCTCAAGGTGAATCAAAATAACCTGATGAGAGGCGAAGGGAGAAAGCAACTGAACACAATTCTTAGGTTTCGAGTTGCCTCATTTCCCCAGTCAGAAATATTGGCTCCCCACTCACAGGAAAACTAGAAAAGAACATGTATGAAAGGGCACAATGAGTTCAGAGAGTACAGTGTTTCCAAACTTACTAGAGCATAAATATCACTCAGAGAGCTTGTTAAAAATATATTCATAGATTTTTAATTCCCACCTCAGATCTACTGACTCAGAATCTCCAGAGGAGAGCCTAGCAAACTACTGTTTACCAAGCACACCAGGTGATTTTTATGATCAGGTAAGTATGATAATCACTGAGTTAGGACAATGGAACTTGGGATTAGAAAATACAACTGACCCTTGAACAATACTGTTTTGAACTGTATGGGTCCACTTATGTGCAGATTTTTTTCACCCAAACATGGATTGAAGATACAGCATGCTCAGGATGCAAAACCTGCATATAAGCACGGCCAACTTTTCCTATACACAGGTTTCACGGGGCTGACTGCAAGACTAGAGTATGCACAGATTTTGATATGGAGGTGGGGGTGTCCTGGAACCATCCCCACATATACTGAGGGACGACTGTACATCGTGCAAGAAGAGAATGCCTGAAGAAAGTTGGAGATATGACACCAGTGATCAGAAGGGAAGTCAGGGCTTTGATCCTACAGGCAAGGCTGCACAACTTAAAGGTGTAAAAAGTACAGGAATTCACTAAGAAAATGAATGTAAAAAGAAAAGGGGATCAGGGTCTACACCTCAGAAAGAGTCCATACTCAAGAAGTATGAAAAAGGGAGAAAAAAAAGTCAATGAAAGTGAGAGAGGAGTGACTAAGGAGGTCAGAGACCAGAAAGTGAGTTGGCACAGAAGCTACAGGAATGGCGTTTCAATAAAATGTGAGTGGTCAAATGTTGGGAAAAGATTAAAAGAGAGTAGGGGCAGAAAAGAAACACATACATTTCCCTTAAGAACTAAAGAAAAAATAAAAGAATTTCCAATAAAAGATCAAGTTTCTCAGTCTAGACTATTCACTGGAATCACCCAGGGAACTTTAAAAGCTGCCTGGAGCCTCACACTTGGAGATTCTGTTTTAATTGATCTGGGCCATGGCCTGACTCAGGATTTTTAAAAGTTCCCTAGGGCAAAGCTTCTCAAAGTGTGGTAATAGTCCAGAGCACTAGCATCACTTGGGAACATACTAGAAATCCTGGACCCTACCCTGACCTACTGGATCAGAGACTCTGGAGGTAGGCTCAGCAATCAGTGATGCTGGGACATGCTGAAGTTTGAGAGCCCTCGGCCCAGGTGATTCTAATGTGCGGCAAGGCTGAGAATCACTGCTGTGGTAGAGTACAGCTAGTGGACATATACAACGATATGACTAATTCCTAAAAGGCACCATTCTTGACATGAGCTTATCTCTTTAAGTACTAATTGTGAGTCAATATATTTAATATAGAAAAATCAAGGAGAAAAATCACATAGTTGTCAAATCTTTATATTAACATAAGGACCCAAGGGAAGAGTGGCTAATCAGGCCCAAATTCAGGTGGAACACTCTGCTAAATAAAAATTTTAATTCGACATTCAATTTGTGAAAATATATTAATACTACAGAATTCTCCATTTTATAATCTCAAAGAAAGAGAGGTAATACAGTACACTGGTTATACTGGAGTCAGGCCTGGGCTCACATCCCAGCTCCGTTCTTTCCTAGTTCTGTGATCCTGGACACATATCTTCACCTAAGAATTCGTTCTTTAAAAGTGTACCTCCTAGGAGTAGTAAAACCAAACACTCAGTAAATAGTAGTTATTCATGATTATAGTTATTCAACAGACATTTACTAATCATCCATGATATGCACAGCACATGGCAACTCAAATGGCAATAAAGCACAGTATAGTGCACAGTACATAAAGACCTCTCATTCGGTATCTGTTGTTCTTTGGAGTTTAGTATTAGCAATGACCACCAACAGCTTACTTATTTGGGAAGGAATGGAGAAAAGTGCCATCTTGAACAGATGCAAATATTGAGAGGGGACAGAAGGCACACTAAGGGAGGCATGGAGATGGTGACCACAGTAAGCCAGTGAGACAGCGAGTAGATAGACCTGGCTAAACCAGAAGGGCCATGTAGAAGGTAGACTTTATGCTGAAAAGATGAGTTAGGTACAGATTGTGGAAGTCTTGAGCAACAGGCTGAGTTTAGAATAGTTTTTAAACAAAGGAAGATTTTGTGAGTAAAAAATTACAATGAAATGAGAAACAGTAAGTCTGGGCACTGTTCCTTGTTCTGCCACATATTAGTGGCAAAGCAGTAGTTATGCCTAACTGGTTTCCACAGCTGTTAAATGAAAGTATTGGTCCAGCCCAAATCTAAAATTCTATGACTCTAGTAATTTAAAATAGTACATTACCTAGTAACTGGCAATGTTCAATAAACATTTTCAGTAAACATTTGTTGATTTATGGCCAGTAGGAAAATGAAAATGAGAAAAACGAAAGACTGTTCAGCACTATCTGCTGTTATTACTCCAAAGAAGGCTTTAGAAATGTACATACTTACTCTCAATCGAGGACACTTGGATTTGGCCAGTACTCCCATAAATATATCAGGAGCATTAAATTCTTGGAGAAATAAAGCCACATCCTGAAAACAAAAAACGATTATTAACTTGGATCTTGAATATTCCTCTTTAAACCCTTTATGCCTTTTTTGTAGCTTAGGCAGCCACAAAAAAAATTTAATTCCATATAACCTCCTTTCAGATACAAGAAAAAAAAAAAAACAAACCATAAAGTTAAGAATTGTGTCAACAAATAAAAGTAATATTAGAGAGTTGTCATGGCATCTGATTCCAGACAATGGAACAATTCCATAAACAAATCAAAACTGTGATACTCCAGAGGATTATCCTTTTTTCTGCCCTGAATCTATTTACCTTAACAATTTTTCTACCCACCAGGAATTCTCATTAACTTACACAAACACATTTGCTGATTACGTACCAATTATTATGCTAGAAGCTGAAGATAAGGGAAGAGTAAAACTCATGATTCCTGTCCTCCAAGAGCTTAAAACACGATAGGGGAAACAAGTGAGAACTGCTGTTGGGTCATGTCCAAAATCAGACTTGTGTTTTAAAAATCCTCAATAGAAAAAAAGTTCTGATCACAATGTAACTGCGACAGCCTCATATCTTCTTCCTAGAGCGTCTGCCCAGTCCACAGTTCCTAAGGAGGCATATCACACAGGTGAATGAGCCTGGAGTGGACGTGTGACCCCAAATGAGCCAAATCTCACCTAAGATTGGGGACATAAAAACTAAATCAGTAGCTGTGGGGACTCACATTATAAAATATATAAATAAAAATAAGTTTCGGGCTGTCCATTGCCTCCAATTTTCACCAAATTTGAGGTACGATTTGGGAAGGTTTAACTTAAAACATAGACTGCATGGCTTATATGAAAATTCACATGGAAGGACCCTGGAGCAACTCAAATAAGGAGGCAATTATCCTCCACAGCAGCTGAAACTGAGGCAATCTGCATAACTGTTGACTGGAAGAGACACAGTCTACTTATTAAAGACCATGGTCAGAGAAAACAGTTACTTTCAAAGATTTGCTTCAAATTGAAAGTCATAACAGCAGACACTCACCACTGTAAGTAATTCAGCTGTTTGCATGTGGTCAATTCTTTGTAGCATGAAGAAATTTTTCAATTTAATAACAGTTAATAATTCCCAAAGTAATACAAGGATGTCCTAACTATATCAACACCAACAATAACGGCAATTAATAGTCACTGAACAAGTATTAAATGCCAGACATAGTAAAGTGGTTTGCACACTATCTCATTTGTTTTTCTTTTTAAACTTTATTTTATTGCATATTATCTCATTTAATTCTCAAAATAACTACATGAAATAGTTATTATTAGCCCCATTACACTAATGAGCAAACTGAAGTTTAAAAGGTTAAGCAACCTGCCTAAGATTATATAGTCTCAGTAGGAGAACAGAGCTAGCATTTGAACCCAGATGAATTTACTCAAGGTTATATTCTTTTTTTTTGTAAGAGATGGGGTCTCACTATATTGCCCAGGCTGGAGTGCAGTGGCTATTCACAGATGTGATTATAGCTTACTACAGCCTCAAACACAATACTCCTGTCTCAGCCTCCCAAGTAGCTGGGACTACAGGAGCATTGCACTGTACCATGCAAGGCTACGTTTTTAACCCCTATACCATGCTACCTCTCAGATATTCATTCATTCACTCATTATTCATCAAATATTTACTGAAAAGCCTAATACGCATTGTTTTAGGCTCTGGGGACACATCAGCGAACAAGCTAAATAAGGGCTCAGTTCCATGGAATTTTTATTCTAGAGGACTGAACAAACAATAAACATACAAGCAACTAAACTATGTAATTTCTAAGCGCTAGAAAGAAAATAAAAAAGATGATATGTCCTAGAAACCAAGATAAGGGTGGCTACTGTAGATATATCAGAGAAGATATCTCTGAAGAGGCAACATTACACTTTGATGAAAAGGAACTTAAATCTATCAAGAGACACAGAGACTCAAAAGAATCAGTGACTAACAAGGTAAGTTATGCAACAGAGTGAACAGATTCCATGGGAGCACAGAAGTAAGAGAAGTGAATTCTGCCTAAAGTTTCTGGGGCTGCATCACAAACGAGGTGACATTTAAGCAGGGCCATAAACAGTGAGAAGGATTTCACCAGCTTGAGGCCACTCCAGGTAGGCTGGCATGAATAGTGCTTCAACACATGAAAGTACAGGAAGTATTCAGAGGTCTCTGGTCCACACACACAATTCACGGTCACAGAGCAATAGGACACAAGGCTGAAATGCAATCTCACTGGAAGGACTTTATGCCAGAGGCCTCAGTGATCAGCAGAGCTCAGTTCTATAGAGGTGCCTCAAGAGCAAGAGGGCAAAGAGGAGGTCATAAGGAGGCCAAAGAGGCCAGGCGTGGTGGCTCAAACCTGTAATCCTAGCACTCTGGGAGGCCGAGGCGGGTGGATCGCTCACAGTCAGGAGTTCGAGACCAGCCTGAACAAGAGCAGGACCCCATCTCTGCTAAAAAAATAGAAAGAAATGATCTGGACAACTAAAAAATTTATATAGAGAAAAAATTAGCCGGGCATGGTGGCCCATGCCTGTAGTCCCAGCTACTTGGGAGGCTGAGGCAGGAGGATCGCTTGAGCCCAGGAGTTTGAGGTTGCTGTGAGCTAGGCTGCCGCCACAGCACTCTAGCCAGGGCAACAGAGCCAGACTCTGTCTCAAAAAAAAAAAAAAAAAAAGAAAGGAGGCCAAAGAACATGACCCTCCCCTCCACCAATCATCTCATTTAAATAGCAGGTCTGTTTCCTCTATTTTAAAATTGAGATTTTCACACCAATACTTCATTTAAAAAACAGGTTCTATTTCTTTAACAGGATTGACAGATTGATAAATTTTTTTAAACCATTATTTCTCAATAACTGTAGGATAAAAAGTAAACTTGAACAATACTCTCAACCAACTTTATCTGACATTTATAAGATACTGCACCAAGCAACAGCAGAATACACATTCTTTTTAGGTGAATCTAAAACATTTATCAAGATAGACTATATTCTGGGTCATAAAACAAGTTTTAATACATTTAAAAGGATTCAGTGTGTCCACTGACCATAGTAACATAAAGATATCTGAAAAATTCCCAAATATTTGAAACCTAAATAGCCTGTGAACCAAAGAAAAGTAAGGAAGACTAGAAAGTTTTCAGAACTAAATGAAATGAAACACAGCGTATCAGAATTTGTGGGATGATGGTAAAGCAATATTTAGGGATAAATTTACAGTGCTAAATGCCTATACTTAAAAAAGAATGATCTCAAATCAACGACCTCAGCTTCTACCTTAAGAAATTAGAAAAAAAGAGCAAATTAAACCAAAGTAAGCAGAAGAAAGGAAAAATAAAGAACACAGTGGAAATCAATGAAATAGAAAACAACAAAGCAATAGGAGATCAACAACAAGAATCAATGAAACCAAAGACTGATTCTTTGCAAAGCTCATTAAAATTGTTAAACTTCTAGCCAGACTGATCAGTAAAAACAGGCAAAAGACAAATTCTCAATATCAGGAACAAGAGAGGTAATATCACTATAGATTCCACAGATATTAAAAGGATAATAACATAATACTATGAACTACTTTGTGACAATAAATTCAACAACTTAGATGAAATGGATAAATTCCTGGAAGGACACAAAGTAACCTGAATAGCTCTATATCTATCAATGGAATTTAATTTATAGTTTTTCCTATACTATACTGAAAACCAATGAATGGTGAATTTTATAGTAGTGAATTACACCTCAATAAAACTGTTATTTTCAAAAAGTAAGAAATACAAAAAAACTAAAAAAAAACCCCATACAAAACAAAAAGCCCTCCCACAAAGAAAACTCCAAGCCCAGATGACTATATATTTAGCCCAAATCTAATGAAAGCTCTGATCCTCCAGCCTCAGAGACAAAAGTTTAGCATTTACAGCTCCTGGGACTTCATTCCCTGTACTCTATATGCGAGTGATTACAGACTCTAAATAAAGCCTTTCCTCAGAGAGTAAAGGACTGGAACTTTTTTAAAAATCCATTCACGACCTCCTCACCCAATAGTCTTTTCAGAGTTTCATTTCCAGCCTCATACCTCATCCATTGACATATCCCATACTCTGCAAATTTCATTCTCCATTTCTTCATCAAGCTCCATCTGCTGCTCCTCATCACCTGAGTTGGATTTGGTATTTTCAGGGCTAACAATCTTCAAAAACACAAAGAGCGAAAAGAGATGAATAAAAGTTGTCCACAGCACTCCCCAAGCATAGCAGATCCTTGAATAACATTTTGTTATAAAACCGATGAGAAAACAAATCGATTCCCAGCTGGAGCCACTGTCTGTGTGGAGTTTGCACACTCTCCCATGTCTGCATGGGTCTGCTCCAGGTACTTCAGTTTCCTCTCACTGCCCAAAGACGTGCACGTTAGGTTATTTGGTGTATCTAAATGGTCCCACCCTGAGTGTCGGTATGTGTGTAAGTGTACCTGCAATGGGATGGTGTCCTGTCCAGGGCTGGTTCCTGCCTTGTGCCCTGAGCTGACAAATTAGGCTCCAGCCACCCTTGACCCTCAGTTAGAATAAGCAAGTTGGAAAATGAATAAATGAATACAAATTATTATAAAATAAAAATTTTACTATTGTCTACTTCATTGATTCTATACAGACACACAACAATAAATGATAGGGTATGAAAGCACTCAGCAAGCCTGGCATATTTGTTATTGTTTTTGAACTGTGTGGTTCCTTACAATTTTCACTTAGTAAACATTCCTTAATTTAACCCACCACCACTACGATGACCTTCACTCACAGATTCACCAAAAATTGGGTAATCGTCTTGTTCTTATCTTTCTTACATGTATACATAGCTCACATTTATCTTAATGTTTAATATTAGAAGTGTTTTGGGACTTCATTTAGAAATTTATTGATATTTTTGTGTCCAGAAATATGCTTTAGGAAATTAACTCTTGCTTATATCAATTAGCCTATGATAAAATTGGTTTGTTATCAGCCATTTCACTTAAAGTCACAGTTTGCAAGAATTTATTGACAATGTTAAGTGAGGACTTAATGTAATATTAACCCACAATCATTTAGCGGTCACAGACTATCTTCAAAGTATCTTTTCTTGCAAAAATCTTGTTTTAAAAAATTAGTACCTTGGGTAGATCTACTCATTCAACAATCATGAAGTAAATATTGTTGCTAGGCACTGGGGTACAAAGATGAGTAAGTTACAATCCCCTGCATTTAAGAATGTAAACTGATAATCATAACAGAAAGGCTGAATGACTTATTTGAATTGTGGACAAAGAGTTATGGTAGCAAAAATGATGGACCAATAACCCATTCCTGGGAGAAGTTGGGGAACACTTCTCACAGGAGGTGATATTTAAGCTAAATCTTGGAGGAAGAATAGTAGTTTGTCACGTAAAGAAGGGGAAAAGAGCATTCAGAGGAAGTACAAGACTTCCGAGTTAAGAAAGGGCCTAGGTGCACGTTTGGGAATTTGTGTTGATGGAACACAGTGTATCAGCGGCAGATGAAGTTGCAAAGAGCCCTGGATCCCAAGCTAAGAAACACCCATTTTTCTCTTGTAGGCTATGGGAACTAAGAAGAGTATCATCAACTGCCGTTTTTAAGGAAGATTATTCCGGAAGCGTGGAGAAATTGGACTGGACAGAGATTGGAAGCAGGGAAACTAGTAAGCAAAAGGTGGGGAGAAGAAAAGTCACATTTACTGAGAGCCTCCTATAAGCCGAACACCATGCTAAGCACTCTATGGTCATTACAATCTCAGTTAACCTACACAATGACCCTGTATACAATACCATATTATAACCCCATTTTATAGAAATTAAGAGAGAAACAGAGACTCTGAGTGGTTAGGTGACTTGCTCAAACCGCTAGCTACTAGGTGATGCAGCCACGTTTTTTTTTTGTTGTTGTTTTTTCTTAAGGCTGGTCAAGTGGAGCCACGTTTTTGATATAAGAACTGCCCATGAAACATATAAATTAGGACCTGGGCTTCAGAAATGAGAGTGGAAATGCGAAGCAAAACCCGAGCAATGTATTTACATGGTCATATATTTTTGGAGGATCTGCAAAAGTGAAAAATAATAACCACAAGCACGTTCAGCATCCCTGCCATTAGACTCCCCTTTGTGTCGAGAGGCACGGGAGAGGCCCCAGGCAGTTTTGGGGGTACGCCGAGGAGGCCGGAACGCCAGGGTGTGAGACGCCGCAGCTCGCGCCTGGGGGTGACGGCTCGGGGGCAGGAGGGACTGCCAGAAGCGGCGCCCGGGTCCCTGGAAGATGTAGGGAAAGCCCACTCGTGGCGCGAGTTTCCACACCTGGATGAGCCCGCTGAGGACGCCGAAGAGCCAGTGCTTGCTGTAAACCGTGCTTCCTATGCAGTCTCCCCCGGCCACCTCCCCGTCCTCCTCCTCATCCTGACTCGGCGGCGGCGGGGAAGGGTTGCGGTCCATGACTTGGCTGCGTCCAGCGCGCAGAAGCCGCGCCGGAAGAGAACCCGCGGAGGAGGCGACAGGCTTCCTTGAGCCAGAGGGCCCGGCGCCCCCAGCGCGGCTCCCGCCATAGCGCCACCTGCTGTCGAAGACCCGCCGCCTGCGAGCCGGCCCACGTGGCGTGATCTCCACAACCCTGTCCTACTCAGGACCGGGGCATGATCGTGCTCATGGTTATTTGTCACCCTCGCTGAACCAGATATTCCATTTGTCCAGAAGCTCTTACCTGATCGAGAAGGAAGAGGGCGCGGAGGAAACAGAGAAAAGGTCAATGTCTCTGGTACAGATATGAATCTCAAGCCCGGACACAGAAGGGCCTAGAAACAGTCCACTGTAACCAGAGATACCTGAGCCAGCAAGACCCAGTGGAGAGGGTCTGACTTGGAAAAGAAACTGTGTGGGGTGTCTGAGAACACCCCCTATCCAAGATTACGCATCTTCTGGGATGATGTAAGAGGCATAACCTCAGGTATACTCTGAACCTGGAGATGGTCACTGCTGGGGCCAATCCATGGTAACTCAGGGTACCTTTGCTTTTTGCATTTTCCTTCAATTTTTTTTTTTTTTTTTTTTTTTTTTTTTTTTTTTTTTTTTTTTTTTTTTTTTTTTTTTTTTTTTTTTTTTTTTTTTTTTTTTTTTTTTTTTTTTTTTTTTTTTTTTTTTTTTTTTTTTTTTTTTTTTTTTTTTTTTTTTTTTTTTTTTTTTTTTTTTTTTTTTTTTTTTTTTTTTTTTGGTGTGAAAGTTCCCCTACCCTTGTGGAAAGGGTTGGGGAATATTTTCATTTCTCCTCTCAGGAATTTTTTTGTGTAAAATTAGAATTATTTGCCTTTAGTGGTAAATTTGTCTATAGAACCATCTGTGCCTGCTGTTTTCTTTGTGGGAAGATTCAATCTCTTAAAATAACTATAGGATAATCCAGATTTTCATTTCTTCTTTAGTCAGTTTTTATAAGTTGTATTTTTCTAAGATTTGTTGATTTTTTTATTTAGTTTTAAATTTTATTACTGAAGTTGCTCATAGGATTCTCTTACTATCTTTTCCATTTTATGGAACATATGATTACAGGCTTATCATCGGTCCATTTATGGTCCATCTTTAGACATAGTTTTGTCTCCAATTCCTGCTATTGTTTACTAGTACCTTATCTTTTTTAAATAAAAACAATGATATTTATTGATCATCCAATGGCACAGAAGAGGCCCATGTTCTCAGGAAGACTGTCATATTCTGTTTCCAGATTTCAATACAATAACACATTGGATTGCACAAGAATTTATTAAGCAATTTTATGTGTACTTTTCTGGGGATATAGAATTCAGTAGCTCCAGTTCAAAAAATGTCCCTGCCCTCAGGGGCCCACAGCTCGGTCCCTGAGAGCAGAGAGAAGAGGAAGCTCAGTACTTGCTAGGCAGGCCTTTGGGTCTGAAGTGATTGGGGTCTTTGCCACTCCGGCCCCATCTGTTGGCAGCCTGGTCAGCCCTCGAGTCCTCTGCTCCGCGGCCCATGAGTTTCTGGATACCCTCTCTGGCATCGCTGTAATGGAGGCAGGCAAGAAGGAGATGAATCACCAGGTTGATGACCAATAGTCCACCCTCCCATTCTCCCTTTTCCAAGGGCTGGCTCTGAGAGGAGCCTGGGAAGGCCAAGGAAGTGGGGCTCAGCCCTCCTCAGCCCAGGCTGGGCACCTGCAGGATGAATAGCACCCTGAGAGGGAGGGCTGGGAGTTGCTCATTCTTACCAGCCACTCAGACCCTCACATGAAGCACAGAGACCAAGAGAGGGCAAGAAAAGGAGGGGCCACAGGCTTTACAGAAAAATTCCCTACAAGGAAGCTTGCCCCCTCCTGACCATCCAAGGCAGTCAAGCTCTGCTCAACCATCCCTGGCAACACTAGGAATCTGCATTGCCTGATGACTCTAGCAGCCCAGGCACCTCCAGGCCCTCTTCGGGCAGCATCATAGTTCCCCCGAGCGTGGAAGTATTTGTCTGAATTTTTGAAATTGGCTTCTTTCATGTCAGAGTAGGCTCTCCACATGTCTTTAGTCCCTGGAAAGAAAATAAAATGATCAAGACAATCATGCCTTGGAAAAATAGAGGAATAAAAAGTTTCCTTCCCACTGATTCTAAGATTTCAGCCTTTGGAAATTATACTGGCTTGAAATAAATATTCCTTTACTTTTCACCACCCTGGGTTAAGGTCATGAGAATCACACTTTTGTGTTTTATTCTGTTTGATTCCATTCTAAGTTCCGTTGCCACTTTATTTTTGCTTTTTTTTTTTTGGTTTTTGTTTTATAGTGACAGAGTCTCATTCTGTCACCCTGGCTGGAGTGCAGTGGCACAATCATAGCTCACTGCAGCCTCGAACTCTTGGTCTCAAGCGATCTTCCCATCTCAGCCTCCCAAAGTGAGGGGATTACAGTCATGAGCCACCTCTTTGATTACAGTCATTAGCCACTACTTTGATTTTGACTGTGTGTGATGCATGCAAAGAAGTGGGAGATCTTTAAGGAAAGTTTCCTTCTATAATGAACCTCTACGTGAACAGACCCAAGGAACCTTCTGACCAAGGCTTGAGAGCACAGGGGATTCTGAGGGAGCCTGCAGACATGGGGCGCTCCTAACCTAGTCAACGGGAGAAATTCATCCCTGTGGGCAGAGTGAGGATGACTTGGTCCTGAGTACATTTGAATGTCCAGGATATATTTAAAATCCGGGAATCTGTCAGAATTCAACCAGCAAGTAATAAAGGTGAGTTCTCCAAGACTTTTAAATAAACTGGGTAATCAGATGCCAAAAAAAGGGCAACTGACCCACTAGTTCGAAACTTCAGTGTCCTCCCCAAGGAAATGGAGGAGTATTGTCTGCCTCAGAGGTAGGCAGAAGAACCGAGAAAATACATGTGTGATGCCTAAGGGATAAAAAAATAAAGAAAAAGGACTAAACTAAGAGGAAGAGCAGGGAGTTATGGACTGAAGGAATCCGATCAAGCTAAAGTTAAATGAAAAAGTTTTTTTTAATTACCTGATTAGGAAAGGGGGAATCTAATGGTTTATATAATTTGTCTATGAGGTAACATCTTCATTTTCTATATTTATTATTTCTGGTGTTCAGACTGATCACTTTCATTGAGAATTATGACATTTTTACTCCACTTATTCCCTCTGAATTACTGATTTAAATGGCCCCTTAGAGTCCAGACTTGCTTAATAAGTATTTCCAAAATGCCTGGCACCGTTTATCACTGTGGCAGCGAAACCAGAGGTAGAGGGTCTCAATTTTCACTGTGCATGTAAATCAACTGGGGTGCTTGGTTAATTGAAGATTTTCGGGCTCCAGACCCAGAGATGGTGATTGGGGATGGGGGAGACCCAGGAATCTTCATTACACAAAGCACCCCACACCCCAGGTGATTCTCATGCAAGTGATCCTAGAACAACCTTTTGAAAACCATTGACCTAAGGAATAAAAGATATTTTTAGCTGAGTGTGTGAGAATTTAGACAGGATTAACAGCAAACCCTTAAAACTATTATTCAGAGACTATCACAGAAAAATAATAAAACCCTAAATTTAAAACTCTGAAAACAAAACTTTGCCACTGTACTATGGCTAGGGGGGTATATTACCCTTGCTATTGGTTTCCTGGCTGTGTCTCAGCCCCAGCAGAACCACCATCAGAGTAATTCGCTGTGTCTTCCACTGTGGCAAGAGGAGCTAGAGTTGCCTTCGAAAGGCACCACATCCCGACTATTTGCTATTTCTCAGATAAAGAACGGGATGTATGTTCACAAATCCTTCACTCTTGTGTAGGAAGCAGTAGAGTACCGTGTTTAAGAGCAAGGTCTGAGGAACAAGACTACCTGGGTTAAATCCTGCTCTGCTTTGGAACTTCATTAAGTCTCTTTGTGTCTCAGTTTCTCTGTTAAGGGATAATAATGATGCCTACATTGCAGGATTAAAGGATGAAAACATTCATTTGTACGTGTAAAACTGTCAGAACAGTGCCCAGAACATACTAAAATCTCAGTTAATCTTGGTTGCTATTAGCATGTGGATGGGAACTGCGTTGGCTCTGCTTGGCCTCCTGTGAACACCCCCTACACGTTTGGTACACCTGCTTCATGGCTACGCGAGATACATAGAAATGAGCTGCCCCAGATTTCCCACTAGGGGGCAGTAGGGCCCCGCTTAGATGAAAGGAACATGCAGCCCTGAATTCCACATCTCTCCCATCCATACTCCTGCTGAAAAGGTGCAGCCCAAACCTCGTGCGGCCTCAGGCCTGGGCATCCTCATAGAAGAGTGTCAAAGTTGGCCAGAAAAGCATGGGGAACTACTATTAGGAAAAACCATGCTCCTTCTCCATCCATCTGTGGTGTCACTAGCACCTTGGCCTCTGCTCAAGAGAATCCTGGGGGCAGCCAGGTGCAGCCTCCTGCCCCATCCTTTGGTCCTCACCTTGTCCAGCTTCCCTGATGGATGATAACCATCCTTGGCCGCTGACGCCCAGGACCAGGCAAAAGAAAATGATGCCAATGGAAAGCTTCATCCTGCTGCAGAGTCAAGGAAACACAACCAAGGATAATACACGTTTTGCTTTGGGTTTTTGTTTTTTGTAATGTTGGCCCATCCTTCCCTTCTGAGAATAAACCTCACTCAATTTTACACACACACACACACACACACACACGTGTATAGATAGATGATAAATAGAATTTCAGAAGGTCTAGTTCTCCATTTCCGTTTGTCTCATTGGAATCCCCGTGTGTGACAGATTGCAATAGACCTTTAGTATAAACCTCTTTCCATTTCAGTCATCTCCTATCAGCCTTAAAACCCAACTGTATACAGAAAGTTTCCAAAGAGGCCTTTGGAAATTTTGTGACCAACATTCCTCTCTGTAATATGACAGTCAAACAGTCAATAAACATTTGCAGAATGCCTGCTCTACCCATCACTGACTTCACACAGAAGAACACATGACAAATCCTTACCCTAAAAAGTACTCACATCTGCCAAATTCTAATTATGAGAATAGTAGATTGAGGAAGGATGCAGAAAAAGCTGAGATGCAGCACAGGAATGCTGGTGCAGAAAGAGAATCTCCAAAGAGTAAAACTATTGGAAAGTTCTAGCAACTCACCTTTGGCCGTTCGTTCCTGCTGAGGCCTCCGGTGAAGCTGAGCTACCGATGCCGCCTGCTGGAGAGATGTGGCTGGTGCTATATATACTGACTCGTTGCTAATGGACCAGATCTCTCCTCCCTGTTGCACAATCCCTCTTGGCCAGAACACAGCATGCAGAGCATCAGGATTTTTCTTCATACAGAACTAATTTTTTTCCCAGATTGTGCAATCTGGTAACTTGCAGAAGTGTAGCAATTTAGGGTTTTCTGCCTGTTTCCAGTCTCGCTACTGATGGGGAAAATATCCCCACCCCTCATGCAATAATGTACTGACAATTTACTGCAAACGGCAATCAATAGCAGCAAAAGAGATCTGATTGTCTAAAGAATGTGAGAATACAGGGTAAATGAAACAGCTCACCTGGCTCCATTGCTCAGAATGAAGCCAGGACCCTAGGGACCCTAGGCTGTAGGAATGGAAAAGAAAGGAGATAGTCGACCCAGGAAAATAAAACTTTCAGCACCAGAAAAGGCAGTCCTCCAGACTCAAGTGTATTCATGATCATTGCTATTGGAGGTCATATGGCAGGTTATATTTGGAACATGCTATAATCCAAGAATGTTGAATTGTAGCTTAGAAATTTGCTACAAAGTCACGTAGAAATGACACATGATAAAGATGAGCAGCAAATGGCCCACAGCTGCTAAATTATCAGAATAGCAGATTCAGGGAGAAGGCAGAGAGAGCTGGTGCAGCACAAGAACACTGGGAAGTG
Source organism: Indri indri (assembly GCA_004363605.1). Lineage (NCBI taxonomy): Eukaryota > Metazoa > Chordata > Mammalia > Primates > Indriidae > Indri > Indri indri. Next base: position 392,102 of record RJWJ010000043.1, read on the forward strand.
TGATGTTAGAGAACAGCTGTTTTAACCTGAAAAGCGATACTGTGCATTACTATGTGAGTTTAGTAAAAGTATCTTGGGAAGAAATTTCATGCAGGTGCTATCAAGGGCTTGGAGTCCATGGTCCACTCACCTGTCCCATCCCTTCCCCCTCATCCAAAATGAAAAATTTAAAGACCATTGGATTTTCCTATAGAAGAAAGAAGGATGCATGTGTAACATGGCAGAGACGATGAGGGAATCCAGAGGACATCAGATCTGGTCCTACTCACAATGGGAGCCTGGGCTGGAAGCCTGAGGAATGCAGTAGGACAAGCAAGGCCCAGCCCAGGGAATAATAGCTCAGGATTTTTGCCTGGAAGAAGAGGAATGTGGGCAGTGCTTTGAAGATACTAGGGAAATAATGTCCAAGACCGTTGCAAGCAAATTATGGAGACTTGACAGCAGAGATGTTAGAAAGTAGCACATAACAGCCAGGAAGGAGGTGAGACTTGTGTTCAACTGGTAACCCAGAGGAAAATAAAGATGGACTTCTAACTTTTGTTACAAGACTAGAGGAAATTTGAGTAGGATATTAGGAAGAGGAGCAGTGACCCAGGATGAAGCAAATCAGGCCAGGGTTATACAATGTTTGGGAATCATTGTCATAGATGAGAGCCTGACCGAATTAGGAATTATGGCTCTTTCTAGGTGTGGGCCTTATTTTAATTCCTTTTGGCACAATGAGGTGAAAGTTTTAGGGCAAATAACTGTCAAAGGATTTCCCTGTCCCTTTTGTTCTTATCCAAGGCAATGCTAAACAACATAGAGATATTCCCTACGCAACTTCCATTCATTGGAAAAGGTGGGATTCCCTGTGGTCAGACTTAACTCTGAGCTGTCTTGGCTCACTTGGTCCTAGGAATAGGCAAGAAGGTGGGAACAGAGAGGAGGAATGTTGTCAGCCATCCACAGCCACTGGTCCTGGGTGTGCATGGGATCACTTTTACAGGCCTTTTACAAGCCTTGCATGTTCTCTGCCTTTGTTCTGCCTTCCAGAAGGGACACACAGTTCCTTCCAGTGCCATGTTTAGAACAATAACAATAGTGCCAGCCAACTATTTTCAATTGTTTCTCCTGAAAAAGAAAGATTTCCTGTCATGGTGATACCAGAACCTCCAGGCCTTAAGGGGATTTCCCAACAACCCCCTATAAGTGAGTGTGTCCTCATTTGCACTAGATAGTCTCAGTGTTTATTGTCCAAACTTAATCATTAACTGTGGCACCTCCTTTCACTCTCAAAAATGACCTGGAATGAAGAATAAATTAGATGGTGACCCTATTCTAATAGCCACATGTGACCAGGCTGCTTGAGAGGCCCAAGAGGCCTCCACTTTTTTCTGTTAACAATTAATTTAAGTAGAAATAGGAGAACATAAAGACTTAGTTCTATTAAGAATTGGAAAAACAAAAATAAAAACATCCGCAGGTCCATGGATATAAGAATGGCATCTCAGACCTAAGCCTCAGTCTTAAGACCCAGCAAGAAAAATTTTATATTCCCCAAATATGAAATGAGGAAAATAATGGTACTTACCTTGCAGGATTGTTGTGAGGACTAAGTGATCAATGCTGACAGGGGCTTGGATTAGTTCTGGGCACATGTAAAGCCCTTAATGAATTTTAGCTCTTCCAGGTTCAAGAAAATGCATAATAATTTATACTTTCCAGAAGACAGAAAGGTTAATTAAAATATTATTACTAAGGCAACACATTAATAAGTAAGATTACCAATGAAAACTACAGTTTTAAATATCAAGATTTAATTTTATAAAACGTAGCAACCATCCTTGAAATTTGGATATCTGTCAAGGTTCTTTGTTAGAAATAACTGTCGCAAGGATGTGTTTATGATGCAGAAAATCAGTGGCATTTCTTGCAGCCTCAAGACAAGAGAGAACATTCCTTCTAATTTACTGAGACTTCTTTTACCAGCAGTTATGAGGCCTGTAGTTTTTTAAGGCTAAGCCCCGGAATTTCCTGAAATTCCAGTAGGTAGTGCTGAGAAAGAGAGACAGGCTTGAGAAGCTCAAAACTTACCACAAAAAAAGAAAAGGCCAAAATAGAATTATTAGCAGATGGAATGTTGAATATATAATCTTTTGCATCTAAAGTCACCGCTTTGTTAGAGTAAAACAGTGCTTACTCAGAATTTTCATCTGCACAAATTCCTTTTTCTTACTCTTCAGATTTCTCTTTCTAATATTAACTGCTCATTTCATATCCAGGTGAGATTGTATGTGGGCAACCTTTAAGTGTACATTCATGTACTATTTAAAATATTACTGGTTTTAAAAATAATTATATGACCAATATCATTAAAATACCTTTTTAAAAATTTAAATCAAGAAAACCTTAGCTAAAAGAGTGCATTAGTGTGGTAGATAAAACAATGCCCTCCCCTACCCCTAAAAAAGATGTTTGCTGCCTAATCCTTGCAACCTGTGACTATGTTACTTTACGTGGCAGAAAAAGAATTCAACACTGTGGACCATTTCTTTCTCTACCTATTGAAACTGTACATCATCCAACAACTGTCAGTCTGGTGGCAAAGTCATTGGAGGAGTACACATGCTTCTCCATGTCAAATCAAGGCAGAGAATGGGGCATCACTTAAAAAGTGACACTTGTATGAAGCAACACACACACCAACTAAGAAATCAACAAATAATTTGGAAATTATTAGAAGGATTTGAGGAACGATTTGTGCTACAACCATAACTTTTGGTAAGCAGTTTTACATTTACGTACTTCTGTTTATATGGAGAATCAGTAGCACGATTTTTAAATTTAATATATTAACTTTTTATATATTAATTTATATTACTTTACTAGTTAAATTTTTTGGATTATTACCCCACTGTGAGCTCCCCAAGCAATCCAAGAAATAGAACGTTGCTGATATCTCAGGAGCTCCCTGTGTTCCTCTGTCTGGCTGCACACTCCTCCCTGCTCTTTCTCCAAGGTAACCCTCAACCTAAACTTTGCCCTTATTGTTCCCTTGCTTTTTAAAAATTGATTCTGTCCAATGTATGTATCCAGAAACAACATACTATTTAGGCATTTGTCTGGTTCTGAGCTTTCTGTAAACAGAATTACATTGTATGATTCTCTGGTCACTGGCTTATTTTAATCAAAAATATGTTCTTTAGATATAGGCATATTGATGTCTGTTGTGGTAGTACGTTCATTTTCAATGCTGAATAATACTCCAAAGTATGAATAGATCATAACTCATTCCAACATCGGGATTGATTCTTTTTTGCTATTGCAGTGGTGTTTTAAACAATCTTGTACATGTCTCCTGGTGTAAGAGTTTCTATGGGTACAGACCCAGGAGTGGAATAGGCAATGATTGTGTTGAACTTTAGGTGATAATGCCAAATTGTTTTTCTAAAATAAATATACTAATTTATATCCCCACCAGCAGGGGGTGAGTGGCCTCCTTGTTCCACATTCTAGGCTATGCTTATTTTTTATATCAAATTGGTGAGTGATGAGTAGTATCACATTGTAGTTTAAATTTATATTTTCTTGGTTATTGATGAGATTGACAATTTTTACAGATTTATAAGCCATTTGTGCTTTCTCTTCGGTGAAATTTCTGTTCGTTTACTTTTTTCCTTTTTTTATTGATGTGTAGGAGTTCTTTATATACTTGATACAAAGGCTTTGATTATGTATGCTGCAAATATATTGCCCCAGTTTGTGGTTTTATTTTCACTCTATTGTCAGTTATTTTTTATGGAAGTAAATGTATTTTATATTTAACAAACTCACAATTCAACAAAATTATAATTTATAGCCGTGCACTAAATCTTTTTTAGTGCTTTATTCTTTCTCTTTATTTATTTTCTTCATACAGATCTGTTTTTTCTTCCCCAGGTTATGAAACTGGCAACTTTCAGAAATGTAGCAAGTTGGGATTTTCTGTCTGTTTCCCATCTCACTCTTGGTGGAGAAAGTAGGCTGTTATTTCATTCAGTTCTCTGATGACCAATTTCTACAACCTGTGTAAACATTGTGGTAGTTTTATTTTCTCTGGAGAGTTTTTTTTAAAAGCTTGCACTTTTTAAAGGAGTATAAGTTTTCTGTTGCTTTTTTTTTTTTCTCCTGGGGATTCATTAAAACTCTTAACTTAAATTCAAACATATAGCTAGTAATCTCTACCTTTTAGAAGTAGACTGCCCAGTGGTGTGCTAGAGCTGGCTCATACCAGCTTAGGAGAGCTGATTATTAAGTTTTCAGCGATTTTGCAAGGCAACTGTTAAGCTATTGGTAGTTTGGAATAAACTATGGTGGGAGAATTTAAACCATGGGAATTGTCAAATACCGTAAATAAGGGCTTTATTATTTTTTTTCTGGAGAGCCCGTTATTAAAAATTTCTTAGTACATACTTGGGATTACCCCCTTCTAATTCAAAGTTCCATAGATTCTTCCCTTTGTCCCTCTAGATATAGCCATACTAATCCTTGGGGAATGTGTCAAAGAACAAAATTTTAACAAATTGAGTTTTAAAGATCTAATTGGCTTTTATTAGCAATTCATGAACCGGGCAGCATCCAGTCTACAAAACAGAAAGTGTTACTGAACAATGGCTCACTTCCAGATGTGCATAGAAGCCAATACTAAGGCACTGGCTTTAGAAAAAAGAAAGGCTTTGTTGCAAGGCCAACCAGCAAGGAGACAGGAGACACGGCTCAAATCTTTCTCCTTGTTTTAGGGTCTGGGGCAAGTTTTAAGGAGGTCAAAGGGCAAGAGAAACTATTAGGAGTGTTGGCCTGGCAGAGTCTGATAGGAGGGCTTCAAATTCGGCCATTTGCAGTAAGGTTTGCTGAGGCAGATTTTAGCAATGGATTTTCTGGGCCAATGGACCCCTTGTTTCTTTTTTTTTTTTTTTTTTGGAGACAGAGTCTGGCTCTGTTGTCCTGGCTAGAGTGCCGTGGTGTCAGCCTAGCTCACAGCAACTTCAAACTCTTGGGCTCAAGCAATCCTCCTGCCTCAGCCTCCCGAGTAGCTGGGACTACAGGTGTGTGCCACCATGCCACAAGCTAATTTTTTTCTCTATATATATTTTTAGTTGTCCAGATAATTTCTTTCTATTTTTAGTAGACATGGGGTCTCGCTCTTGATCAGGCTGGTCTCGAACTCTTGACCTTGAGCAATCCTCCTGCCTCGGCCTCCCAGAGTGCTAGGATTACAGGCGTGAGCCACCGTGCCTGGCCAGACCCCTTGTTTCTTAAAGAGTTCTAGTGTTTAGGGTCCAGTCATGTCCTTGCCTTCTTGGTTTCATGGGGAGGAAATGCTCATTCCAGGTGTGGTTAGAGGTCAAAGTTTTTTTCTACTGTGCATGCCCGGGCTACACGACTTGCAGTTTTCGCTCTGTCATACCTACAAGATAATGTAACATTTCATTAGCAATGGAGTGGGGTCAATTGTAGCTGGTCCTACAGTTACAATCCCCCCTTTTGTAGTTCAATCCTCAATGTTGAGGGAATTGGGTGACAACTGCTCCAGCTACTTCCTGCTGACAAAAGGCATAAGTCTGGGTATGCAGAATAAAATTGTTTTATATTTAATTGTAAATACTCACAGGTCCCAGGTTGCAGCCAGACAGGTGGAGGTGGGCCAGGGAACTCTCTTGCATATTGGATAATCATTTCATGAACAGAGGGCATTGATTTAAAAATGCAAGATAAACAGCAGGTACAGGTACACACCTTGACAAGAAGGAAGAGAAATCTCAACGCACATAAAATTATAATTCCTAGTTTAAGTAGACCATCAAAAATAGATCTTATTCCCAATGGAATCCATGAAAATAAGTTTTCTAACATTATATTCAGGTTCTTTAGGGGACACTTTGTTGGAGCCAGGTGGCTTCTTCTCTAATTTTATCCAGACGGGGTTCAACTTCTGCAGAAATATTAATGTAAACACAGCATGATGCATTAGCCATAGCACAAACACCTTCTTGCTCTGTCCAAGAAACTAACCAAAGTTCCTGAATAATTTTTTTTCTGAGGTTAAATCAAGGAGGTAGGGATGAATAGTTATGGAATGTAGAGTTGTGTGTATAACAAGGTAAAGCTTAGGTCACATTAATACAGGCCTGGTCCAGTATCTTGGGCCAGCTGTCTCCTTCCGTTGCCGTCTGCTTCTGGCCTCCCAGTTTGATCAGACAGAGGCTGGTTTTAGAGACAGGAACAGCTTTTCATTTATCGGGAGATCCAGGAGCGCCTTTGATCTTACTGTTTTTTCTGAAAAATAACTTAAGGTCAGTTAGGGGTTCTCAGGTGTATTCCTGGGTGGAAAAGTTAGTTGGGAGCCTCCACAGCCATCTGGCGTCTGGTGGATCTGGTCCTTCTGTTTCTTCTTGCCCATGAAGGGTGTGACCTGTTTGGGAATTATAAAGAGGGCAATGAGAATCCTTACTGTAAATGGGTATAACTTTTACCTGTGCCCACCTGCTGAGGTTCAGCGGGTTCTGTCCCTTCCGTTCTGCACAGCATGTGCAAAACGTGGGGCTGACTCTCCCCTCGTGTCAGAAGTGGTAACGTCAGATAGAGCTCACAGCTGAAACTAGCCTTTCCCAGCCCTTCATTTCGTAGGAATCTGATACCACTAAACTTCCTGAATACCTGCAGAGCACAGCACGCACTGCTGAGCCTAGATGAGGAGCCTGTGGCTCCCAGTCAACCCTGGTCCAGTGGAACAAATAGGAACAGCAAGAGAGGCCTGGAGAACCCCCGCTTGTTCCCCACTAGATCTTCCCAGAGGGGTCAAGAGGTCAGGACCACCGTGTCCTTAACACACAGAGTGTGGACCCCGTTGCCATATTCCCAGCTTGCCCAGGTAATACAATGTTCCAGATGGGTGATTCCACTTACTATCAATGTTTGAGTTACTACATTCCCATAGCGCTGCAGGCATTATCTATATCTGATATTAGTAGGCAAAGCCTGAGTTTAGTGGCATAGTATCAGCGTTTTTAATCTGCTGGCTGTGTAGCTTTTCCTGCTAAACTGTCCGGCTGCAGGGAAGCGAGGCCTGTGCAGTGCGCAGAGCCCCGAGCTTAAGAGGGCCTGTGCTTGGTTTAAAGCTCTGCTCTCGTGGGCTTGGAATTCCTAGTAATTTCTGCACAAGAGTCTCCACGCTTTTATTCTGCACTAGTGCCTACGCATTAGGTAAGTGGTCCTGACCACCACAGTAGCTCTAGGGTGGAGCCTGAGATTTTGCATTGTGACAAGATCCCAGGTGATGCTGATGCTGCTGGTCCTCGGCTCACACTTGAGTAGCAGGATTCAGTCACAGGCGTGTAAGAGCAACAACTTGGCAGGAACCTGAGAGACGGTAGCTGGAATACCACCCACAAAATGTTGAGTGAGGCATAAGTTCGTCTATTCCTTAAGCTTCTGCATTTTGGAGTATTTTGTTACAGCAAGGTAGCCTTGCCCTAACTAAAGGAAGTGAAACAGCAGGTCTCACAGCTTGTTCTGTTCTCAGTTATTAAGCCTTAAATGGCTTTGGAAAAGGCCTTCTGTGAGTGTGCGGTGGGAACTTGGCTCTGAGCGGGTCAAATGCGAGCTCAGGCTGCCTGGTTCCCCTCCCCCAGTGCTGGCGGGTGCTGACTGCAATGGCCTTTCCGACCTGGGGGGCTGGAGATGGAGTTTGGAACTAGGCCTCTTAGATCACTAGCCCAGACCACGCAGTGCAGCCCGACTTACCTGCATTCTGCTTTGGAGTTTGCGGCCAAACCTCAAGCTAACAATAAAGCTGCTGGTCGTTGCCCTTGGAACTTGTCTCCACTGAGGACCTTGTGGGTTTGGTTTGGGCATAAGAGTCAAATGTCCCTTGGATCCCCTAACCATAATGGCCAGCATATTACCCTAAGTTTACCCCAGCTTCTGACAAAGAACGTTTGTTGTAAGAAAACAAAAACAAGTTATTTTAAGCAAGATATTATGTGGTGTGTAATAGATCTAATGTTGTTTCTAGGAATGCCACCCTGTCCCTAAACCTATTAAAGCACGGGAGCAGCCCTAAATGTCTTCAGTGTCCTATGAAGCGCTGTGCTTCAGACCATGTTCCCACTGCCACTGGCATCTGTCTTTGTGGGACCACAAGGCTAATGGCCGCCTCATTCATCCGCCCATGGCCGTTTCTAGTTCTCTGTCTTGCCCAATTGCCCTGCCTCTCTCCCCATCTTGCTACCCAGTGTGTTTCCTCTTCACTCTTATTCTCAGTCCTAGACCCAATCAATCCCTTCGTTCCTGAGTGAACTTGCTGTGTCTAAGATCCAATCGATCCCTTCGTTCCTGAGTGAACTTGCCGTGTCCAGGCCTTGGGGAGGTCTACACATTCCCACTCGCTTTAGAAAAGCGGAGCATCGCACCGTGTACCAGAAGTGGCCGATGAACAACTTGAGGCCCGCGAGCCCCCTCCTCTTTCTCCAGGCACTGCCACAGCGGTGAGCTCCACGTGGGCTTTGACCCGTGTCATGCAGGCACGGCCTGGCAGCACCTTGCTTTGGGTCGGCTCCACGGACCTTCCACTGCGTACTCCAGGGAAACCTGCTGGGCACCCACATGTGCACAACCAAGAAAGGCAGGAAAGTTAACATTGGGGGGACACCCTTGACCAATGGGAGATGGAAGCCGGTGGGTAGGTGCTTTTCTCTTCTGACTCCCAGTGGAGAGTGCTGGGACATTTTTAACTATGTTCCTTGGAAAGTCCCAGTGGGACTGACCACCAGTCATGTGGCCTTTACCTGTGGCCGGCCCTATAACAGGTCCTGGCATTAGCCTTGCTCCTTTCTGTTTTACTCCCCCGTCTCTCACTCCTGAACCCCAAGGTCATTCCCAGGTAAAACACCTGCATGGCAGACTTTGGGTCAGCTCTGCTAACCTGTACCTCTAAACTGCGGTGTCTTCACCAAGAACTTCAAAGATTCTCTGTGACTTACATCAAATAAAGCATGTTAACATAGAGCATAGTGTTGCATTTTCAGTAAAAAAAATCAGCAGCTATTATATTACTATTCACTGGCCTGCCATACCCTAGTAGAGTTCAGAATGCCACCTGTGTGTGCCTCTGTTTAGGCTCTTGTTAAATTGTGTTGTGTCTGTCTTCATATCTCACTTTCCCTTTAGAATAGTAAACGTTGTCAAATGAATGGAAAGTTACACAGGAAAATAGAAAGGAAAGCATTTTTATGACCTGTAAGCTACTGTCCAAATGTTGGTTAGTTAGAGGGGCCGGCAGTCCAGCAGGGGAACCGACACATGTGAAAGGAGCTCTGAGCAGAGGGGTGAGATGCCCCAGCAGCTGTGAACCATGTGCTTGGGAGCCACAAACTCTCTCCCAGAATGTGGGGTGTGGCTACTGGGAAGGCTCTTCCAGGGAGGAGAATTTTTGCCTGGATCTGAATTCAAAGTCAGTGGCAATAAAGAGGAGGGAAACTCACGTGAGAGCCATTCTTTAGGTAGAATAAAAAGAAACTGTTTAAAAATTAGTTCAGGAGTAGGGGCTAGAGGTGGTGAAGCCAGTGTATCCAGAAAGTTCAACAATATGACTATTGTCACTAAGAGTATTGGCTGTGAACATGTCAGATCAAGAGCTGTGAATGAGCTGTGGCAATTTTCCAGGAGGGCGGGAGAGGATTATAAAGTTCTGTCAACAAATACAATAGAGAGATGCTTTGTGCCCAAACATTACTAACCAGATTGTCTACATCAGCAGCATCCGGAGGGTGTTTGAACAATGCAGGCTCCTGGGCCAGAATCTTGGTGGTCCTGGTATAGCACATTTGGGGGGGTCTTCAGGAATGTGTGCTTGAAAATCTCTCTCTTTTAGAAATCGCAAGTGCAGATAACACTGGTAAAACTGGAGAGAGAGGGGCAAAGAATTCGGCAGTGATTTCAGAGAGGATAAGTCGCAAAGACTTCGAGGTGAGGAAGGTGGAAGTGGCGGAAGGCAGCAAGTGGATGTGGGCCCCCCTCTCCCATGCGGCTGTTCAGGAGGCACCGCAGGACGCCTGGCCCTGGCCCGCGGGCGAGGATGGGAATACTGTGGAATCCGCACGGCAAGGGCAGGCTTCGGGTTTTTGTTCCAGGGGAAGCAAATACGCAAAGATAAAGGGGGATCCTCCCCACAAAACCTTCTCGCCCACGGCCCCTTGGAAGGCAGTGGAGGAGGGGCAGTTAGAGTGTGGGGAGGATTGAGTCTGACTCACAGGGAAATGAGTTTCTGTGCAGTGAAAGCAGGGACGTTGAGCCGGGTAAGGAATCCGTGGTTGCATACATGGGTCAGGGCCCGCAGGTTGGGATTGTTTATTGCTTTATGCTGAGTGTCGGGTGCTGAGCTGTGGTGGGCTGATAGTGATGGGTCTATAGAACTGAGCCCCAAAGCCCAAGGGAACTGTCAGATGAAACAGTGCAGGTGCCTTTCTGACCTTCTCACAATGGTGCTGGGGCCTGCTATTCACAGACGTCCTCTAGAGGACGGAGGGACAACAGAGGCGGAAAGGAGAGAGAGGGGTCGGTGAATGGCAGCGAGGCATACTCCCAACACGTGCTTAACGTGAAAAATTTATAAAGGAGCTAGTTGTCAAAACTGACACACAGCATTCAAACTTGCAGGCAACAGGCCTAATGGGCCAGGTCTTCTGCTTTGTGACATTTCTAATTACTGGAAGGAGATCCAGGTTTTCTCCCTAGGAAAGGGAAGATCTGTTTGTCTATGAATTCATCTTTTACAAGGTCACAGCCTATTTATTTTTCTTACATGTACACCACATCCCCTAGGTGTGACACTCTTTTACTCATCAAGAAGAAATCCACCTCCAAATCCTTTTCTAATGAAGAAGCTGTAGGGACTATAAACGGCTCATTGAAGGAGCAGACCCCACGACACTCACAACACCTTGGCCGGCCTCTTTCTACCCCAGCTCCTTGCCTCCATCACATAACAAATGTTCTTTTCTGGGAACTTGTACACCCCTTACAAAGATGAATATGGTTTATGGTAATTCTGGGCTGGAAGGTTTGCTTTGGGAGAATGCCATCGGTCACAGCAGTCTCAGCTCCTGGAATCAGAAACCTGGACTTTGTCCCCATTCCATTTTGCCTTGCCTGTCTCTAACAGAAAGTCTCATTACAAAACACAACACCTTCCCAGTAGGGGTTGTGACATGGAGTTCCTGTCACAGACAGACCTAGTACGACTTCAACTCTGTCATGTACTGATGTGTGGAAGGACATTTGATGACCTGGAGGAGTATAGGTAATGTCTTAAGGGAAAGAGTGCAATAAACTATGATTCCATTTTTGCTCAAAGACATGTTCCCCTAGTGAAACACACCCTAGGACGTTGTCCATCAAATGGTACCTGTGTTTCCGGGTAGTGGGAGATACTCATGTTATTCTGGGTTTTCAGAATTTTCTGCAATGACATGTTCATTCACTTACTCATTCATCAGCTATTCACTGAGTGCCTTTTATGCGCTGTCACTGCACTACGTACTGGGCATAAAATGGGAGGACACGGGGGATGACCAGCTCCAAGATATGCCTCCATGAAAATGGGACTTGTAATTGAGGGGGAAAGGATTATACATGTAAAGGGAGAAAGCTCATGCTTATGTGACGATAAATCAGTTAGATTCCAATAAGTTAAATGGGAAAGACTGTGTGTACAAAACGTATAATGGAAGAAAAGAGAAAGCAAAGTGACACTGGCCATCCTGATTATCGTCTCCCCCAGAGAACAACAGTCCCCAGGTACGAACCTCATGTCTCATTCCCATCCTGTCTCATCATAATATGTAAAATCAGAAATGGCTCAGCTGTCAAAGGTCACCTGCCACTTTGCTCCCTGCCCTCCAGGCAGCAGGCTGGCGATTACCGCCATGGGGAGGACAGGAGAAAAGACCTCCCTCCTGTTGCTTCTACTTAGCAGGCTGATCATCAGAAATGTGAAAGGACCAACTGTTCCATTAAGGGAGGGACTCCTAATTCTGTTTGGTGTGTGTCCCTTCTTACAAAGCCCACACCTCTAATGAAGAGAGAACCCCTTCCTCCTAGCTTGAACTTCCAAGCTGTGTCCTCTAGGCAGCAGGAGACCCTGAATTCAAACCTGTCTGTTCTTCCTCTGTGTCTCTTCCCCCAGAGGCTGCCGGCTGAGGCTCATGGCCTCTCTGAAGCCTGCTGGCCCCTACCTGATGGAATGAGTCAGGGCGAGGGACACCCAGGGGGGTTCAGTCACAGCCACTGTCAGTGACTGCAGGGGCCACCCTGAGAGTCTGCAGCTGGTGCGGTCAGAGGATACAAACCCTCTGCTTTCTGTTTAAAAATAGTTTATTTCTTTTCAAACATTTGCAAGAGAGATTGATGAATTATAGACATCTCCAAATCCAAACCCAAAATCTCTTCTGGAATTGTGTAGTAATGGTGAAGCTAAGAACTCACTTGGGGAGGGGAAATTTTTTAAGTCCCAAGAATTCTTCTTAAGCTTTCTTTAAATTTCAAGTGATTGATAAGTACATGTTATGAATCATCATTAAACCTTCTTCCTAGTTAGGCTATTTGACTATCTAAATTTTTAAACATGTTTAGTAATTGTAAAAAACAGGATTTTCAGTTTAGATAGACAATAAAATGTTATGTCAAGAAGAGACTCCTTTTTCTCTTACATCCATTGACAGGAAAATCCAACATGGGAAATTTACCGCGTATCATTGAGCAAAGTCGCATTTGTAGATTACTGGAGAGTCTGTCCCAATCTGATTAGTTAGCAAGAGGAGGAGTCCTTGTTTGGCTCTCCATGTCCTAAACATCCTTCAACTCCCCAGGTTCTCTTACCTTCAGAGACACGGGGTTTACAACACAGTGGTTCAATAAACAAAAAGTGCTTTTGGATCCAAGTGATTTGCCTCCCAATTTTCTTTTACTTAAAGATATTCTCTGCCTACATGGAGACTCAGATCTCTCTTGACACATCGTCTCTTCCATAACTTCTTAGTGTGTGTTCTCTAATCAGACCTGCTGGGTGGGCACACGCCCCAGAGGCAGGGCCCCCCGCCTCTCTGGGGACCCCAACCTTATTCAGGAGCCCAGGCTCACCCCATCCATTCCCAGGTGTGGGGAACTCACAGCAAGGAGATGCAACCCCAGCAGCTGTTACACAGGGAGCTGGGGTAGGTTCCACGCATGGGAAGATTGAGGATAATGACGACTCGAGCCCCTGATTGGCAAACCTTTGCTTCTTGGCTAAAGATGGGTTCACCTGCAGGCCTGGCACACTTGGGAAAGGCCTGGAATTACTGGGCATTAGGACCAGTGAAAAGGTTTCAGAGTCAAGGAAGAATTGAGCCTGCGGCTTCCTGTGGCTACAACATGCCCCGAATCTGTTCCTAACTTGCACCAGGACAGCCGTTTCCTGACCTCTGGTGTGGGTTCCTCAGACAGGTGGTGGCCGTCAGGGGAGGAAATACCACGTGTTTGTGCAGACATTCGCTCCACCCCCTCCCGTCTCCAGTGGGAGACTTACAAGCTCCAAGTCCTGACCTCCCTTCACACCTCAGGGCCAGCAGATCACCTGTCCCCACTAGTACTCCTGCTTTGCTCACTCAAGATTCTTCCCTCCCCCTGAGGATGTTTCTGGGAGTTCGTATTTGTTTTTTCTTTTAGGAGAACGTTCAACAGTTTAGCTCTCTCTTCTGCTGGAAATACTTTGAATGAGAAGATTTCTATTTTAAAACATAGGTTTTATTGTTAGTCAGGCGTGGCAAGGCCAACAGATCGGGAGATGACTGTCATTGCAAAGATAGTCTGTTATGACAGTTCCTGAGAGAAGGGGGTGCACACTGTGCCAAGAGAACCGCACGGAGAAGCAGGTGGTAAATCGGGAGGCGGGGCAATGGGGGAAACAGGCACAAGAGTCTCAATTGTGTTTCTGCAGGAAGGAATGTTGTGGCAGCTTAAACAGGCTTAGGATTGGCCAGTTTGAAAAATATCAGCATGCTCTTGAGCATAGGGGCTGTCCCTAGTCTTCTGGGACCTGGCTCTGGGGTGATCAGGCAGGTGGGTAGTGCCCAGCGTACAAGAGCCCAATAAACGGGGTGGATGGTGGTGTGGACTCTGGAGTGGTGGCTTGTACATGAAATGCATGCTCCCAGGTGAGTCGTTTCCTATCTCTAGGAATTGGCTAGCTCTGGGACCAACAGTCCCTCCAGGGTCAGCAAAGCCCCAAGATGTCAACCATTAAAACACAGAATGAAGAGACATGATAATACAACTGGTAGGCCAGGCCAGGCATGGCAGCTCATGCCTGTAATCTCAGCAGTTTGTTAGGCTCAGGTGGGCATGTCACTTGAGGCCTGGAGTTCAAGACTAGCCTGGACAATATAGCGAGACCCCATCTCTAGAAAAGATTAAAAAAATTATCTAGGCATGGTGGTGTGCACCCGTATTCCCAGCTACTCAGGAGGCTGAGGCAGGGGAATCACCTGACCCAGCAGTTCAAGGCTGCAGTGAGCTATGATTACAACACTGCATTCCAGCTTGGGAGACAGAGTGAGACTCTGTCTATAAACACAAACAAACAAACTTGTGCAGCACTCTTGGAAAGACTCAAGCATCCTGCTTAGATGAGCCAGACTGTCTGAGACTCTTGCCGGTGGATATTTCATCCTTGTCTGGCTTGCTTCTCTTCTATATCCCTGCAACCTCTCCTCTCCTGCCTAAAGCATCTCCAGTCTCAGTTCACACCCACTAGTCTATTCCTCTCTCTGCAGAGTGGTCAAGAGCCTAGTGCTTTACTCCACAACAGATTTCACTACGTTCTAGAGCTCCTGGTCATTCACGTGCAAGTGCCTCCTCCTTTCTTGGCTTTTATACATTTTTGCCCCCAACCTACTACTCCACAATTATTAATACCACCTGGGGAGCAGTACTCACTAAGTCCTCCATAGCCTGCCTGCATCCATCCCGGGACATCTCATTCATACGATTGTCCTCCACGTGTTCCATCCACTGTTTGATTTCCTCCTTCCCTGATGCCTGCCTCACACCTCATGCAACAGTCCTGTCACCCTGGTGCCACAGAGCACGTGCTGCACTGCTAGTGCTGGCACAGGCAGGGTGAGAGCCGATGTTCATCAGTGCTTCATGATCTCTTTCATGTCTCACGAACCATGTTCCTTCCCCAGGCGCAGTCCAACGTCACTTTAACACTCCATACGGGAAGGTGGATGGGGTACGCACACTTGTCTGTGGGTCCCCAATGCCAAATGTTATGCTTAGCACTTTACACGCAGTTGTTTCATTTAGGCCTGGAGTAAGGAGAACCTTCGAAGCTGTGTAGCCCTCCTTCTCTGGTACCTATTTTGGACATAACTACTGCTGCAAACGACAGTTCTTCTTCCCCACAGACTGACGCAGGAGTCGCAGCAGTCTCCCCACCTGTGGCAGATCCCCTGCTCACACGTCTCAAAGACCAGTACATGTCCCCTCTTTGCTCTTGTTTCTTAAAATTGACTTAACTATTCATAGTTAACTTTATTCTTCCACAAAGAATGTTGTATTCCTGATAAAAATTGCAGGAGGAATTTTTGATTCACGTTGCATTGAATCTATAAGTTAATTTGGGAAGAATTGCTATCTTCACTAAGCTAAAACGTAATCTCCATGAGTAGGACGTACATCGCGATTTTTTTATTCCTTAACAGAATTAAAAATTTTCTCTGTAAAAGTTTGTGTATTATTGAAAGTTATTTCCTACATAGTTACTATATTTGGTACTATTTTATGCTGTCTTTAATGACTGCTAAGAATTATTGCAAAGAAATGGTACCAATTTTTAAAATTGTACCTTGAATATGGTAGTCACGATGAATTCTCTTAATAGTTGTATTAAATAATACTTTGCCATTTGATTCTGATGGGTTTTCTATGTAAAAGGTTGTGTCATCTTGAAACTACAATAGTTTCATTTCTTTTCTTCCACATCTTACCCTCCTGTGTTTCTTGCAGTCAGCATTAACCACGTCCCTCGGGAGTGTGTGGTACGGTAACAGTAAGAGCAGGACACCCTGGTCTCTTTCTTGGCTTTCTTGAGAATGCACCTGAAATTTCTTCATTCCACATGATGTTTGCTATAAAGGAAGGATTCTCGAACTTTTTAGTCTCAGGATCCCATCACACTCAAAAATTGTCGAAGCCCCCAAACAACTGTTATTGATGAAGACTCTGTATATCAATATTTACAAATTCTGAAAGAAAAAAATTACGGCATTTATCAGTTATTTTTAAAGAATAATCCATTACACGTTAACGTAAATAGTATATTTTTATGAAAAACCACTATTTTTAAAACAAAAAGTTGGTAAGAACAGTATGGTTTAGCATTTCTGAAAATTTTTTCATGTCTGAATTACTAGAAGATAGCTGGATTCTCACACCTCAGTCTCTTACAATACATTATTTAAGTTGAAGTATTTGAAGAAAATTCAGCTGCATATACAGATACATAGTTGGAAAAGGGGAGAGTATTTTAATAATATATTTAGATAATTATGGCCATTATATAATGCCACACCAAAAATTGACAAGTGGTAGTTTCTTAAAGGTCAGTTGCAATGTGGACATCCAAACCCGTATCAATGAACTTTTCATACCATCTGTACTCATGAGAAAATTACAACAAAAAAGGAATTTCTGTCTTAGTAAAAAATACTGTTGACCTCAAAGCCTCTCTAAAAGGACCTGGGGAATCCTTAGGGTTCTCTGGAACACAGTTTGAGAACTGTTGCTATAGATTATTGGTATTTAGCTTTTATCAACTCAGAAAGGGGCTCTGATTTTGTTATATGTTTTTCTTTTTCCTTACTAGACATTATCCATTATGAAATGGATTTTCTGCATCTATTTAAATAGGTATGTAACTGTTTCCTTTAATTACCAATGCAAAGAATTACAAAGATAGATGTTTCTGATATTAAACTATTCTTGAACCCCGTGCCATGAACCTTAGTCGATCATGATGTGTTGCTATTTTTTACACCGAGCTGGAATCATTTCACTTTTCCCTGTGAGCTCTTTCTCCCTGGGGATGTCTCCCCCCTGCCTAGCACGTGGGTATGTGTGTAGACCAGTCCTAGTAGGTACCACCTCCAATGGGTTTAAGGCGGTGGGATGTATGCAGGGGTGGGTGTTGCAGCGTGGGCTCCAGAACAGAGTCTACAAACCACTGTCTACACTGGAGCCTGATTTGCTGCTTCCAGGACACTTGGCCCTCCTTTACCTCCTCCCTGGCCCTACCCCTTTCCAAAACATTTTGTTGGGTTTTTGCAAATGTCTAGGCCTCAGGGTGTGAAGATGGACTGCAGAGGAAGAAAGTAGAAGAGCTGCTATGTGCACCAGGCTGTGTGCATTTCCTGGCCGCAGCCCTGCTGAGCTCTGGTACTGAGCCTTTCTCAGCCCTGTGCTCCTGCACCAGCCCCTGCAGAGCCGGGCTGACCCTGCTGATGTTTCTGGCAGACAGTGACCCCTCCCAAGATGCCACAGCAGACAAAGAGCTCTCCCCTCCTTCCCCTGATGGCAGCCCGGTACCTTCCCAGCTGGGCTGCCAGTTTATCCCACAGCACTCTCACTGTCCCAATGTGGGTCTCCAGGATTGGGTGGGAGAGGGAGGAAGCCCCTTGCTTGGCATTGCCCCTAAGCCAGAAACCAACTTTTACAAAAGACATTGCCTAATTGGCTAAGCCATCCAGCAGAGGGCATCCTGAGAAAATGACCAGTAAAGCAGGTGCTGGGTGGAAGAGCCGCCATCCACTCCACACCTTCCAGCAGCCCTGGTGCCGCCATCGTGGGGTCCCTACCCCATTCCCTGCAGCCTCCCCTCCTCCAACTGTGAGGATCAGATCCATCTGCCAACCCCACGGCTGCCAGGGCAGAGCAAACCCATCCCGTTTCCTCAGACTGCACAACTGAGGAAAATGACCTGTGGATGAAGAAAACACTGGTGTCCAGGAAGTGTCCTGACAGACTTTTGTTGGAGAAATGACCTGCATGGGCTGTCCCCATGACCTTTTCTTCCCTCACATGACCCCACAGGGAAGGCTCAGTATAAATAGCAGCCACAGCTCCCTGGCAGGCAGGGACCAGCAGCTCCGCTCCCCCAGAAATCAGGTGAGCAAAGACTCCAAAGGAGTGATTTTTTTTTTAAAAACGTACTCTGTTTTCTCTTTCCCAACAAGTTTGTAATTTCCTTTAAAAAATACTTACCATGTTTTGCATGTATCCGTGTGAGTTCTGTGCTGGGCAGAGGGAACACATGGGCATTCTCCTTGGTGGACTACAGGCTCCTTCAGGGAGGGGCCATCCTGTCCTAACTCCCCTCTTCCTCCGCCTGCTCCACCTGGGATCCTCTTACTCCGTCAGGGCTCAGGGCTGAGGGGTTTACACCTGAGGGCTTGTGGCTCCGCGTGGGGTCCCCCTGGAAGGCTTCTTGGATGAGCCGCTAGGATTCTAATGAGAACCCATGGACTTAAACAACCAGGCCGCCTTTGGAATACAAATCCCAAAGGGGGACGTGCCAGTGTGGACGGTGACCGCCTGACCCTCTCCTCTTTTCAGTACCATGAAGCTTCTCACGGGCCTGGTTTTCTTTTCCTTGGTCCTGGGAGTCAGCGGCTGGTTTTCATTCCTCGGCGAGGCTGCTGGAGGTAAGGCTGCTGGAGGAGGCTGCGTCCCCGGGCCGTGGGATTCACCCTTGAGTAGGGTCCACGTGCCTGGTGCATGTGGGCGACCCCTAGAGGAGCCACAGAGAGGCAGAGCGGGGGCGAGGCTTTCCCATCAGTCATTCTCCAGCTGGCCAGGGAGGCCCTGGCACCTGCTTGTGGGGTCCCCACCCCAGGTCAGTAGTGGATACTGTGCTCAGGTCAGGGCAGGTTCTGGGTCGCCCCGTGGTGCTGTGCTGCCCCCTAGTGGCGCATTGCACAGGTACAGATCCCGCCCCGCATCAGGGCGCCAGGGGTGGGCGGGGGCCAGGCCGCTGGAGTCTGCACAGAGTGTCTGGAAGGGAGAAGGCACATAGGATTCCTCAAGAGAAACACCACCCTGGACCTCTCGAATGGCACAACGATGCTCTCAGAAGGCTGTTTGTAGACTTCTAGAGTGATCAGTTTCTGTGTTGCTACGGGACTGTGATGAACTAAGGGTGTGCTGGGTGGCCCAGCTCAGGTCCTCTAGATTTGCTAGAATGTCTCCTGTCCCCTAGTTCAGTGTTTCTCGGGCTGTGTTCATGGGTCTAACACGTGTTCCAGAAACCGCTGCGATGCTTATCAGTAACGCACACTCCTGAGCCATAGGTGTGGCGGGGGCGATCCAGGAACAACGAAGAGCAGAGTGTTTTGTGGACACGTCAAGGTTTGAGTGACTGTCTTAGGTTGTGCTGCCCAATGTGCCAGAACATGCCAGGTATTTTTGGAGCTGCTGAACAGAGTAGGAAGTTTAGGATTTTTGTTATTAACTTCCTTAGAGAAAGAACAATCATGATTCCCAGGTGGAGCTAAGCTATTTGTTTTGGATATAACACTAAAATAAAGTCTGAAATTGGTATAAAATAACCCATAACAAAAATTACATAGAAGTAAGATTAAAGCTACCTGTTAACATTTTTCTCTTCTTCCTTCCTTCCATCCATCCCTCCTTCTTTCCTTCCCCCCTCCTTCTTTGTTTTCTCCTCACTGGATAATTTAAAGGGGCCATTAGCCTAGCTCTGGCAGCGTCCCCCTTCCTGGCTAGATCACTTTCCTCCCCTCTTCCAGCCCACCTGACGGCAAATGGGAACTGACATACACCAAGTTCCACAGGGAACTGAGTGTTTTCTCATTTAATTTAGAATAACTC
Source organism: Indri indri (assembly GCA_004363605.1). Classification (NCBI taxonomy): domain Eukaryota; kingdom Metazoa; phylum Chordata; class Mammalia; order Primates; family Indriidae; genus Indri; species Indri indri. The sequence goes on from RJWJ010000043.1 coordinate 412,049, forward strand.
TGTGAGGCAGGCATCTTCCCCCACTTTGGAGGTGAGAGAACTGAGGCTTAGAGCAGCTGAGTCCTTTGCCCAGGGACTTAGTGCCAGTCAGCAGTGGTGGAGCAGAAGTTTGAGGTCAGCTGCGCAGCAGGACAAAGCTCTTCCAGGTAGATGTGTCTGCCCACTACCTGCTAGAGCTCAGTGGTTGTCAATCTTGGCCACACATTGGAGTCACCTGCAGAGCATTAAAAGCTACCCATGCCTGCGACCCCCAGCGCCAAGGATTCTGCAGAAATTAGCCTGGGGTTGACCTGGGTATTGGGACTTTCTGTTTCTCTCCAGGTGATTAGAAAGTGCAGCCATTCATAGAACAAGCCTGTGATAAAGGCGGGACAAAAAGAAGAAGAAGAAGAAAGAAAGCACAGCCAAGTCTGAGAACCACTGCTATAGGGATTCCTCAAGCAACTGCGACATCAGTACAGTTTATTTAGACAGTCGTAAGGGACATTTATGCTCCTAACAGTCACAGGGACTCAACTCACAGTTCTGTGCATTCAGTGAAAAAATGTTGTTTTACATGTCAGGGCAGAAGTACGCTATGTCTGCAGCCTTTCCCAGACTCTGTCTTCCATGTCACCACCTCGCTCATGTACGTTCCTGGATCTTACCACATGTAGCTTCGTTCTATAACAGTGGTTCTTGACCGGGGCAATGGGGTGGCCCAGGGGACAGTTGGCGATATTGGAAATATTTGTGGTTGTTTCACTGGGGAATGTGCTGCCAACATCTAGTGGGTAGAGGACATGGATGGTGGTAAACATCCCACAATGCTCAGGACAGCCCTGAAAACAAAGAATTACCTTGCCCTATATTTCCATAGTGGGGACATTGAGGAATCCTGTTCTATTATGATCCCTCCAAGAGTTCCCTCCTTTAAACACATCACCTGGAGCCCTCAGTAAGATGTAGCACATAGCACCAGAGTAGTCAGTCAGCAAAATACAACAATGCAACACACACGTGACCACCTACTAGCTGTCCCTTGACTCAGGTTACCTAGAGAAGCCAACTAGGATTAAGGAATGTTCTTCCCAACCCATGGTATGCAAGGGTGCTAGCGACACGGCTCAAATCTTAAAGTCAGTGGAAGATATTTCATTCTTTGATTCCTTTATAAGGTGTTGTCAGAGTCTTTGGGTTCACCTGGTGTCCCTTTGCCTTTTCCTTTCCTTTCCAGGGGCTTGGGACATGTGGAGAGCCTACTCTGACATGAAAGAAGCCAATTTCAAAAATTCAGACAAATACTTCCATGCTCGGGGGAACTAAGATGCTGCCCAGAGGGGGCCTGGGGGTGCCTGGGCTGCAGAAGTGATCAGGTATCTTGAGCTCCTGGGAATGCTGGCGTGGATGCCAGGGGTTGCCTGCCTGGGGGATCAGCAGGGACTGGCCCTGAGCAGGTTCCTTTAGGGCCTGGCCCCACCAATGCCCACCCTGTTCCCCTATCCACACCCAGGGCCTGGGCTGCTGGCTGAGCCAGAGCATGGCTGCTGAAAATGTGTGAACCTGCCCCCAGAAAGGGCAAGGAAGGGCCATGGAGTGATTCCCAGCCCTCTCCGTCTGGGTGCTGCTCCTCCAGCATAAGAGCGCCCAGACCAGGGTAAGGAGGGCTGAGTCCCTCCTTCCTTCACGTTCCGGGCTCCTCTCAGATACCTTGGAAAGGGGAGTATAGGAGGGTGGACTCTTGCTTGCCGGCCTGGTGATTCATCTCCTCTTTGCCTGCCTCCATCACAGCGATGCCAGAGAGGATATCCAGACATGGATGGGCCGCGGAGCGGAGGACTCGAGGGCTGACCAGGCTGCCAACGAATGGGGGCGGAGTGGCAAAGACCCCAATCACTTCAGACCCAAAGGCCTGCCTGACAAGTACTGAGCTTCCTCTTCTCTCTGCTCTCAGGGACCGGGCCATGGGCCCCTGTGGGCAGGGACGTGGAATTACTGAGTTCTGTGTGCACAGAAGCTGGTAGAGGGCACACAATAGGGGTCTAATAAATGCTTAAGAGATTGAATCTGTTGAAACTATGTTATTCTTTGCAGTAAGGACTGCGTGTTTGACATGAAGGGGTGATCCATGAACACCCATGTTTAGGTGTAGCTGGTGCCCGTGAACTTGGGTGTCGGGAAGACAATCTCAGGAGTCGCACAGCGCATACACTGTACCAGCCCTTCCCTGAGTCAGACCCACTTCCCTGTCCAGGTCCCTGTGGTTACATTGTTGCTATTTCCAGGCCCTTCCAGGTGCAGACCCCTCATTCCCTGTCAACCACATCCTATTACCTTGTTTGCCCCTAGGGTCTCAGCTCCTCAGGGGTCTCTGTGTCCCAGTGCAGGGCACACAGACATGGGAGGAGTGGACCGTGAAATCCTGCCCCAGGAACTGCCACCTTAATCTCCTCATGACTCAGCAACACCTACACATCCAAGTATCGACCAATTTCTGTCCATCCCATCTACAAAATGCCTTTAGTGCGGTTTCCCTCCACTCTATTTTCATTGCCTATTGCAAGCCTACATGAAGGTGTGATGCCACCCTTCTTATGAGTGTTTCCTGGCAGTTTCTGCACCTTCACTAGATCAAAATCGTGGCAGTGGCGGCAGTGAAGAGAGAGCTGGAGAGAGAACACCTCTTTTACCAGTCAGGTCTGGTCAGGAGACAGAAAGCAGGCAATAATGTGAAAGGCATTGTTACCTGATAGCGGGATTAACTACTAAGGGAAAGGAATAAAAGAGGGTGTGAAGCTGAGATTGGGCCCCCACAGGGCAGAGATTTAGATCCTGTTGGAAAGTCCATTTCCCACTGGATGGCAGAGAGTTTGCTGGGTGCCACAAGCCACAGCTGACAAGGAAGAACTGCACTGAGGTGCTAATGAATCTTAGCAAGGACCTGCCCAGGGTGTAGTGGGACTCTGAGAGTGCAGCTGGGGTCCTCAGCTTACTCTGAAGCTGTCCACAAGGAGGCAGGAGGTGGGACCCTGCTAAGCTCCCTGGGAAACAGGCCATGGAAGCCACAGTGCTCTGGACACATTGTGTCTTCTTAAAATTTGTATGTTGAAGCTCCAACTCCAGTGTGCTGTAGTATTTTGTTGCAGCAGCCTGAGCTAAGTCAAGTGGGGTGCAGCTGAACACACTGGAAATCCTATTGAGGGGCCACAGACATTGTCAGGAAATTGCCCTGGCCTTGGGAGGCCACTAATACTCTCTGGGGTGAGAGCTACTGGGTGTCCTACGCAGGAGATGAGAAACGCAGGAGCTGGAAGGAAGCAAAGCACACAGGACCAGGAAAAGATGTCTTTATTCTCGCTTACCCTCCCGTGCCCTCCAAGGGCAGAGATTAAGGTCATGACCAGCTAGCAAAGGAGAGATGTTTACAGGGTCCAGCCCCAGCATCACGAACAGGGCAAAGAAGGGCAGGTGTGGAGCTCAAAGTGCAGAAAGTGATAATTGGCATAGTCCTCTTTTCTGAAAGAGGCATTGAGGAGGAGTCCTAAGAGAAGAAGATTAATTATAAAATTATCTTTGCTGGCAAGGTGGTTGACATCCCCAGGGAGAAAGAGCTCACAGGGAAAAGATAAGTGATTTCAGGTGGGTGTAAAAAATAAAACACATCATGATCAACTAAGGTTTATGGCAGGGATTCAAGAATAATTTAACATCAGAAACATCTATCTTTGAAATTCTTTGTATTGGTAATTAAAGGAAACAGTTACATATTTATTTTAATAGATGCAGAAAATCTATTTCATAATAGACAATGTCTATTGATGAAAAAGAAAAACGTGTAACAAAATCAGCACATCTTTCTGACTTGATAAACGCAAGATACCAATAATCCATAGCAACAGTTCTCAAACTGTGTTCCAGAGAACCCTAAGGATCCCCCAGGCCCTTTTTGGGAGGCTTTGAGGACAAAATTATTTTGATTATAATAGCAAGACAGAAATTCCTTTTCCGTTGTAATTTTCTCATGAGTACAGATGGTATGAAAAGTTCATTGATGTGGGTTTGGATGTCCACATTGCAACTGACCTTTAAGAAACTACCACTTATTGACTGGGCATGGGTGGCTCACACCTGTAATCCTAGCTGGCCCTGAGGTGTGAAGGGAGGTCAGGACTTGGAGCTTGTAAGTCTCCCACTGGAGACGGGAGGGGGTGGAGCGAATGTCTGCACAAACACGTGGTATTTCCTCCCCTGACGGCCGCCACCTGTCTGAGGAACCCACACCAGAGGTCAGGAAACGGCTATCCTGGTGCAAGTTAGGAACAGATTCGGGGCATGGTGTAGCACAGGAAACCGCAGGCTCAATTCTTCCTTGACTCTGAAACCTTTTCACTGGTCCTAATGCCCAGTAATTCCAGGCCTTTCCCAAGTGTGCCAGGCCTGCAGGTGAACCCATCTTTAGCCAAGAAGCAAAGGTTTGCCAATCAGGGGCTCGAGTCGTCATTATCCTCAATCTTCCCATGCGTGGAACCTACCCCAGCTCCCTGTGTAACAGCTGCTGGGGTTGCATCTCCTTGCTGTGAGTTCCCCACACCTGGGAATGGATGGGGTGAGCCTGGGCTCCTGAATAAGGTTGGGGTCCCCAGAGAGGTGGGGGGCCCTGCCTCTGGGGCGTGTGCCCACCCGGCAGGTCTGATCAGGGAAGATACATTATGGAGTTATGGAAAGAGATGATGTGTCAAGAGAGATGTGAGTCTCCATGTAGGCAGAGAATATCTTTAAATAAAAGAAAAAATTGGAAGGCAAATCACATGGATCTGAAAGTACTTTTGATTACTGAACCACATTGTTGTAAACCCCGTGTCTCTGAAGGTAAGAGAACCTGGGGAGTTGAAGGATGTTTAGGACATGAAGAGCCAAACAAGGACTCCTCCTCTTGCTAAGTAATCAGATTGGGACAGACTCTCCAGTAATCTACAAATGCGACTTTGCTCAATGATACACGGTAAATTTCCCATGTTGGATTTTCCTGCCAATGGATGTAAAAGAAAAAGGAATGTCTTCTTGATGTAACATTTTATTGTCTATCTAAACTGAAAATCCTGTTTTTCACAATTACTAAACATGTTTAAAAATTTAGATAGTCAAATAGCCTAACTAGTGAAGAAGGTTTAATGATGATTCATAACATGTACTTATCGATCACTTGAAATTTAAAGAAAGCTTAAGAAGAATTCTTGGGACTTAAAAAATTTCCCCTCCCCAAGTGAGTTCTTAGCTTCACCATTACTACACAATTCCAGAAGAGATTTTGGGTTTGGAGATGTCTATAATTCATCAATCTCTCTTGCAAATGTTTGAAAAGAAATAAACTATTTTTAAACAGAAAGCAGAGGGTTTGTATCCTCTGACCGCACCAGCTGCAGACTCTCAGGGTGGCCCCTGCAGTCACTGACAGTAGCTGTGACTGAACCCCCCTGGGTGTCCCTCGCCCTGACTCATTCCATCAGGTAGGGGCCAGCAGGCTTCAGAGAGGCCATGAGCCTCAGCCGGCAGCCTCTGGGGGAAGAGACACAGAGGAAGAACAGACAGGTTTGAATTCAGGGTTTCCTGCTGCCTAGAGGACACAACTTGGAAGCTCAAGCTAGGAGGAAGGGGTTCTCTCTTCATTAGAGGTGTGGGCTTTGTAAGAAGGGACACACACCAAACAGAATTAGGAGTTCCTCCCTCAATGGGACAGTTGGTCCTTTCACATTTCTGATGATCAGCCTGCTAAGTAGAAGCAACAGGAGGGAGGTCTTTTCTCCTGTCCTCCCCATGGCGGTAATCGCCAGCCTGCTGCCTGGAGGGCAGGGAGCAAAGTGGCAGGTGACCTTTGACAGCTGAGCCATTTCTGATTTTACATATTATGATGAGACAGGATGGGAATGAGACATGAGGTTCGTACCTGGGGACTGTTGTTCTCTGGGGGAGACGATAATCAGGATGGCCAGTGTCACTTTGCTTTCTCTTTTCTTCCATTATACGTTTTGTACACATAGTCTTTCCCACTTAACTTACTGGAATCTAACTGATTTATCATCACATAAGCATGAGCTTTCTCCCTTTACATGTATAATCCTTTCCCCCTCAATTACAAGTCCCATTTTCATGGAGGCATATCTTGGAGCTGGTTATCCCCCGTGTCCTCCCATTTTATGCCCAGTACGTAGTGCAGTGACAGCGCATAGAAGGCACTCAGTGAATAGCTGATGAATGAGTAAGTGAATGAACATGTCATTGCAGAAAATTCTGAAAACCCAGAATAACATGAGTATCTCCCACTACCCGGAAACACAGGTACCATTTGATGGACAACGTCCTAGGGTGTGTTTCCCTAGGGGAACGTGTCTTTGAGCAAAAATGGAATCAGAGTTTATTGCACTCTTTCCCTTAAGACATTACCTATACTCCTCCAGGTCATTAAATGTCCTTCCACACATCAGTACATGACAGAGTTGAAGTCATACTAGGTCTGTCTGTGACAGGAACTCCATGTCACAACCCCTACTGGGAAGGTGTTGTGTTTTGTAATGAGACTTTCTGTAAGAGACAGGCAAGGCAAAATGGAATGGGGACAAAGTCCAGGTTTCTGATTCCAGGAGCTGAGACTGCTGTGACCGATGGCATTCTCCCAAAGCAAACCTTCCAGCCCAGAATTACCATAATCCACCCTCATCTTTGTAAGGGGTGTACAAGTTCCCAGAAAAGACCATTTGTTACACAATGGAGGCAAGGAGCTGGCGTAGAAAGAGCGCTGGCCAAGGCGTTGTGAGTGTCGTGGGCTCTGCTCCTTGAATGAGCCATTTATAGTCCCTACAGCTTCTCCCGCAGAAAGAAATGTGGAGGCGGATGTCCTCTTAATGAGTAGAAGAGTGTCATGCCCAGGGGATATGGTGTGCATGTGGGAAAAAATAAATGGACTGTGACTCTATAAAACATGAAATCATAGATAAACAAATCTCCTCTTTCCTAGGGAGAAAACTTGGATCCTCTTTCTGGTAATTAGAAATCTCAAAGAGCAGAAGACCTGGCCCCTTAGGCCTGTTGCCTGCAAGTTTGAATGCTGTGTGTCAGCTTTAAAAACTAGCTTCTGGTGGGTGCAGTGGTGCTCACCTGTAGTCCCAGCTACTCAGGAGGCTGAGGCAGGAGGATCCCTTGAGCCCGAGAGTTTGAGGTTGCTGTGAGCTATGATGACACCACTGCACTCTATCCAGGGTGACAGAGCAAGACTTTGTCTCAAAAACAAACAAACAAACTAGCTCTTCCTTTATAAATTTTTCACGTTAAGCACGTGTCGGGAGTATGCCTCACTGCCATTCACCGACCCCTCTCTCTCTCCTTTCCGCCTCTGTTGTCCCTCCGTCCTCTAGGGAACGTCTGTGAATAGCAGGCCCCAGCATCGTTGTAAGAAGGTCAGAAAGGCACCTGCACTGTTTCATCTGACAGTTCCCTTGGGCTTTGGGGCTCAGTTCTATAGACCCATCACTATCAGCCGACCACAGCTCAGCACCCCACACTCAGCCCAAAGCAATAAACGATCCCAACCTGCGGGCCCTGACCCCGTGCGCAACCACGGATTCCTTACCCGGCTCACGTCCCTGCTTTCACTGCACAGAAACTCATTTCCCTGTGAGTCAGACTCAATCCTCCCCACACTCTAACTGCCCCTCCTCCACTGCCTTCCAAGGGGCTGTGGGCGAGAAGGTTCTGTGGGGAGGATCCCCCTTTATCTTTGCCTATTTGCTTCCCCTGGAACAAAAACCCGAAGCCTGCCCTTGCCGTGCGGATTCCACAGTATTCCCATCCTCGCCCGCGGGCCAGGCGTCCTGCGGTGCCTCCTGAACAGCCGCATGGGAGAGGGGGGCCCGCATCCACTTGCTGCCTTCCGCCACTTCCACCTTCCTCACCTCGAAGTCTTTGCGACTTATCCTCTCTGAAATCACTGCCGAATTCTTTACCCCTCTCTCTCCAGTTTTACCAGTGTTATCTGCACTTGCGATTTCTAAAAGAGAGAGATTTTCAAGCACACATTCCTGAAGACCCCCCCAAACGTGCTATACCAGGACCACCAAGATTCTGGCCCAGGAGCCTGCATTGTTCAAACACCCTCCGGATGCTGCTGATGTAGACAATCTGGTTAGTAATGTTTGGGCACAAAGCATCTCTCTGTTGTATTTGTTGACAGAACTTTATAATCCTCTCCCACCTTCCTGGAAAATTTCCACAGCTAATTCACAGCTCTTGATCTGACATATTCACTGCCAATATTCTTAGTGACAATAACTATATTGTTGAACCCTCCAGCATCCTGGAATCCCAGGTGGTGCTCACCTCAAAGCCCTAATATGCCAATGTCTGGCAACAGAATGTTCCAGAGGACAGGAATAGCTAATCCAAGGCCCCTGTCATGAGATGTGCCCAGGGGGTTTGAAGAACAGAGGAGACCGGTGTGGCTGGAGCAGAATGAGCAAGAGGGGAGAAGCAGGAAAGGAGGCGTGAGTGGAAGGGGGTGGGGCAGTTTGGGGAGAGGTTGAAGCCATGATTAGGCCTTGATCTGGACTAAGAGTGAGACGGGGATGCTCTGGAGGGCTTTGGGCAGAGATGGACAGCAGCTGTCTTGTGTTTTAACAGTCTGGTCGAGAAGAGACTAGTTGGGGGCAAAGGTGGAAACGTGGAAGCCAGTTGCAAGTCTTAATAATACTGATGATGATGCATTACTATTATAACAGGATGGAAGCAGTGGAGTGGTGACAGGTGTTTGCTTTCAGGATACATTCTTTGAGTAAATTCAACTATTCCAAGTAGGCTGGATTTAACTGCATATTAACAATGTCCATGTTCGTCTCTAAATGACTGCTATACGTCACTGTTTCACAGCTTGTCCAGTCTTCTTAACCCCCTGCCCCTCAGTCTATGCAGAATATTCTGCTCTTACTTCATTCATGCATTGATTCACTGAATCAATAAAAATTACTGAGAAGCTGTTATAGGTAGAGCGTGTGTTCGGTGTTAAAGACACAATAGATTACCCGTCAATAATGCCGGCAAGGTTCCTATCCCTGGGTTTTGTGCACTCTGGGGTCAAACTCAGAAATGCAAACAGGCAGAGAGTGATGAGTCCTATGACAGGTAAAGGACAGGTGCTTCTGGTTTCCCTCGGGTTCTGTATCCTTCCTCTTGAAATGCATCTTCCTTGTTCTCTCTTTTCTCCTTCCTTTCTCAGAGAAAGGCCTGCTCCTGCTACACTCTGGGCAGCCCCGTCACCCGTGGTCCTGTGGGATCTTGGCCATGGAAGTATACGTTATGCCCTATCTTTGACCTTCAGTCACTCTGTCTTGCTTAACTTTTCTCCCTGTACCATATAACCCCCCTGCATTTTGTTTTCATTTTTGTTTTTGTTGGTTTTGTTTGTTTGTTTGTTCAGAGATGAGAATTCACTCTGTCATCCAGGCTAGAGCGAGGGGATCATAGCTCACCGTAACCTTGAACTCCTGGGCTCAAGCAATCCTCCCACCTCCCTCATCTTAAACGAATCCTCCTTTTGACCTTTGCATGTGTTCATTCATTCAATACTTCAACAGCCATTGATGGAGCAGTGACACTCAATTTCCCACTGAGTACAAGTCAGTACCTGGGCGGCTGAATGTGGTCAGAGAAAAAATGCACAACTATAGTGGCTACCCTTACCTTAAATTCGTGATCATTAACCATGAGCTGCCTTGCATTCCTGTTACCTTTCTCACGCTCAGCCACTCTCCCAGTCTCCTAGATGAATATTTTTTGCTTCTTGCCTGAAAGTTCCAACACCTCCTACTTCATCTTCGTCTCAGTCGATGACTTTGCTTCCTGTTTCACTGGAAATGAACTTCCAAGTGCAGATGGACTGCAGAGGAAGAAAGCAGAGGAGCTGCTATGTGCACCAGGCTGTGTGCATTTCCTGGCCGCAGCCCTGCTGAGCTCTGGTACTGAGCCTCTCTCGGCCCTGTGCTCCTGCACCAGCCCCTGCAGAGCCGGGCTGACCCTGCTGATGTTTCTGGCAGACAGTGACCCCTCCCCAGATACCACAGCAGACAAAGAGCTCTCCCCTCCTTCCCCTGATGGCAGCCCGGTACCTTCCCAGCTGGGCTGCCAGTTTATCCCACAGCACTCTCACTGTCCCAGTGCGGGTCTTGAAGGAGCTCAGGTAATTTCACCCCAAAATGGGACTACTTGGTTCATACAGTATTTTGAATTAAAGGCTCTTAGAGATTAACAGGCCCTTTTAAGAGGTTGTCCCTCTATCTACATAAACCAGACGGACCTGATCAAAAGATCAAAGGGGCAATTGACTTCCCTGCCTCTCCCTGTTTCTGTATATATTGCAGGAAAGAAGATGAAGAACGCAACCAGGCCTGGCCCAAATGATTTTAAACACAATACCTGTCTTTCAGGTTAATTTACAAGTCAATCTGTTTCCCCCGTCCCTATGTCCTCCCTAACACCATTTGTCACCCCTAAACACAATTACCTGCACTCCTCACTTCTTGTCCTCTCCAAAAAGACAGGTATAAAAATATCTGAACTTCATTGGGATACCGAGTGATCACTCTGCGATTCTCCCATGCACATGGTAACTAAACCTTTGTCTTATTAATCTCCCTTAATTGTGTGTTGGTCTTTCAGGAACTTTAGGGGGCAAGGGTGGGCAAGTTTTCCCTCTTCCGTATAGTTTGGGGTAGCCTAGAAGGATCTTAAAGGCTGTCTGCTCTCCTGACAGCCACAGTGAGGAAAATCAGAACTCTGACCAGCCGGCAACATGGTAAGATGCTTTACTTACCAGTCAGACTCCCAGTTTTCCACTCTCTGTGGGCTCCAGATAGGCAGACTGTAAAAGATCATCATCCCTTCGAAATTTAAGATTAATGAGAGAAAAGTTTTTGTGAGTGACTATCTTGGGAGCGACTCGGGTATTGGTATATTTTTTGGTACTTCGTGGTATGAATATTCATATTGTCTGATTCCCTCTCTCCTCTGAAATAGCTTTTATTGTTGTTCTTGTCAGTTGTTCTTTCTTTTGTCGATTGTCTCTCTGTGTCATTTTTGTCATAAAGAGGGTCACCGTAGGGTAGAACTCGGGCCTAGAACCCCACAAGCGCAACATTGGAGCCGCCCTGCAAACGAGCCAGTTACACGGTTCTGACTAGACTGGCTTCTATTAAGAGAAACTTTGCTGCAGGTCCCTGAAAACAAAAACCCTATGAGGTTCCCTTCTCATACTGTTTTATGTCCCTGAGTTTGTCTTGTGACTGAGTGGGAGTTTTCTCCTCCGTCTCTGCCATCCAGGGGGCATGCTTTTTCAGAAACATGTCAGGCGGCCAGTCTAAAAAGACCAGGGGTCTGAGACAGGTGAGACTGTAAGCGACACACTCTTTGTACCTAACGTGTCAAGCTCTAGAGGAGTCTTTGCCTTCAAATGTCCTACCCTCTTTCTTATCTTGACTATTTCCAAGAGTGAATTTTGGGAAATCTTGGAAACTGCCTTCTCTGTGCCCTCCCCAGCCTAAACCTGGAAAATTACCACCTGGGTTTTCTATGAAGAGGCATTGGATTGAGTTGCTTTTGGAATAAATATACCATCGAGATTAATGGCCAAAAGATGGATCCTTTAAATTAAATGACTTCAAATTTTTCAAAATAAGTTTTGATCTCTTATTCAAAACAATTACCTTATTTGTGTTGATAGAAGAAATTAGATTAAAAGAAAGATAGAGAACGTTGTGGCCAGCCTTAAAAATTCTCGTGACAAAATTGAAGAGTGAGTATCTGTTCTAAAACAGAGATTAAAATCCTTTGAACACTGCTTCTGTCAGAATAATGGCAGAGGCCAGTTTGCCTTATGCCTAAAGGTTAAAGTTCTTGGCTTTCACCTTAGCAGCCTAGGTTTGATTCCCAGGAAGGAAACGATCCTGCTCTGGTTTGATGTTTGCACAACTTTTGCCATTCATTGATTCTCTTCCCTTTTGTGCACGGCTTTTGCTTTCCTGTCCTCCATGGAGATATATGGGACTTTTAGGTATTTATGTACGAATGGTCAGCTGAAAAGCTGGGACCCTAGAAAATGTGACTGGACAGAATTGTGGGTTACACCTCATTTATGGCTATTCGAGGCTTTTCTTTCTTTGAGCTGTTTTTGTGTGGCTTTTCTAGATTTTGTAAAGACTGTTCTCCACCTCCTTAAAGACACCGCTTGCTTACCTGATTAAATTATAACCTTGGTTAAGCCTTATTGGTTTTACTTAAAAGGATATTTTAGTTGAAAAGTTCAAAAGCAAAAATGTCAGCTGTTTGTCTTGGCTAAAGTTTGCTCCATTCGTCTTCACTCCTTTCTACTCCTTCCTTTTTGCTGATCACAGAGTTTTGGCCAATCAAAGGCAGCCAGCTGTTTAAACTGTATTTAAGTAAGTTCCAACGCTGAGCTGGAACCAATCCCACTGTTTCTGTTTTCTGTATGTCACTGTCTCTTTTCTGTCCATGAATCTTCTCAACATTAGAGTCTCTCTGAACCTGTTCTAGTTCAGCTGTCCCATTTGTGAATTGCTCTTGGCTTAATTAAACTCTGTTAAATTTAATCTTTATCACAAGTGGGTTCCGAGATCGACCTCCCAGAGACCCCCAGGAACACTGAGAGTCCAAGCGAGGTACCCGCTGGACCTGTCGTCCTTTGCTCCTCACTGCAGCTGAGGCTGGTGGGTAAGTTCGCTCTCAGATTCCAGAGTGCTGCAGATTTGTGTTTTGAACAATCTAAGTTTGTTTGAGAAAATTTTTGATCCTAACTGGGTTCAGAAGTCACAACAGAAACTAAACTAGGTCTGGGATCAGATGGGCTCTGATAATTAATTAGCTTAGATCCATTTAGAGGCCTCGAATGTCTGACTGGGTTAGGCAGAAACTAACAGTAAATGGCAACACTACAGGGGGTACGAACGCCAGCTTTTAGGGATTCACAGAGATTTCTGTGTTCTATCTCTTTGTCCCTTTTTCCGTGTGCTTGAGTAAGGAAAAATCATGGCCTAAGTTGATCATGGAGATCTGAGAACCAAAGCCAGGATTCAAGGTGAAAATAGGATCCTTAATTTCTGAAGAACTGAGTACTCTACTTTCTGACAATGCCTACCTACACATGTGTAAGTATTAAGCCCCGAAAGCAGCAGACACTTCCAGAAATGGCAAAATCTTACTGAAGGCAAAATTGTTCCCTAGCTAGTAATTGCTTAAAATAGGTAATTAAAAGATTGATAGTCTGAATTTTAAGAAATAGTAATATTTAAGAGCCGGCAAATAAAAATTATAAGAGCTATTAGAACTGCTTCTGTCTGTATGTCTATATGTCTATGTGTCTATATATGTCATTTGTATGTGATATTTCACTACCAGAGTATATAAAAGAGCTCTAATTAATTAGCTTAAAATAATAAGCTCTCAAATCAAATATTTTATCAAGAAGATAGAAACTAACCCAAATGCTTTTTAGTTCATGTGACTTTAAGAATGCAGTAATTGACCTCTGCTCAAGTTTCATTTTGATTCTGTTACACCCTGATTCACAGTTTCTCTTTACACTCACTTTCAGAGGGAGACAGTTAACATGGACCTACATACCTCAGAGATACTGTGAGTCTCCTTCAATATTCTCTCAAATTCTCTTAGCTGATTGACACTCTGTAACCTTTACCCAGAGATCCACTCTTTTTTTTTTTTTTTTTTTTTTTTTGAGACAGAGTCTCACTCTGTTGCCCTGGCTAGAGTGCCGTGGTGTCAGCCTAGCTCACAGCAACCTCAAACTCCTGGGCTCAAGCAATCCTCCTGCTTTAGCCTCCCGAGTAGCTGGGACTACAGGCATGCACCACCATGCCCGGCTAATTTTTTCTATATATTTTTAGTTGGCCGATTAATTTCTTTCTAATTTTAGTAGAGGCGGGATTTCGCTCTTGCTCAGGCTGGTCTCGAACTCCAGAGCTCAAACAATCTGCCTGCCTTGGCCTCCCAGAGCGCTAGGATTACAGGCGTGAGCCACCATGCCCGGCCCAGAGATCCACTCTAGTTCAGTACTTACGTTGATGATCTTTAATATGTTGATGATCTTTCGCTCTGTAAACAGGGCACTCTCCTAGACTCATTCTTGTAAAGACTCTAGATGAATGAAGCTATAAAGCCTCTAGGTCTAGGCTCTAGTGGGTACGAACAACTGTTACTTAGGACAAAAAATCTCAGGGCACTGAAAAGCTTACCCCAAAATGCCATGAGTCAATTTTATTATAGCCCTCACTAGAACCTGCAGGTTGGCAAAAGGAAAAGCTACCACTGTTTACACAGACTCCAAATATGCCTTCGGAGTCTGCCATGCACTTGGCACAATTTGGAAATCTCATTTCTTAATTTCTGCTGACCCTCCTATTGCCAATAGACCTATAATATCAGATGGATTGTATGTTGGGCCAAACAGGGTCCCTGTGGCCCCTTTTCTTTTAACTTTTTGACTTGCCATTATCTCCCATCACATGGGACATATGTGCAAATGGGGGATAATTAAGAAAAAAATATATATATATAGTTGGTAGCCCTGGGATCTACAATATCTCTGATCCAATTATTTCCCAGGGCACTATTTGTAAATCTCATGAAATCTCTGGAGGAAACCAACACTCTCCAGGAAGCTCTCAAAGGCCCAGACTGTCCCTTATGACACTCCAAATTGATTTTATAAATTTACCTCCAGCTTGAGGCTTTTCTCACTGTTGGATTACTGTTTGCACGCTTAGTAGATAGACTGGATGCTATCCAACCAGACAGCTATGCTACAGCAGTGGTAAAGAAATTAGTAACTGAGATTATTCCTCATTTTGGTATTCCTTTATGGATTGAGTCAGATCAAGGGACTCAAGTTACAGCAAAAATAAACCACTTGCTTGTGAAGGATTGGGGATACTTATTAAAATTTCATACCCATATTATCCCCAATCCTCAGGCAAGTGGAATGTAAAAGTCTAGAAATAAAAAAGACTTTGAGAAAAGTCTGTCAAGACACTGGATTTAAATGGCCAGAAGCATTACCTTCAGCCCTTATAAAAGTCCAGAATGCTCCAATTAGGAGACAGGGTTTAACCCATTTTGAAACAGTGTTCGGTCTCCCCCTGCCTACTGGCACCTCTAAACCTTCCATTCCTGGGCTGACTGAACACTGTGGGGATCTAAGTGAACAATTCAATACCATGACTAGCTACACAGAGGCCCTAGCTAATGTGCTTGCAGCATGTCATCGATGGATGAAAGGACCATGGCCTCCACCAACCGACAGGCCTTGTCATCCTGTTTGACCGAGAGCTCATGTGTACATCGAAGTTTTTAGAAGAAGATACGTGCTCTCACCTCTCTGGAAGGCCCTTACAAAGTACTGTTAACTATCTACACTGCCATAAAAATAAAAGAACAATCCTCCTGGATTCACATGAACCATGCCAAACAATTGGAGGACGACCCCTACAGGTGACCTCAAAGTAAGGATTTCCAGGGCCAGTTCCCAGGCCCCTGAAGCAGACGTCTCCACGATGTAGATGGCTTTTTCCCAAAATCACGGATCAAGAAACTCCATTTTTCATCTAAAAACTCCCTTTTTCTTTTTACCTCCCCCCCTCCAAAATGGTCCTTTTCAAACACTTCTTCGTTTAAGAGTCCCCCTTCAAGGATTGCACATTGGAAGCTCAGTGGAGATCGCCTCAACCTATCCCATTCTCCCTTTCATCTTCCACTTTGACTCTTCTTTCAAACTATGCCTTGCTCTACTAACCCCTACTGTTTCTCCAGCAGGTCAGGCACAGACCCAGCATCCCCTTAGGTCATTCTTTCAAACCCTGGCCACACAAACATAACATAATCAGTCTAATAGCTGGTTATGCCAACACCTAGATCATGCCAAGGGACCTCAACTCATTTTGTTTCTGCCCAACATGAGTACCTGGTGGGACCAGTCCAGAAAATGGATGTATGACAAGATGTGACATCCACAACCAGAGAAAAAACATCATGCTGCTTCCCCTGTTGGTGAGTCAACTGGACACAGAAAAACCTCTGTGGAAGCTCAAGAAAAATATCTTTTGCTCAGGTAAAGTCACTAGAAAGAAATTTTCCCCCTGCACTGAAAACATTGATGATACTCAATCTTTTCTGGGTGACACAATAGGGCAATATTGCCATCAAACACTGGTTCGGCTACACAGATGGCATCCTTGCACTCTTAGACGGTGCTGACACTAACCCTCATGATGTCAACGCTTGTCAAATCACCAGATGTTATGGAAAGCTCACAAGCCAGGGCTGCACAACTCAGGATAGCTCGCTTGCTCCACTTGTTAAGTTGCCAGACACTAAAGATTGCATAAGGACAGACCAAAAGTCTGGACTGACTTACTTAAGTGACACAGCGAAGCCCTATAACTGCCAGAACTGGACCAAAGGACTTCTATATCAAATATTTTACAACTTGTTCTGTTCCCACAGACTGGCGGGGACACTGGAAACTGGAGGTATGGAAGTGCCAATGAGGCAGAAGAGGCGCAGCAAACAACAGACTGGGTGGGAAGGGTCCCAGGGTCCAACCTGACCCTGTCTGTAAATTACACTGGTCTTTTTATCTTGTATGGTGATAAAGTATACAAGCGGTTTCCACCTGGATGATCAGGACGCTGTGGACTTGGCTATCTGACACCCTCTGTTACCAGGTACTTCACTTCGCATGCCGGCCAAATCACAAACTTGGGCTCTTTTGTTTATAAAGTGGTACCAAGCAAACTTACTAGACGTGACATTATAAAAAACCCACTTATATATCACAATTCTAAGTTCTTTTTAGTGCTCAGGACTCTTTGCCTGGCATTTGGAACTCATAAGATTGAAAAGGCAGTTTTGAATCTCTCCGTGGTAGTAGAACAAGTGTTCAGTATCACCATGATGCAAGCACTGGGAGCACTTCAGTTAGAAGTCAACAGCCTAGCCTCTGTGGTATTTGAAAACCACCTGGTCCTGGATGCCTGACAGCCCAAGAAGCAGGAGCTGGCACAATTATTGGTGAAAATGCTTGCCACTCAGGATGAGTAGAGAATGTGATGTACACATCTTAAAAGACAAGATAAATATTCTCCACCCGATTAATGAAGACCTGTTTCCAAGAATGGCAGACTGGTTTGATGGAGTGTGGGGAACTGTGCTTAGATCTGTTCTTTTCTACTTGTTCATTCTCATTCTAATCTATGTTGTTGTCTCCCTTTTCAGATCTCTTGTTACTTGACTAACCCGATCTCTCTCTCCACAGCTACCAACTCAGCTTTTAATGTGTGAAACTTGTAGTGAAGTTCCAGACAAAAAGAATGAGGGAGCTCAGGAAATTTCACCCCAAAATATGACTCCTTGGTATAAACAGTATTTTGAATTAAAGGCTCTTAGAGAATAACAGGCCCTTGGAAAGGCTTTTCCTCTATCTACATAAACCGGACGGACCTGATCAAAAGATCAAAGGGGCAATTGACTTCCCTGCCTCTCCCGGTTATCTGTATACATTGCAGGAAAGAAGATCGAGAACTCACCCAGGCCTGGCCCAAATGATTTTAAACACAATACCTGTCTCTCAGGTTAATTTACAAGTCAATCTGTTTCCCCCATCCCTATGTCCTCCCTAACACCATTTGTCACCCCTAAACACAATTACCTGCACTCCTCACTTCTCCTCCCCTCCAAAAAAACAGGTATAAAAATATCTGAACTTCACTGGGACATTGAGTAATCACTCTGCAATTCTCCCCATGAGCATGGTAAATAAACCTTTGTCTTATTAATCTCCCTTAATTGTGAGTGGATGTTTCAGGAACTTTTGGGGGAAAGGGCAAGTTTCCCCTCACCCCTACATTCTGCATGATTGGATGGGGTAGGCAGGAAGCCCCTTCCTCGACATTGCCCTCAACCAGGAGCCACTTGGAAAAGACATTGCTTAATTGGCTAAGCCAGCTGATCAGGGTTTTCCTGTGCCCTGGAGCTGAGAGTTTAGGATACCCAGACAGACTGGTGGAGGGACCTTCCAGGGCACAAAGGCGAGGTGGCAGGGCTGGGCTGTAAGTAAAAAAGCTCAAAGGCTTTAGACATCAACTTGTAGTGACTTAATTTCTGAGACATCTGTTGTCTGGCCCAGCAGGGGCCATCCTGAGAAAATGACCTGTAAAGCAGGTGCTGGGTGGAAGGCCCGCTCTCCACTCCACACCTTCCAGCAGCCCGGGTGCCACCATCACCGGGTCCCTACCCCCTTCCCTGCAGCCTGGGCTCCTGGAACTTTGAGGAGCAAACCCGTCCCCCCACCCCACAGCTGCCAGGGCAGAGCAAACCCCTCCTGTTTCAGCAGGTTGCACAACTGGGGAAAATGACCTGTGGATGAAGAAAACACTGGTGTCCAGGAAGTGTCCTTTCAGACTTTTGTGGGGGAAATGACCTGCGTGGGCTGTCCCCATGACCTTTTCTTCCCTCACATGACCCCACAGGGAAGGCTGAGTATAAATAGCAGCCACAGCTCCCTGGCAGGCAGCGACCAGCAGCTCCGCTCCACCAGAAATCAGGTGAGCAAGGACTCCAGAGTGATTTTTTAGAAAATTTACTTCATTTTCTCTTTCCAAACAAGCTTGTCATTGTCTTTTAAAAGTACTTACCATTTTCGGTATGTATCCCGTGTGAGTTCTGTGCTGGGCAGAGGGAACACATGGGCATTCTCCTTGGTGGACTACAGGCTCCTTCAGGGAGGGGCCATCCTGTCCTAACTCCCCTCTTCCTCCGCCTGGGCCACCTGGGATCCTCTTATTCCGTCAGGGCTCAGGGCTGAGGGGTTCACACCTGAGGACTTGTGGCTCTGAGGTCCCCTGCAAGGCTTCCTACATGAGCCGCTAAGATTCTAATAGGAACCAATGGACTTAATTAAACAACCAGGCCACCTTTGGAATACAAATCCCAAAGCGGGACGTGCCAGTGTGGACGGTGACCGCCTGACCCTCTCCTCTTTTCAGCACCATGAAGCTTCTCACGGGCCTGGTTTTCTTTTCCTTGGTCCTGGGAGTCAGCGGCTGGTTTTCATTCCTCGGCGAGGCTGCTGGAGGTAAGGCTGCTGGAGGAGGCTGCGTCCCTGGGCCGTGGGATTCACCCTTGAGTAGGGTCCACGTGCCTGGTGCATGTGGGCGACCCCTAGAGGAGCCGCAGAGAGGCAGAGCGGGGGCGAGGCTTTCCCATCAGTCATTCTCCAGCTGGCCAGGGAGGCCCTGGCACCGCCTGTGGGGTCCCTGCTCAGCTGGCTTAGCCAATTGGGCAGTGTCTTTTCTAAGCTGGCTCCTAGCTGGGGGCAATGTCGAGGAGGTAGCTTCCTGCCTACCCCATCCAACGCTGGAGAATGTAGGGGTGAGAGTCAGTAGTGGATACTGTGCTCAGGTCGGGGCAGTTTCTGGGTCGCCCCGTGGTGCTGTGCTGCCCCCTAGTGGCGCATTGCACAGGTACAGATCCCGCCCCGCATCAGGGCGCCAGGGGTGGGCGGGGGCCAGGCCGCTGGAGTCTGCACAGAGTGTCTGGAAGGGAGAAGGCACATAGGATTCCTCAAGAGAAACACCACCCTGGACCTCTCGAATGGCACAACGATGCTCTCAGAAGGCTGTTTGTAGACTTCTAGAGTGATCAGTTTCTGTGTTGCTACGGGACTGTGATGAACTAAGGGTGTGCTGGGTGGCCCAGCTCAGGTCCTCTAGATTTGCTAGAATGTCTCCTGTCCCCTAGTTCACTGTTTCTCGGGCTGTGTTCATGGGTCTAACACGTGTTCCAGAAACCGCCGCGATGCTTATCAGTAACGCACACTCCTGAGCCATAGGTGTGGCGGGGGCGATCCAGGAACAACGAAGAGCAGAGTGTTCTGTGAACATGTCAAGGTTTGAGTGACTGTCTTAGGTTGTGCTGCCCAATGTGCCAGAACATGCCAGGTATTTTTGGAGCTGCTGAACAGAGTAGGAAGTTTAGGATTTTTGTTATTAACTTCCTTAGAGAAAGAACAATCATGATTCCCAGGTGGAGCTATTTGTTTTGGATATAATACTAAAATAAAGTCTGAAATTGGTATGAAATAACCCATAACAAGAATTACATAGAAGTAAGATTAAAGCTATCTGTTAACATTTTTCTCTTCTTCCTTCCTTCCATCCATCCCTCCTTCTTTCCTTCCCCCTCCTTCTTTGTTTTCTCCTCACTGGATAATTTAAAGGGGCCTTTACACTAGCTCTGGCAGCGTCCCCCTTCCTGGCTAGATCACTTTCCTCCCCTCTTCCAGCCCACCTGACGGCAAATGGGAACTGACATACATCAAGTTCCACAGGGAACTGAGCGTTTTCTCATTTAATTTAGAATAACTCTGTGAGGCAGGCATCTTCCCCCACTTTGGAGGTGAGAAAACTGAGGCTTAGAGCAGTTGAGTCCTTTGCCCAGGGACTTAGTGCCAGTCAGCAGTGGCGGAACAGAAGTTTGAGGTCAGCTGCGCAGCAGGACAAAGCTCTTCCAGGTAGATGTGTCTGCCCACTACCTGCTAGAGCTCAGTGGTTGTTAATCTTGGCCACACATTGGAGTCACCTGCAGAGCATTAAAAACTACCCATGCCTGCGACCCCCAGCCCCAAGGATTCTGCAGAAATTAGCCTGGGGTTGACCTGGGTATTGGGACTTTCTGTTTCTCTCCAGGTGGGACAAAAAGAAGAAGAAGAAGAAAGAAAGCACAGCCAAGTCTGAGAACCACTGCTATAGGGATTCCTCAAGCAACTGCGACATCAGTACAGTTTATTTAGACAGTCGTAAGGGACATTTATGCTCCTAACAGTCACAGGGACTCAACTCACAGTTCTGTGCATTCAGTGAAAGAATGTTGTTTTACGTGTCAGGGCAGAAGTACGCTATGTCTGCAGCCTTTCCCAGACTCTGTCTTCCATGTCGCCACCTCGCTCATGTACTTTCCTGGATCTTACCACATGTAGCTTCGTTCTGTAACAGTGGTTCTTGACCGGGGCAATGGGGTGGCCCAGGGGACAGTTGGCGATATTGGGAAATATTTGTGGTTGTTTCACTGGGGAATGTGCTGCCAACATCTAGTGGGTAGAGGACATGGATGGTGGTAAACATCCCACAATGCTCAGGACAGCCCTGAAAACAAAGAATTACCTGGCCCTATATTTCCATAGTGGGGACATTGAGGAATCCTGTTCTATTATGATCCCTCCAAGAGTTCCCTCCTTTAAACACATCACCTGGACCCCTCAGTAAGATATAGAACATAGCACCAGAGTAGTCAGTCAGCGAAATACAACAATGCAACACACACATGACCACCTACTAGCTGTCACTTCACTCAAGTCACATGGAGAAGCCAACTAGGATTCAGGAATGTTCTTCCGAACCCATGGTATGCAAGGGTGCTAGCAGCACAGACTCAAATCTTAAAGTCAGTGGAAGATATTTCATTCTTTGATTCCTTTATAAGGTGTTGTCAGAGTCTTTGGGTTCACCTGGTGTCCCTTTGCCTTTTCCTTTCTTTCCAGGGGCTTGGGACATATTGAGAGCCTACTTTGACATGAAAGAAGCCAATTACCAAGATTCAGGCAAATACTTTCACGCTCGGGGGAACTTTGATGCTGCGCAGAGGGGGCCTGGGGGTGTCTGGGCTTCAAAATTGATCAGGTAACTTGAGCTCCTGAGGATGCCGGTGTGAGTGCCAGGGGTTGCCTGCCTGGGGGATCAGCAGGGATGGGCCCTGAGCAGGTTCCTGCAGGGCCTGGCCCCCTCCTCATGCCTACCCTGTCCCCCCATCCATGCCCAGTGCAGGGTCTAGGCTGCCGGCAGAGCCAGAGCGTGGCCGGTGAAGATGTGTGAACCTGCCCTGAAAAACGATGCCTGAGCTGAGGAGGGCTCAGCCCCTCCCTACTTGGCTTTCCTGGGCTCCTCTAAGAGCCCTCCCCTGGATAGAGGGGCGTGAGAGGGTGCACTGTTGCTCATTGGCCTGATGCTTAATTTCCTTCTTGCCTGCCTTTATAACAGCAGTGTCAGAGAGAGTATCCAGAAAATCACATGCGACGGAGCAGAGGGCTCAGTGGCCCAAAAGCTTGCCAACGACTGGGGCCGGAGAGGCAAGGACCCCAATCGCTTCAGACCCGAAGGCCTGCCTGAAAAGTACTGAATCTCCTCTTCTCTCTGCTCTCAGAGAGAGTTTGTGGCTCCCAAGCACGTGGTTCACAGCTGCTGGGGCATTTCACCCCTCCGCTCGGAGCTGCTTTCACATGTGTGGGTTCCCCTGCTGGACTGCCGGCCCCTCTAACTAACCAACATTTGGACAGTAGCTTACGGGTCATAAAAATGCTTTCCTTTCTATTTTCCTGTGTAACTTTCCATTCATTTGACAACGTTTACTGTTCTAAAGGGGAAGT
The DNA here is from genome assembly GCA_004363605.1 of Indri indri. Taxonomy (NCBI): domain Eukaryota; kingdom Metazoa; phylum Chordata; class Mammalia; order Primates; family Indriidae; genus Indri; species Indri indri. The sequence continues at coordinate 434,574 of RJWJ010000043.1, forward strand.
GAGATATGAAGACAGACACAACACAATTTAACAAGAGCCTAAACAGAGGCACACATGGATGGCATTCCAAACTCTACTAGGGTATGGCAGACCCGTCAATAGTAATATAATAGCTGCTGATTTTTTTTACTGAAAATGCAACACTATGCTCTATATTGCATGCTTTATTTGATGTAAGTCACAGAGAATCTTTGAAGTTCTTGGTGAAGACACCGCAGTTGAGAGGTGCATGTTTAGGACCTTCTCTGAGGTCACACAGGTAACGGATGCAGAGCCAGGACTGCAGGCTGGTTTGTCTGACTCAGAACCTGTGATACACTAAACAAGGCCAAGAAGGTCAGCAGTGGACACCCCCTCTCCACTCTAGCATGGTAGGGAACATGCTAAGACCAGGGAATTCGTGAGCATGGGCCCCCTGTCATACTTCATTTCCTGTAAAATTAGTTCCTTGATCAGAAGCAATGCCTTTGGCTCTCTCACTATTGGATAAGTGTGGGTGTGCCATTCTCCCCAGAACCCCAAATTGTAGTTGGAGGGTTTCCGAGAGACTACAGGTCGACGACCCTTCAGTACTTCATATACCAGGCCATGAGCTGGGCTGCATCTGCAGGTAGGGAGGTCAGGGAGCCCAGCTGTGGAGACCTGGGGGCAGCGGAGTGTCAGAAGGGTCAGGAAGCGGGTTGTTGGGGGAGAGATGACCCAGCTTGCAATGATGGCTGGTACCTACTGATTCTTACTTCTAATGGAGGTTCCACTTAACTTGGATAACAGGCAGGCCAGAAAATAGAAGAATCAAACAATAGAAGAATGTCCCCCAGTGCGCCCTCGCCAGCCCCACTGCCTTCCCAGGATTCCTAGCCTGGCTTCTCTGGAAGCAGAGCTGACCCAAAGTCTGCCATGCAGGTGTTTTACCTGGGAATGACCTTGGGGTTCAGGAGTGAGAGATGGAGGAGTAAAACAGAAAGGAGCAAGGCTAATGCCAGGACATGTTACAGGGCCGGCCACAGGTAAAGTCCACATGACTGGTGGTCAGTCCCACTGGGACTTTCCGAGGAACATAGTAAAAAATGTCCCAGCACTCTCCACTGGGAGTCAGAAGAGAAAAGCACCTACCCACTGGCTTCCATCTCCCATTGGTCAAGGGTGTCCTCCCAACGTTAACTTTCCTGCCTTTCTTGGTTGTGCACATGTGGGTGCCCAGCAGGTTTCCCTGGAGTACGCAGTGGAAGGTCCGTGGAGCCGACCCTAAGCAAGGTGCTGCCAGGCTGTGCCTGCATGACACGGGTCAAAGCCCACGTGGAGCTCACCGCTGTGGCAGTGCCTGGAGAAAGAGGAGGGGGCTCGCGGGCCTCAAGTTGTTCATCGGCTGCTTCTGGTACACGGCGCGGTGCTCTGCTTTTCTAAAGCGAGTGGGAACGTGTAGACCTCCCCAAGGCCTGGACACGGCAAGTTCACTCAGGAACGAAGGGATCGATTGGATCTTAGACTGAGAATAAGAGTGAAGAGGAAACACACTGGGTAGCAAGATGGGGAGAGAGGCAGGGCAATTGGGCAAGACAGAGAACTAGAAACGGCCATGGGCGGATGAATGAGGCGGCCATTAGCCTTGTGGTCCCACAAAGACAGATGCCAGTGCCAGTGGGAACATGGTCTGAAGCACAGCGCTTCATAGGACACTGAAGACATTTAGGGCTGCTCCCGTGCTTTAATAGGTTTAGGGACAGGGTGGCATTCCTAGAAACAACATTAGATCTATTACACACCACATAATATCTTGCTTAAAATAACTTGTTTTTGTTTTCTTACAACAAACGTTCTTTGTCAGAAGCTGGGGTAAACTTAGGGTAATATGCTGGCCATTATGGTTAGGGGATCCAAGGGACATTTGACTCTTATGCCCAAACCAAACCCACAAGGTCCTCAGTGGAGACAAGTTCCAAGGGCAATGACCAGCAGCTTTATTGTTAGCTGAGGTTTGGCCGCAAACTCCAAAGCAGAATGCAGGTAAGCCGGGCTGCACTGCGTGGTCTGGGCTAGCGATCTAAGAGGCCTAGTTCCAAACTCCATCTCCAGCCCCCCAGGTCGGCAAGGCCATTGCAGTCAGCACCCGCCAGCACTGGGGGAGGGGAACCAGGCAGCCTGAGCTCACATTTGACCCGCTCAAAGCCAAGATCCCACCTCACACTCACGGAAGGCCTTTTCCAAAGCCATTTAAGGCTAAATAACTGAGAACAGAACAAGCTGTGAGACCTGCTGTTTCACTTCCTTTAGTTAGGGCAAGGTTACCTTGCTGTAACAAAATACTCCAAAATGCAGAAGCTTAAGGAATAGACGAACTTATGCCTCACTCAACATTTTGTGGGTGGTATTCCAGCTACCGTCTCTCAGGTTCCTGCCAAGTTGTTGCTCTTACACGCCTGTGACTGAATCCTGCTACTCAAGTGTGAGCCAAGGACCAGCAGCATCAGCATCACCCGGGATCTTATCACAAATGCAAAATCTCAGGCTCCACCCTAGAGCTACTGTGGTGGTCAGGACCACTTACCTGATTTGTAGGCACTAGTGCAGAATAAAAGCGTGGAGACTCTTGTGCAGAAATTACTAGGAATTCCAAGCCCACGAGAGCAGAGCTTTAAACCAAGCACAGGCCCTCTTAAGCTTGGGGCTCTGCGCACTGCACAGGCCTCGCTTCCCTGCAGCCGGACAGTTTAGCAGGAAAAGCTACACAGCCAGCGGATTAAAAACGCTGACACTATGCCACTAAACTCAGGCTTTGCCTACTAATATCAGATATAGATAATGCCTGCAGCGCTACGGGAATGTAGTAACTCAAACATTGATAGTAAGTGGAGTCGCCCATCTGGAACAATGTATTACCTGGGCAAGCTGGGACTATGGCAACAGGGTCCACACTCTCTGTGTTAAGGACAGGGTGGTCCTGACCTCTTGACCCCTCTGGGAAGATCTAGTGGGGAACAAGCGGGGGTTCTCCAGGCCTCTCTTGCTGTTCCTATTTGTTCCACTGGACCAGGGTCGACTGGGAGCCACAGGCTCCTCACCTAGGCTCAGCAGTGCGTGCTGTGCTCTGCATGTATTCAGGAAGTTTAGTGGTATCAGATTCCTACGAAATGAAGGGCTGGGAAAGGCTGGTTTGAGCTGTGAGCTCTATCTGACGTTACCGCTCCTGACATGAGGGGAGAGTCAGCCCCACGTTCTGCACATGCCGTGCAGAACGGAAGGGACAGAACCCGCTGAACCTCAGCAGGTGGGCACGGCGAGAAGGCATGTCAGGGTTGAGCAGGAACATAACTGCCAGGGCACGGTGCAGAGTATGTCCAGGAAACAGAGGGCCAGGACGAGGCACAAACCTGGGCTCTGAAACTCAGAAAAACAGTCTGGAAATGAGTCACAGAGGCCCAGGGGTTTGGGCTTTACTCTGAAAGCAGAGGGCAGTCGCCGAAAGCTCTAACTGGGAAGTGGCCTGACTGAGGCTGTGCCTCAAGGACGAGGGTTCCCACAGTGGACCCGCAATCAACTCCCAGAGGACAGAGACAATCACTCTCAGCGGCCTTAGTTTACCGTCAACCAGGATGACCCCATAGTTACATGCAGGAACGACGTAGGGGTGGGTGGCAAGTTGAGGGAGATTAAATTAGTCTCTAGAGCCATAGATTCTAGGTCTGGGGCAGGATTTCAGGCATTTGTATTTCTAACAATCTCCTGTGGCAATTTGGCTGTGTAGCAGGTTTGTGAATCACCTGACTGGGTGATACCTAAGGCTGCTTCCATTTTAATGTGCTGAGGCAGATTGGTGGCTGCGGGGATGTCAGCATTTAGAAGTGAGGAGAGGCTGGGCGCGGTGGCTTATGCCTGTGATCCTAGCACTCTGGGAGGCCAAGGCAGGAGGATCACTTGAGGTCAGGAGTTGGAGACCAGCCTGAGTGAGAGCCCATCTCTACTAAAAATAGAAAAGATTAGCCAGGTATGGTGACACGTGCCTATAGTCCCAGCTACTCAGGAGGCCAAGGCAGGAGGATCGCTTGAGCCCAGGAGTTTGAGGTTGCTGCGAGCTATGATGACACCACTGCACTCCAGTCCAGGCTACAGAGTAAGGCCCTGTCTCAAAACAAAAACAAAAACAAAAAAAGTGAAGCGACAGGTCCTTAAGACTCCTGCTATGGTGTGGGCAAGAAGGAACGGGAGTGTGAGCAGGTGGGTACAGAGAATGGGGAAACACGACGTATGGAAAACACCATCAACATAGAACTGAGAGGGTTTACCTAGTGATTACAAGTGAGGGTAGAGAACGGGGAAGAGGCAAGGATGACTACAAGGTTTTGAGACTTAAAGAGGGCAGTGACAAATCTGACACATGCGAGGAAATTATTAATTTCAATTTTGGTCTTCCCACTCTCTCTGGCTCACATAAATCCAATTTCTATGCATCTGATCACTACTAGGGGAAACGATGATATTCCAAACCTTTCAAACAACAGCTAACATTATTCCCTGTGCGCTATATCACAGGCACTACACTCCACATTTTAGAGTCATTTAATTCTCAGTAATGGGGAACTCTAATCTCACTTTTTCTATGTCCCATCCATTATTTCATGTAATCCTCAAACTACCCTGAATGAGTGAAATTATTATCCCTGTTTTACAGATGAGAAAACTAAAACTTTGGCCAGTCATGGTGGCTCATGCCTGTAATCCCAGGATTTTGGGAGGCTGAGGTGGGAGGATCACTTGAGCCCAGGAGTTTGAGACCAGCCTGGGCAACACAGCAAGACCCCAAGACCCAGTCCCTACAAAAATTTAAAAACAAACCAAAAAAGCCCCTTAAAACTTAGAGAAACAAAGTAACTTCCCAAGCTCATTTAGTAAAAGAACAGATATTCAAACCCACCAGTCTGCCTCAAAACACAAGCTCTTGGCCGTATGCTGCCCTGTGTAGCCCTGTTAAACAGCAGACAGACCCTGAAACAAATGTAAAAGTGAGGCAGCCATGAATCAGTCTGTCTAGAACTTTGTGGCAATTGAAAGATACAAGTTATATTTGAAAACACTGCCTAATACCCAAATGGATTATCCAAATTTAAATGTTTCATCTTTAGGGGATTTTTGTTTGTTTGCCTTGGAAAATAAATTCAGGTGAGTGATTTGTTTTTGTTGGTTATGCTAGAAATTTCTCTCTGTACCCTTTTGGCAAACGAGCATTGCTGTAATGTGCCCTGGGAAGGTCTGTCAGGAAATGATTATACAACTATGCCAGTTCATGCTGTCTGCTTGCCATGGGATTTCCTCTGGGCCCTCTTCTAGTCACTGTGTAATGACCAAAGCTGACAGTGAAGGGAGGCTCTCACCCTTTCTTTACCTCAGTCTAGACTCACATTCAACATAATACAGCATAGCCCGAATCCATCCAGCTGACGCCAGTGGGAAGGTTTTCCACACCTCCCCAAATTGTAGGCAGCTTTGTGAAGCCTCCTTTCCCTGACGGTCTCTTCACCCCACCTGGTTACATCATACCCAGGTGTCATGCATAAGTATGACAGCAATTTGTGCCCATGTTCTCTGGTTGTGTGATAAATGCAAAAAAGAGTTTAACTGTTCAATGTATCCAACACTCTGCTTACTCCACACCTTCCTGCAAATTGATCACAATAAACCTCCAGCCTATATTCTGTTCAAATGAAAACTTTACTCATATTATACTTCACATTTATTATTGATATAACATGTTATGTGAGTGTGCAGGAGCCCAATAAATGACAATCTAGTTATATAGCTTAAATAAAACAAGTGCTTCTGTAGTCTTTATTAGTATTCAGCTTTCTTTTATTATGGCTTTTTAAAGATAATTTTGAAAAGTGCATGATTCTTTTGGGCTTCTCTGTTTAGGAAAAGTTAGAAATACATTTCTAGTAATTAATCAGTTGTGCATAGGTTCAAATTAGAAAATATCAAATAAATACAGGAAAAAATATTTTAAATTACCTTAATGCAGATATGGGGCCATTGTATTTAAATATCTAATTTGGATCTTTAATGTTTTACATATTGACTTCTGTGTTAATTGCATTATACAGGTGCATTATTTCAGTAATTTCTAGACTGCCTCAGACAAGATGTACATCAATTCACCTCCAGACAATAACCTTGTATTCATGTGACCAGGATGAGAAGCTTCTGCTCCCACCTCGGGAGCTACAGTAGGACAAGAATTCCCCCCAATCCACTAGTGACATGCAAATAATACTGAAGGTCCCAATAAGACTACACAGCTGTGCATATCCATGTCCTGATTCCAGCAAACATGGACTGTTTTCAAAATCCAACTGTGGTTGAGAAATGCTGAGGTCACATACAGCCACAAATACCAAGGTTACAGACACTGACAAAAATAGCCCCAATAAGGTGGCAGCGTTTGGGTGTGGTGCCTTTCCTTCAATAACTAATTTATTCAGAAAGTTCAGGAGCATGATTCAGTTTTTCTCAAAATGTCATGACATCCTGCTGAATCTTCTTCCACTAGGCCTGCTGAGACCAGAGAAACCGATCACATTTTTCAAGCATGCTTTGTATCAAGGCTCTGAAATCCCAAAGAAAAGAAGAGAATTTAGTTGTCATTGTTCATTATCCACAGAAAATTTTAAAACCTACAGAGACTTAGAGGCTTCAAAAAGTTGACTGATTCTGTGCATCAAAAGACAAAATCAGGCCGGGCGCGGTGGCTCACGCCTGTAATCCTAGCACTCTGGGAGGCCGAGGTGGGTGGATTGTTTGAGCTCAGGAGTTCGAAACCAGCCTGAGCAAGAGCGAGACCCCGTCTCTACTAAAAAAAAATAGAAAGAAATTCGCTGGACAACTAAAAATATATATAGAAAAAATTAGCCGGGCGTGGTGGCACATGCCTGTGGTCCCAGCTACTCGGGAGGCTGAGGAGGTAGGATTGCTTGAGCCCAGGAGTTTGAGGTTGCTGTCAGCTAGGATGACGCCACGGCACTCACTCTAGCCAGGGCAACAGAGTGAGACTCTGTCTCAAGAAAAAAAAAAAAAAAAAAAAAAGACAAAATCAACAGAATGAAAAGGCAACTTATGGAATAGAAGAAAATATTTGCGAATCCTATAGCTGATAAGGGGTTAATATCTAAAATATGAGAGAACTTCCTCAGAGACAAAAAAATCAAACAGCCTGATTTAAAAATAGGCAAAGGATTTGAATAGCTATTTCTCCAAAGATGATATACAAATGACCAATAAGCATATGAAAAGGTGCTCAACATCACTACTCATTAGGAAAATGCAAACCCAAACCACAGTGAGATATTACCTCACACTCACTAGGATAGCTACTATAAAAACCAAAAACCAACAACAAAAAAAACCCCAGAAAATAATAGGTGTTAGCTAGGACTTAGAGAAACTGGAACCCCTGTGCACTGCTGGCAGGAATGTAAAATGGTGCAGTCTCTCTGGAAAATAGTATGGTGGTTCCTCAAAAAATTAAAAATAAAATCCCGTATGATTCAGCAATTCCACTTCTGGGTATACACACGAAAGAATTGAAAGCAAGATCTCAAAGAGATAATCATACACTCGTGTTCACAGCAGCATTATTCACACCATCCAGGAAGTGGAAGCAGCCCAAGTGCCCATCAGCAGATGAATGGATAAATACGATGTGGCATACATACATAACGGAGCATTGTTCACACTTAAAAACAAATCTTGACACGTGCTACAAGATGGATGAACCTTAAGGACATAGTGCTAAGTGAAATAAGCCAGTCACAAAAAGACAAATACTGGTATGATCCACTCAGATGAGGTATGCAGAATAGCAAATTCATGAAGCAGAAAGTAGAATGCTGGTTGTCAGGGGGAATGAGGAGTTGCTGTTTAATGGGGATGGAGTTTCAGTTTTGCAAGGTGAAAAAGTTCTGGAGACTGGATGCACTACAATGTGAATGAGCTTTGTGCCCCGAAACTGAACACTTAAAAACAGTTAACATGAGAAATTTTCTGTTATGTGTATTTCACCACTGAAAAAAAAAACTTGACTGAGATAACTAGATTTTCCAGGAATCAAGAACACATCCGATTTGGGTAGTCACATTAATCCAGAGAGTGTCTTTGGTCATGACTGTGATGAAATATTACTTTAGCCACTTCCCTTAATCACCAGATCAGTCTCAGTCTCCTCATGTGAGTGAGGGGTCAGGACTGCATGGTGTCTGCATCTACCTCTGAAAGTCTGTGGGGTTCTACCTTTTCCAAGCACCATGGAGAGGGCACGACAAACTGGTATTACCTTTGCCTTTTCTCGGCAATCCTCAGGATATCACAGGTTCTGGTAAACTTCTCTGACAACTCAAGGGCCAGACCACATTCCTGTAGCAGTGACCAGGCCCGATCTGGGCCCATGGCCTTAGCGAGCAGGAGTGCCACATTCTCCACATTTATGGGGGAAGGTCCATCATTGAGGTTCCCATTTAGTGACACCTGGGAGGCTGGCCTTGTGCTCTTGTTCTGTATGAGATGTAGAAGAAACTTCCATTCCTCCACGGTCTCTGGGATCCAACCTACACATACACACAGAGATGACATTGATTCTGACCACTCTTAGCACACTGCCTGCATACAGGAGATGGTCAAAACCATTTGTGAATATGTTTCATACCAAAAATAAAAATATTCAACAATATAATCTCATCACCCTAACACAAAGTTGTTTTCTGAAATTTTGTTGCATAAATAGTTTGTGATAAGGCCAGGCGGGGTGGCTCACGCCTGTAATCCTAGCACTCTGGGAGGCCAAGGTGGGAGGATCGCTCAAGGTCAGTTCAAGACCAGCCTGAACAAGAGTGAGACCCCATCTCTACTGAAAATAGAAAGAAATTATCTGGACAACAAAAAATATATAGAAAAAATTAGCCGGGCATGGTGGCGCGTGCCTGTAGTCCCAGCTACTCAGGAGGCTGAGGCAGGAGGATCGCTTGAGTCCAGGAGTTTGAGGTTGCTGTGAGCTAGGCTGATGCCATGGCACTCTAGCCCAGGCAACAGAGCGAGACTCTGTCTCAAAAAAAAAAAAAAAAAAAAATAGTTTGTGATAAAGAGAATCCACAAAGTTAGCTTCAAAATTCTTTCAACCACTCATCAGTAATAATTACCCATGGCATACTCTATGCTGGGTGCTGGATATATAATGATGAACAGACACAAACCCTGCACTCTTGTGGAGCTTGCAGTCTAGTAAAAGAGACAGAACTTAAACACATAAATAAATATATACTTATAAAACTGTGCTAGGCAGTACGAAGGAAAAGAATAAGGGACCATTATAGAGAATGGCTAATTTTGTTTGGAGGATCTGAGAAGGGCTCTATGAGAAAGCGACATTTAAACAGAAAGCTGAATGATGAGACAAGCTTAGGGGGTATGTGTACGTGGCCTACGTAATGTGCAAACTTGGAGCAGGGGATATCAGGAATGGAGGGTGAAGGGGCCTGTATTTCTGACAAAGGAAACATGGAAGACAAAAGACACAGGAAAGAACTTGATAAGGCCAAGGGATTTATTAAAAGCCTACAGTGCACAAAGGAGTAGTAATTAAGGCCAGGGTTTGTGCACCAGCTTAAGAATTGGGATTTTATTCTGAGTTCAATGCAAGGGGTTTCCAGGAGGGAAGTAACATAATCCAATTTTTGTTTGAAAGAATCATTCCGGCTGCTGTAAGGAAAATGGATTAAAGGTAGGCAAGAATGGGAGCCAGATGACCAGTTATGAGGTTACTGCAGCAGCCTAGGCAAGTAGCTAGGGTCAGAGTGACAGTGCAGTAAATGAAAGCAGATACATACAAGATAGATATTTGGCTATAAAATCAACACACCTTGGGCAGTGATTGACGTGCATCATGAAGTGTGACAGTGTCAAGAAAAGACCGTATTTAACACACCAACAGTAAGAATAACTCTTACCATTACCACTATTATTCTAATAACAAAATATTAAGAGTTGTTTTATCTGGGTGGGGAGGATTTTAGGTGATATTTACTTTCTTCATGCTTCCTGAATTTTCAATTTTTTTCTATAACAAACATATCATGTTATAACTTTAAAACATAAACCATTTGTTTCTTTCATGGGTATTTTTCAGAAATATATGTATATCTATAGTTCTAGTCCTACAAAACTACATAGCCCTCTTGTTCCCTTTTTTTTTTTTTTTTTAGAGCCCAGCGACTTTTATTAGTTTTGTCTCCCATGCCATGAATTCACAGGGAATAGGTTCCAGCAGCTCAAGGTCTTTCCATTGCTTCTCACAAAGTGTGCTACGCCTATCACGCCATGAATTCATAGGGAACAGGTTCCAGCAGCTCGGGCTCCTTTCCGTTGGTTCTCACAAAGTGTGCTTCTCTGGGTGGAGCAGGCTCGTGCTTCAGTTGAACCCACGTACCTTTCTCTTTGGCTTCCTTCTTTTTCTGATCATTTTCCTTCACATGTTTCAGGAAGCTATCTCGGCTCTTAGAGTGCTTAATGTGTTCAATATGCACGTTAATCCTCTTGGCAAGAATCTTGCCCTTGTTTGTTTACAACTATTTCAATACCATGCTGGGTAACACTGTAGACTCTTCCAGTTTTGCCATGGCAACATTTGTGGGGCATGCCTTTTTGAACAGTACCTATTCCCTTGATGTCTACAATATCACCTTTCTTGTAGATTTGCATGTATGTGGCCAAAGGAACAACTCCATGTTTTCTAAAAGGCCTAGAGAACCTGTATTTCCCTTTGAGTTTGTCATTTTGGTGAATTACTGGAAGATGGCAGCTCCGGCCGAAAGCTTGTTTCATTTCTTAAACAAAGATGATCTCCGTAATTACAGTTACAGCTGTGACATCTGAAGCTAACCCTAGCCAGTCAACAACTGACTTCTTTGTTCTGTTCTGACTTTCTCTCTTCCACACCTATAGGGCTTCATAAAGGCTGTGGTAAAGGACCCTGGGTCCTTCTGCTGGCGGGGTGAAGGATCCTGATGTCATGTGTTGGCATCTCTGCACTGAGATGAATATAGCAGCACTACAACACAGACTAAGACACCTCTCTGAGTGCAGTCTGGCCCCTCAGACTTCAGATATCACTGTGTCAAAGTCCTGACCTTATGATTATATTTTAGTTGTGTTGGACTGACAAAAAAAAAATTTTTTTTAAAGTATCCAAATACCTGTGAAGGCTTAGGGAGTCTGATTGCTATTCTATTTTAAGTTCATCTTAATGAGCTGTAACTTTTTTGTTTTTTTTTTAAGACAAAGTCTATGTTACCTAGGCTAGACTCACAACTCCTGGGCTCAACCAATCCTCAGCCTCAGACTCTCATGTAGCTGGGACTATAGGCACATGCCACTGCGCCCGGCTATAAGGTCTAACTTTTGACTGTGTAAAAAGGCAACATGACACAGTAAAAGAACCTGAGCACAAGTTGGGGAGATAGGCCTGGGTCTGAACACCAGCTCCAACATTTACTAGTTGTGTGACTCTGGGCCAATTAATTGTCCTTTCTAGGTCTCAGTTATTACATCTGGAAAGTGGAAATAACAGTTACTATCCCAAGAGTTTGTTATCTCATTTAAAACAGCATATGGATTGGGAATGATAGTAAGAGTTAAAAATAAACAGATAAAACAACATATGGAAAGCACAATGTGCCTAACACATTGTAGGCACTCATTAAACAGAAAAGTTGCCTGTAGTTTATTCCTAATTATGATTTCATAACATACCAAAGGGTACAGACCAAAAAAATTCCACAAATTTGACCACTAGCTAGAATTATATACATGATCATTGAAATGTTCACCAAATTTCTTATTGAAAAGTCTGGAGTAACTTCTAAAAAACTACAACCAAGAGTAGCTAGTTGGGATTTACCTACCATTGTCCCCTTCCATCAGGCTCATATCATTCAGATATACAATGTTGGTGAAGGCCTCTCTTCTTCTCTCCAGTTCCAAACAGAGAGTAAGATATCCAGGCCAGAAACTTTAAAGAAACCAAAGTTGAAGAAAGGAATAAAAGTCAGTGAATTTACCTGGGGCCACATTGTCCAATATAGTAATAACGAGTCACATGTGGCTATTTAAATTTAGATTAATTAAAATATAATCAAATAAAATGTAAAAGTTAGTTTTTCAGTTGACCTCTCCACATTTCAAGTACTCAATGACCACATGTGGCTAGTGGCCACCATATTGGTTAGTTCAGTAGAACATTTCTATTATCACAGAAAAGTCTATTAGACCACCCTGATCTAGAGCGTTTAAGGAAAAAAATAAAAGCTAGCAATAGGCCGGGCATGGTGGCTCATGCCTGTAATCCTAGCACTCTGGGAGGCTGAGGCAGGAGGATCACTTAAGCCCAGGAGTTTGAGGTCACAGTTAGCTATGATGACACCACTGCACTCCAGTCATGGTGCCAGAGCAAGACTCTGTCTCAAAAAAAAAAAGCTGGCAATAAATATTGACATTTGAGGCCAAACACCAATTATGAGACATTTAAGCTTTATACACGTTATAAACGTTAAGATTCAATATAAAGTTAGCATATTTCTCTTCCCAATATGTAAACCTTGGAATTTCTTTGACTCTTTCCCCTGCTTCATTTCCTATATCCGGAATCAAGAAGTCCCACTGCATTTTCCTTTGAAATATCCCTTGGATGTGCTCCTTTTGCTGCCCTGCTAATCACCAATCCCCTCATATCTCAATGACTGCAACAGCTTCCCAGCAGGTCTTCCTGTCTCCAATCCTTCTCATGTGTGACACCAGAAATGATCTCCAGAAAGCTCCCCTTTCATTATGCAATTTTTGTAGCAAAAAGTCTAAGACAGTCTTGACAACTAAATTCTTCTAACCAGATTCCTAGGACCTCCTACATGATCTTGTCACCCACCACTTGGCCAGTCTCATCCCTCACTATCAATGAACAAATATGTATCAAGTACCTACCACCATATGAATTAGACACTACGATGGAAAAGAAAGACACAGGTCACTATCTCCAAAACATTATAATCCAGGTGGAGCCATAAGACAATGTCACCAGGCGATAAATAACTGACTAATGTGTGATGTGGATAATAAGCAATGTCAGTTTTTCATGCCCTTGCTCTTACTGTTTCTCTTACCTAACCTACCCTCTTCCTGGCTCCTTTACAAATACAAATTGTACCCAGGTTTCAGGGTTTACCTCCAAAGTCTCATGTCCTCCCTGAGTCCATCACCAGAGATTCTATTGAACCCATTCTGATTGTTCCCTTCTTGGAGAAATCCTGTGTCAATTACAACTGGTATTACACAATCTGGTGCTTACTTAAATACTACATGCCTGGGAACTGGGGCTAGCAACTAAGCAAGGGGATTGGAGAGGAATCAGCAAGGAAACACGCACAAAATGTAAAAGGAAAAAGACGTTTAGTTTACTATCACTTAAAACAAAAAGATGTTATGTTTACTTTTACATAGCAAAGAGAATTCCCAAATGATAATGCATATTAATTAGTTCAGGCTCTTAACTGTAAGGTTATTAACTGAAATGATTCTAATCTTAACTTCAGCTTCTAAGAAAACCTTCACTTACCCACAAGACCTACAGATGTCTGTCATTTTTTCTTTGGTTGTAAAATCTGCAGGAAGTTTAATTAGATGAAGGATCAGCTGACTGTAACCCCAGGAAAGCAAATGTGAATGAGGCCTGTGAAATGAAAGAATATCAGTAGGCCAGGTGAGGTGGCTCACCCTGTAATCCTGGCACTTTGGGAGGACAAAGTGGGAGGACTGCTTGAGGCCAGGAGTTTGAGACCAGCCTGGGCAACATCGCAAGACCCCCATCTTTACAAAAAAATTAAAAATTAGCCAGGTGTGGTGATGCGTGCCTATAGTTCCAGCTACTTGGGAGGCTGAGGCAGGAGGATTGATTGAGCCCAGGAGTTTAAGAATGCAGTGGATCGTAATACTGCACTCCAGCCTAGGCAATAGAGTAAGACCCTGTTTCTTTAAAAAAAAAAAAAAAAAAAAAAAAAAAAAAAATCAGTAAACTGGATAGGAAATAAACTCTAGAAAGTGTTTATTAGTCATCTAAAAGTAAGAACAGACTTTAATTACTTTCCATTATTATTATATTTTTTAAACATTTCTATTTGGCTTTTGAAAATTAAAAATAGGCCAGGCAGGCCGGGCACGGTGGCTCACGCCTGCAATCCTAGCACTCTGGGAGGCTGAGGCGGGTGGATCGTCCTGAGCTCAGGAGTTCGAGACCAGCCTAAGCAAGAGCGAGACCCCGTCTCTACTAAAAATAGAAAGAAATTAATTGGACAGCTAAAAATACACATAGAAAAAATTAGCCGGGCATGGTGGCACATGCCTGTAGTCCCAGCTACTCGGGAGGCTGAGGCAGTAGGATTGCTCGAGCCCGGGAGTTTGAGGTTGCTGTGAGCTAGGCTGACGCCACAGCACTCTAGCCCAGGTGACAGAGTGAGACTCCGTCTCAAAAAAAAAAAAAAAAAAAAAAGAAATTTAAAAATAGCTACTTTTCCTACAAACTGTTCATTTTTAAAAATTAGGTATTTTAGGTAATCAAAAGCGAAAGAAAGAAAGAAGCCCATAATTCCATCACTCACGGATAGCCATTGCATATCTTTCCAGACTTTTTGCCTAAAGATACAAGATAGGCATTTTGGGGGCTTTTAAAAAGCTTCTCCTGAAGGAAAACACAAGGAATATTTCTGATACAAGTATCAGTGTGTACTTTTTTGTGAAATTTGTTTTTAAAAAAACATCCTAAATCAGATTATGTCTGAAATCCCTTGACAAATTTTTAGGAAGACAGACACACAAACACAATTTTCTTCCTCTAACACAGGTTTAATCATTAAGGGCTCTTAATGTGGATCCATGAAAGAGCTACAGGGGATCAGTTTAATTCTCTGAAGTCATGTGCAAAATTTTGCACAAATGTACATTTTTTCTGAAAGGAATCATCAGATTCTTACAGGGTCTGCGACCCCAAAAATGTTCAGAACCACTAAGAAGTATATTTAATTTCATTACTACCATAACTTGGGCCGGCCTCTTCCATAGCTGCTCCTAAAGTGAGCCCAGAGTGCTATATGTGAATAAATCAGTTCCAAAGAATGTGGGAACTTAATCCTTTAATAGAAGACTCCTCCCATACCTGGGGTAACCGTCATCATCCATAGAGCTTGTGCTTGGTGGAACATCATGGGACACTGCCAAAAGTAGCCAATCCAATCTTAAAGACTCTGGTTGTAGAAGGGACTCAAGGAAAGATGACCTAAGAGTAAGTTGGGGAGAAAAATCACCAATCTTCATGGTGAGAAAAGAAACATAAAATGTGGGAGTGTGAAGAAAATTTGGTTAAGAGATCAATACAGTAGATGAAATAACTTGAAAACTCTTCTGCACAAAATGTCTAGAAATGCTGGTGAAATTTTAATAGTCTTCTAAATGAATAACTGAGTTCCAAGACAATAGGGAAAAGGACGAAAAAAAAAGGAGAAATAAACCATTTTGGAAATGTAAACCAATCAGAGGAAGAAAGAAAGCAGGAAGTTGCCAGTCTAATAACTGAGGTGCACAGTTGTTTACAGCCATAGGGAGATAGGAAATGAGGCATCAACCAAAAAAGAGAAGAGCTGGAACGGAGATCCACTCATAAAAAGCACAAAAGGCTGGAATATTAATAAAAAGGAGGCAGTGAATCTACTCACCAACAGAGACAAGAAGCTTATCTGTCTTAGCCTAGGCCTTGAATCAAGAGTTTAATTTTACACTGATGATCTGAGAATCCCTGGGGTTGAGGGTGGCGGGAGGGAAGAAGTACAGTAAATTCACATTTGTGACGTGTGCTCTGAAGTGTGGCAGAATGGTAGAAGACTGCCCAAACCCTCATCTTCCACGGTAGGTGCCTCAACTCCGTGTTAGTCAACAGTACAAATGTTACACTTACTTATAAAAAAGAAACAATGCCCTATGAAAAGAAAGTAAAGTCTGCAAATATGCTCTCCTCACCGCTGATCTTCAGGCCTTGATTTCACCAGACTGTCTAAATAAGCCAAAAACTGAGCAGGATGATGACGACAAAGTTGCATGACATCTGATGGCAAAATGTATGGATAAAACCTTATTAAGGATCGAAGGGCAGATTCCCCAAACTTCTCATACAACCTGCATTTAAAAACAAAACACTTTAGTCTCCAACTTCAGGGAGATAATATAACTTGGTTACATTAAGTACTTATTAGAAATGAAAATAAATATACTAACAAGAGGCTTCCTGAATGCAAATGAGTAAAACCTTAGAGACAATGACATAAAAAAATGCACGTGCTTTAGTTCATATAAACAGCATATAAGACAACCTACCGAACAGCATAAGCAATCAACAAAGGACTATCGAAAGGAATCGAGTCATCTAATAACTTTAATCTTGTTGGTAGGTCTCCTTCTTCCATCTCCATATATGTAGGATTGGAACTTGCCATCTCTGAAATACAAAGCATTTCCCTCCCTTCATCTCTTGGCTGTAAATATTCAATTCATGAACATACTCATGCATCAATCATTAGTCACAAACCTACTATGTGCATCTACTATGTGCAAGCCCAACATTAGTTAAGCATTATAAGAAAAATAAATAAAAGAACAAGGTGCAGTCTCTACTTTTAAGAACCTTAAAATCAAATTGGGAGGGAGGTAAAGCATACTGAAAGTTTTAAACAAGACAAAGGAACAAATAACTAATATATCAGTGACTATCACCCTTAAAATAATGAGTATCTGGGGCTATATATATATATATATATCTCTCTACCATCACTATATATGTACATCACAAGCTATAAAGATCTACCATCAATGTCAAATTGCTCAATTTTTTCTAGAACTAATAACCCGTTCCATCTTTTAGAATTAAATTAATTAAATTCAGCAAAATTAATTGAAAAATATTTGATCTGTTTCTAAAAATATCAGTACAGCAAACATTCGTTCTCTGATGGAAGACGTGACTTTTGGAAATAGCCAAAATTCAATTAAAACAAAGTGTGGTGAATAAAGTGAGTGACGACCTAGTTAAAACTATTCGTGGTTTTTTTTTTTTTTTTTAGAAAAGATACAGATCTAAAGTAAAGTGAGTTTTTTCCAAGTAGTCTTCAATTGGCTCTGGAGACAAATCCCAAAGAACAGTTCCAAAAACTGTTTTCCATAACTAAAACTTCAATAGAAGGGGAGGGGGCCTACTCAACAGATTCTAAAGAGCAAACTATTAGTTTCTGATATTTCTGATATATCCATTTAAAAAAAAAAAAGTTGGTCAGGTGTGGTAGCTGACACCTCTGATCCCAGCACTTTGGGAGGCCAAAGCAGGAGGATTGCTTAAGGCCAGGAGTTCGAGACCACCCTGGGCAACATAGCCAGACCCCGTCTCTACAAAAAAATTAGCTGGGCGTGATAGCACATGTCTGTACTGGGGGTTGGGGGGTATGAGGTAGGAGAATCCCTTGAGCCCAGGAGTTGAAGGTTACAGTGAGCTATGATAGTGCCACTGCACTCCAGCCTGGGTGACAGGGAGAGACCTTGTCTCTTAAAAAAAAAAAAAAAAAGTCATTTTTTCCCCGATCAGTCTCATTGTTTCCCATTTGATTGTGTCAAGCAATAAGTACTTAAAAGAATTCAGAGGAGAAGGCCATCATTTAGAGCTGGAGAAGTGAGGAAAATCTTTATGATTGGGTGGAAGATAAGCCAGGCTTATCCACTTAAATTTAAGTAAGCAGCTACATCATCTCAGATTGACCACTATGCTTGCTCTAGCCAGCACTGGTAGTAACAACCACCACTCTAGCTGATGGACACCTTTTCTGCTATTCTCCTGTGACCAGGGTTGGACATGATCACATAACAGAGACAGAGCAAAATTTCCAATAAGTAATAATGTCACACATTTGAACCTATTTGAAGAGAAATAACTTGTCTTTTATTTCACATAAAAGACAATCTACCTCAACTCAGGGAAAAAAAGCTAAAATCGTTTCTTATGCTTTTAACTGCTGTATGTGAATTAAAGCAGATCTGTAACTATAGATCCATGTTTCTATCAAAAGCAAAAAGATCTTTAAGTCAAATAATAAAAAGCGTATCTCTATCTGTGGTTACTCACTTTTCATAATGAATGAAAAGTTTGCTTAAAGTCTAAACCAATTATTAGAAACATGGCATCTGCTATTCAAGCAGAATTCTGAATTAGGAAAATGCATCTCTTCAAAATGTGAGAATATAATGTAGAAAGGGCAGTGCAAGGTCTTTAGGGTGTGAGAGCTGGTTTCTATATCAGGATGACAAATAGTGTGACCTTCAGTAAAATCTGAGGCAGACACTGCTGGTTGTGCACCAAAGTCTCTGAGGCAGACATGCAAGCTCCACCCATATTCATTCTCTTCCTCCTGAACAGCTGGATAGGTTACATTTCCCAGTATACTGGGCAGCTAGTTAGGGTCATGTGACAGAATTCTCACCAACAGAAGGTAAACAGAAGAGATGTAGGTCACTTCCAGGCCAGGCCTATAAAACAGCATGTTCCACATGCCTTCCTCTGGACATAGCAACCCAACCTCAACCTCAAGTCCTAATGGGTGCTGGAGCTTAAAATAATAGAAGGAACTTGGAATGCTGGATTTCTACATAGAAGAGAGCTGCCCATTGACCTGAACACCTGTCCTAGACTGTTATATGAATAATAAACTTCTATTATGTCTGAGATATTACATCATGAGATATTTATTACAGCAGTTTAGCCTACTCAACTATTATCTCTCTGTGCCTCATTTCCTCCTCTGTAAAATGGAATGACAACACCTAAAGATTGTTGTAAGGATGAAATGAGATGATGCTGAAGTGTTTACCATAATATCTTGTACACAGTAAGTACTCAACATATAGTATACAGTATATTATTTCTGTATCAGTAACATGATACAGTTTCTGTATCAGTTACATGAGGGATTTTCTTATTTTTATATATCTGCATTTACAAACATTTCACTTTAACACTAACTTCTCCAGCGTTGCTATATTGTTTTCTGAATGTGACTGTGGGAGAAATAAAACTAATTTCTTATAATACGGTTACAAATTAAACCAATGTTTGAAGAATTACAAAAAATTTAAATGAGGGGAAAATAGGATGGAGGACTGACCAGAACAGAGGTGGTTTTCTACTTAAATCTTTTCTTTAAAACCCAAAATCCCAAAATGCTGCTACCCTCTACAACAATTTCTTTCTTTTTTTTTTTTCCTTTTAACTGTCCCTTTAATCTGGAGACCAATTTCTGTCTTTGATAAGGCAGTCTGATTATTACCTTTCAATCCTTCAATAAAAGTATCCCAAACAGAAGGACTGTTAGGGTAACTAAGCTTGATACTCTCCTTTGCCCTTTTCGGGTCCAGGAGAAAAAAGTACTTCTTCAGGAACTGACAAGCCGGAATTTCGGGAGAGCACTGCTGCAAAGTATAGTCCACATGTCCACTTGTGCTTTTGATCTTAGAATTCAATACATTCAATTCCAAACACAATGTTGTCAATTCAGCCAAGTCGTTCTGAAGACCCTTTGCTATGGTGCACGGAGAACACACTTGAAAAACGTCATCCAAGGGCTCCCTCGAATCACTTAGAGATTCACATGCTGTTTGATCAATAGTTTCTTCACCCCCTAAAGAGTTCCTTTTTTCTTTTTCATTATCTTCATCTAATATTCCCTTTTTTGACTCATTAAACAATAGCACATCCTGGTTCCATTTCACGGATGAGTTGCCAGTATCTGAAATGCCTGAAAAGTCCTTCATGGCAAATGTCTGTTCTAACTGTGAAAGCCACTCCTGTAAAACCATTCTCAGAGACTTGGGTTCGAATAAAATCAGGGGGTCCTGTAACTTGGTCCTATGGAAGACAGATAAGTATAAAACTTATGTTTCATGTATTTTTTTAAACAAATTAATTCATGCTGAATAAACCTAATTGATACAACATACTCATCTGCAATAAATGTTACCTTTCAACTCTTTATCTCAGCAAGATGATAGAACAGAAAACATTAACTTTGTAGTATTTTACTAATTCTTGAATGTGAATTCCAAATGAAGCTATCTCTGCCACAGACCATCTCTCCACCATTACTGATGATCTCAGAAAGTCATTTCCATTCCCTCTAAAACTTTCTCATTCATACTCACATTGCTTCTGTTGTTGCTACTTTAAGTTCCTGGAGTATGTCTTCTTCTGGAGGTTGACTAGTTACCTCTTTTTTCTCCCTACAAAAACACAAAACATAATAATATTCACAAGAATTAGAGAGGATCGGAGCTTTTTTAGACAAATATTTTTAAGTGCTTACTAAGTGGCAAGTATTATACTTCATGTTACATGAGACAAACAGCATATAAAAAGTGGTACGTGGCCTCAACGTGAGTAAGCTCAAATCAGAATAGGCTCTAATGAGAAAGAAAGGCACGCAAGCAACTAACTATAAAAAGAATAAACTGAATACTAAAAGAGCAGCATTTTAAAGCACATTGTGATATGAAAGCAGAGAAAAAATAATTATTCTGACGAGGCAATCAAGGAAGCATTCCTGAGGAGTTGGCATTTGTGTTACGAAAAATGGTGGAAAAGTATTCTAAGTGCAAGACACAGCAAGAAGAAAGGTAGTGAGGTATCAGAGCATACACCCAGTTCTCTGACAGGACTGGAATTTAGAGTGCTTCGAAGGATGTGCTTGGAAATGAGGCTAGAAAGGTAGCTGAGGTCAGGCTGAGAGCTGCCTGAAATGCCATGTCAAAAAAACCTGTACTTCTCCTTTTTAATATAAACATATGGATTCACTAAGTTATTCTGAAAATTAGACACCTTTTATCTCATCTGACTGCCCAGACATGCTGGGTCCATGGATCTTTCACTCTCAATTCCTGGATGAGTGCTGCTTGCCTTTAATGCCCAGATCCCCTGAACTATAAGATACGGCAGAAACTAGACAAACAAGATACTTTGCACTACGCTAGTCCCAGGGCTCTGCTACAACTCTACTGCATAAGGACTACACCACCAGCATATCATAGGAAGGTACTGACATGACTTCAATGCCAACTGTTTAATCAATGGTTTTCTTCATTGCCTAATGAGTCTCTTTTTTCTTTTTCATTGTCTTCATCTAATATTCCCTTTATTAACTCACCAAGCAACAGCACATCCTGGATCTTACAGGCCAGAGAGCATTCGTGACTTACCCAAGGTCACATGCTAGTCAGAAGCAGAGCCAGGACAATGCCTAGATCCTTGGTCATCCCACTCTTAATCTAATATTCCTCTGACATCTCAGAAGGTTGAAAAGATTACAGGGGAGGGAAGGGAGCAGTGCAGGGGAAAGGTGGAAAAGTGCTAAATTAAATCTCTCAATAGATTTGCTACAAGTTGATGTAACTTTTCAATACTTTGTGGAATTCACAATTTTTATGAGGTAAACAAACAATCTTCAATGCACAGGGTCACACATGTACCTTCTCCAACAGGACACAGTCTATCGATATTTTTC
This sequence comes from Indri indri, assembly GCA_004363605.1. NCBI lineage: Eukaryota > Metazoa > Chordata > Mammalia > Primates > Indriidae > Indri > Indri indri. The sequence continues at coordinate 456,233 of RJWJ010000043.1, forward strand.
AAACTGACAGCTGGCACCCCTAGAATTTACACAGATTCATACTTACTCAGTGTCTTCCTCCTTTGGGCAGACAACTGAACTCACATCCTCTTCACTTGATTGCTCATCCCCCCTGGCTTCCGGTCTCACTTTCAGATCAGGGCTTGTGTGAAGGGTGCCAATCTTCTCAGTAGTTTTACGCACAAAGCTAGAAACACTGGAAGTCACATACCAAAAAAACTACATGAAAAAAATCTTATTACTGCCAAGAATGAAAAATTCAGTACCTGAGTTTTCTATGTTCCTATTAGTCCTAGGAAGGCAACTTGGACTTAATAAAAAGAAAGACTGTTTATAGCAACTTCTCTAATCAACTATAGATTTCACATAAGGCCCATGTAAAACTTACAATACAATAATTCACTTCAGTTATTAAACTGCCCCAAGAAACCATGATTCAGTAGTAAAGAAAAGGTCTTTATTTAACTCTAGTTGTGCCTATTTCTGTCCACTTAGACAAAGTCAGTCATGTGATCATCAGCTTCATCCTTGTCAGAGAATAACAAAGAATCTCTTCATGAAACTCAGCTGCAAACTAATCCTAATATACCCTTCTTAACAAGCAAAATTTGTATCTAGTAAGATTCAGATAAGCAGTTAAGTAGCTGTACAAAATCTTCCCTCTCAAACTCTAATGCCAACCCTGGTCCCATGGATTAGCTAGAAAGATTTATGAAAACACTCCAACTCTGAGCCTAAACTGAGAAAGGATCAAGAAATGACTAAGGATATATGGAAACTATTCCGATTAGGGTTGAGAGAAAAACAAATTTTTTAATTTTTGCTCTGTCAGGGCGGGGCACCCACATCTGTATCAACTCAAATACCTAGCTACTAAAACAAAGGGGGAAACTAAATTCCCTAAGGCTGAAATGAGAAGTTAACAGCTTCATATGACAGGTTATGTGAGAAACATTAATAACTTAGAGACTCTTTTCTCATTTAAAATGTCTTTCCATTCTCAGCACAAAGTACCTAATGTGACAACTGAAGCAAAATCAGAAATGGAATTAAATGACAGGACTAATCGGTTTACCTTTCTTTGACAGCCTGAAGAGACACCAGGGGAGACGGAGAACGAAATGATAAGGGAATGCCAAAGGGGAGAAAAGTTTCATTCTTATCTGTCTCAAGCACCACTGAAGCATGAGAAACATTGTCTAATGAGGAGAATCAGGGGGAAAAGAAATAAAATTTGATCACATGGGATGGTTTTTAATCTTTAAGGAAATTCTGAAATGCATAAACCAAAAGAAATGAAGGATTCAATACCAAAATCACAACTGACCCAGATACAAATGGGGAGAACACAGGTTTACAAGATGCACAGGATGGTCCACATAAAACACTCAGGCAGGTACATTCATTTGCCTACTAACCCTGAATCCCCATAAGTCAAAAAGGAAGTTTAGAGTCTCTATTAATCTCTTCTCAACAGTTCAGTCACAGGAATACTCGTACACGGAAAAGGGAAGGCAATGACCCTCAAAACCGCAGTAACTTTTCCTTCCTGATGGAAAATAATTTGGTTAGTCAGGATAAAATCTTCCTACTCTTTTGGTTAATGACCATCTTTCTTAATCTTTCCAGTATTTTGATGCATGATCAAAATCAGGATCTTTACCAGCGTTAGCCCAAACACAAGGGAAAGAAAACTAAATAAAAACCCACTCTTCTAGTAGTGAGCAGATCTACAGGCCTGGATAGAAAGTCTATCGACATGCTAAAAATTATTAACACCTCATAGAAACTCTATGCACGAGATAATCCTCATAAGGAGGACTCAGAAAATAACAGCTTCACGTCAGCAACCAATAACAGACATATTTATCACCTTCGCTTCCATGTGAGCCACAACACTGATCTGGTGGCTCTTCTTCCTGATGTGAGCTGAATTCTTTAAGTCTCTCATCTTCTGAGAGGGTTTGGCTGTGAAGGGAGCATGAGTCTTCGTCTGACTGACTGCCTCTTCTACTACTAATGATACGATAAATACCAGAGTCCAAGATGCTGAAACTTTCCTAAAATGAGAAGAATTCCAAAAAAATCAAGAGTGAAAATTTCCTTTATAACACAATATAACTTTTCCAGAGAAATGCCAACACTAAAGTACAAAGTTAATAATGACAGTTATGGCTTATTAGAACAAACTGGTGAGCGCCTGGCAGCTGGGTCACTTGCTTGTGCTAGTGGCGTCAGTTGTCATATTTCTCTAGTTTGTCTTCGAAAGCATGGCAGTGAGAATGGGGTAAATGAGACAATCCTGAGCTGCGCTCAGACTCAAGTGAAGCATCTGAAAGCATGCATTAGGAGCATAACTTGTGCTGGAGGCTATTGAGGTACACCTGGGCACAGAAAATAATAAACAATGACAAAACAAATGTGGCTCCAACACACACCTAAATGGAGGCTTCATATGGCTGTCCAATTGCTGAAAGAAAAAAATCCGCCGCCCGCCCCCCTGACAAAAGTCTACAGGGAAAGGGCAAGTGTTGGGATCCTAGAGGTAAATGAGTATAACCTAAAGTAGAGAAATCTTATTCTACAACAAAACCCTTTTAAAAGTGAGAATACTTACATGTGATGAAATGGAGCTTCTTCTACTGCTACAAGCTGAATCCAAAGGTTCAAATTTTAAGATCAATTCCTCTAGTTGAGAAATTAGGTCACTACAGGTTGCATGGTCTAGCTGAGATTTCAAATGCTCCAATTTCTCTATAGTCAAAGTTTTTCTTGCCTGATAAAAGGATAAGTAAAAACCCAATGGAATAGCTTATTGTTTGTAACTAAATCTGTATTTAAATGGCCAATATATTGAAAGAGGTCTAATGTAGAACATAAAACTTCAAAGGTGCTTTAAGAAGGCTTAGAAGCTAGTGAAAGACTTAATGAGAACTATCTTAGGAATAAAGAATTTAATTAAGAATTACCATACACATAATCATCCCCCTTAAAAGCAAGTTCTGAAATTCAAGTAAATTTGTGGGGTAAATTCATCATTTTTTTAAAAATGGAAAATGTACCGTCTTGCTTACCCTCCATCCCCCCAGACATATCTATCATGCTTTCTCTGGGCATTTATTGCTGTATCTGTAAGTCATATAAAAAGGCCTAACGAAGACAAGCAACTTTGTAACACAATCCTACAAACTAGCATTGTTTTACTAACCCTTGATAAACACATCAATGTAAGCTCTGACTCACTCTGCTGGCAATGACAGAATTTTGGAAAAGACAGCATGTGCGAGCAGCCAGGTTCCACAGGCCTCTCCTTAGCAGGCGTTCCACACAGCGCTCCACAGATAACAGTGAGAGATGTGACACTTTCCCATTCAGGTGCAAACAGAACAGCTCATTCTTGTAGACAGCCACATCCTGAATCTCTACAAAAACCACAGGGGTGAACACACAAGATGTTAACTAAATACCTCTTTTTATATTTTTGCAAGGGCTGAAATTATTCTAATAAATTCACTTCCTATGTAGAGTTTGGCTTGATTGAATTTCATCTTTATTTTTATATAATGCTTACATTTCAATGAAAAAAATCATATTCTAAAAAGATCAAGAATAAAAGATGTGGAGAAAGAAATACATCTCTCTGATAAAATCCTATGTTTAAAATGCTATTTTCTGTGAAAAAAATTGGGACTTTAATAAAAGAGGATAACCTACATTAGAGACCAGACTGTAACAATCCTGCAAGTTACAACCTGGTGCTCACTGAATGGATTTTAACACAGTATGTAAATCAATAAACAGTTCATGAGAAAATATTGGTGTTAGCAGAATTTCTTGAAAGGGCTTAAAAAACTAGTTTTCAAGGGATATCCTTAAGGAATTTAATCTACAAGAAATCAACACAGATCATACCAGTAAATAATGATTTCTTTCTCTTTTTTTGGTTTTTTCAAAGTAGAAAAAGACTCAAAAAGTCAACAGGTACTCTCTACCAAGCATCGATGGTAAAAAGCTAAATTTCCCCAATTTCTGGCTTTAACCAAAAGAATACAGAGATTGATTTTCTCTGTCTCGGTAGCATATAATGGCTACTGTTTCTACAAGGATTTTTTGAACCCCAAACTATAAAGATACAAAATGGGAGTCACAGCAAGACTTCTAGCAGGTATAAAGGTTCAGGGCACATAGAGGGGGAAAAATTAACCCATTTGTTGCTTAGCAGTAGTTACTAATATTTAAGAATAAATGAAAATTGTATTTAAAGTTACCCATGAAAACTGGAGGACATTATGTTAAGTGAAATAAGCCAAGAACAAAAAATTAAACACCATGTGTTCTCACTCATATGCAGAAGCTAAAAAATGTTGATCTCACAGAAGTAAAAAGTAGAACAGAGGTTACTAGAGGCTGGGGAGGGTAGGGGAAAAGGGGAGATAGGGAGAGATTTGTAAAAGGTTATAAAATTACAGCTAGATAGGAGGAATAAGTTCTAGTGTTCTATAGCATTGTAGAATGACTATAGTTAACAAAAACATATATTTTCTTTTTTTTTAATTTCAGAATATTAGGGGGGTACAAACGTTTTGGTTACATAAATTGCCTTTGTATCATTTGAGTCAAAGTTATATGTGTGCCCATCCCCCACATAGTGTGCATTAAACATGTATTTTCAAACAGCTAGAAGAGAGGATATTGAATGTTCCCAACACAAAGAAATGATGAATATTTGAGATGATATGCTAATTACCCTGATCTGATTACTATACATTGTATGTATCAAAACATCACCATGTACCCATAAATAGGTATAATTTATGTCAATTAAAAATAAATAATAATAATAAATAAAATTACCCATGAAAAAAATAAATAGCTGAATACAAATTTACAAATGTATGTTTGGAAATACCCTAGAATGGGAAACATCTATGATCAATCTTTAAAAGAAATGTCACCCCACTCCATTTTTCAGCTTCTTACATTGCAAGAGAATCCTCCTACAATAACTAAATCTTTCACAATAATAAGATTAAAAATTACATAAGGAAGAAAAATTTAATTACCTTTGACCTCACTCCAAAGAAGAACTTGAACATTCTGAGGAATAAAAATATAAATTCCTCTTTCTGTCCAAGTCAGCACACAATGCTCACTGCAAGAGAAAGTGGAAGAAATCAAGAGAATTTGAGTTTGTTAAGATACAGAAGTTTATGATATAATTCCTGGAATTCTCCCATTAGCTATCAAGGTAAAATCAGACTGTACAAAGAAAACACAATAGTGATCCAGCTAATCAAATCCTAACACTTTTCTGTCTGTAACAGCCTTCTAAAAAAATAGCATAAAATGAAGCCAAATCGGGAAAATTCAGACACATACACTAAATATCTTCTAGAAAAAGAAAATGCTGATATCTGGAAAAAAGAAAAGCTTAGGGATGACTTACCTAATGTTTGTTAAAACAGTTAAATTTCCCATACTTGATACGACAGGGGCACACTTAAAACAAAGACTAACACCGTACTGCCAATCACTGCTCTAATGAGCCACTTTTAAGAACGGTAGTATTTCAACATCATTAGTTGTGTGTGGGAGACAAAAGGTTGAGAACATTTAACTATGTGCCAGGGGCTTTAATAAGTTCTCTCTCTATATTATCTAACTCCGTAGTAGCCCATCAAGGTAGGTATGTTATCCTTATTTTATAAAAAAGAAACCTAAGGCTCAGAGAGATGAAATAATATGCCCAAGGCCATTCGGCACGAATGCAAAAGAGTCAGAATTTATTCCAAGGACACTTTAGCTCTAAAATTGGGCTTTTTTTCTGTACACCTCAAAGAATCTTTCTCCTTTATTTATCTTTACTAACCCACCCACTATCCATCTGGAATCCTGATGATTCCACTTAACCGAATTCTCAAAAAGCCATACATTCCCTGACTGCCAAACCCAAAAACCCTTCATTATTTCCCATTTTCTTGACCCCAAGCAGCAGCCAACCCTACTGACTGTTCCTTCCTTCTTGAACCTCACCTCCCTGGACTCCAGGACACTGTACTTTCTTGGTTCTCTACCTTTCTCTCCAGTCCTCTGGTACTCTCTATCTCTGTCTATACTCATTTACATATACATGTAATTTACTCTCTCAAGGCTGCTACTATTTCTTATATACCACTGGTAATCCTCTTCTTACCCCTGGTCAAAACATTCTTCAACTTAGCAATGTTCTCATTCTAACCACCTTGCAAGGATCAGCAGTTCTACTCCCCTCTGAAATCCTCCCCCCACTGCCCACAGCAATTGCTTCTCCTCCCACACTCAACCTATTCCTTGTCAACCCTGCTCATATGGCACTTAATCATGTACTGCTCTGTCACATTTTTTTTTTTTTTTTTGTAGAGATAGGGTCTGACTCCATCACCCAAGCTGGAATGCAGTGGCATGATCACAGTTCACTGCAGCCTCAAATTCCTAGACTCAAGCAATCCTCCCACCTCAGCCTCTCAAGTAGCTAGGACCACAGGTGTGTGTCATCATGCCCTGCTAATTTTTTAATTTTTTGCAGAGATGAGGTCTCAAAATGTTGCCTAGGCTGGTCTTTAACTCCTGGCCTCAAGCAATCCTCCTGCCTCTCCTCCCAAAGTGCTGGGATTATAAGCATGAGCTGCTCCCAGCCGATATTCATAATATTATATAAGACAGTAGTAATGATGGAGGAAGGAATATGGTTTTACAACAGTACACGGGAACAAGTGTCTAATCTAAGCTTGCTGGAGGAGTCAGCGAAGGTTTCAAAGTGGCATTAATTATTGTTTAAGCTGAGGAGTAGGCAGAGCCAAATCACGAAAGGCTTTGTTTACCATGGCAGGGGCTGTAACAGAAGCTTTAAATAGCTACACTCAAAGGAATAACTATTGGTTCCAGAGAACCAAGCATACTGTGGCCTAGCTATCAGAAAACATACTCTTAGGTGAGGGACTTCCCCATACCGGACACATCACACCATAGTCAACAAATATTTATGAAGTGTGGCTGTGTGGTGGCTCACTCCTGTAATCCTAGTACTTTGGGATGCCACGGCAGGAGGATTGCTTGAGGCTAGGAGTTCGAGACCAGTCTGGGCAACATAGCAAGACCCTGTCTCTACAAAAATAAAAGTTAAAAAAATTAGCCAAGCATGGTGGCGTGCACCTGTAGTCACAACCAGTCAGGAGGCTGAGGTGGGAGAAATGCTTGAGCCCAGGAGTTCGAGGTTATAGTGAACTATGATCATACCACTGCACTCCAGCCTGGGCAACAGAGCAAGATCCTGTCTCTACAAAAAAAACACCCAAGTATCTATCATATGCCAGGCACTAGGCCAAGCATTGAGACTACAACAGTGTGAAAAAAACAAACACAAAACCCTCACAGAATTCACTGTTCAGGAGTAAGACAGGTATAAATATTGTATGAATATGTAATTTATAAACTGTAATAAGTACCATAAAGGAAGAGTGATAAAGGAGGAAGCGTTTTTAATATGCATTATCTAATTATGGGCAAATAAATAGCTGTCTTTCTCTAGTAACTTTCAGGATGAATTATAGGTTTATTAAAGTGTTATAAAGTCTATATTTCACTTTTAAATACTTCACTGTAGGTAGTGTAACATATACATAAATTAGTTTTTATCCTTACCCTTAGAGGCAATTAGTTAACATTTCAACTGTTTTTTAAAAAAATACATTCTAAGAATAGTTAGACTTTGAAAGAACCCAATCAGGAGTCCATACTCCAGTGCACCCTCTAAATAACACTTTCTGAATCTGCATTAGAGACCTTATTAATTAGCCTAAGGGATATTAGAAATAATTCTTCACTGATGAAATAAGTAGAGTTTAAGACACATAGACTGACTAGAAATCATACATTGGTACCCCAACCTTTGCAGAACAAGGGATAAGAACTGGCAGGCCCAGCAGTTAATAACCTTTAGAATGACACTCTTTTAGTAGATTTTGCACCTAATCCAACTAGAAGACTAGTTGAACTCTGACATTAGAATATGGCTGAACCTGGCTGGGCATGGTGGCTCACACCTTTAATCTTAGCACTCTGGGAGGCCCAGGCAGGAGGAATCACTTGAGGTCAGGAGTTAAAAGAGACCAGCCTGAGCAAGAACAAGACCCTGTCTCTACTGAAAATAGAAAGATTAGCCGGGTATGGTGGTGAGTGCCCAGGTGTGGTGGTGAGTGTCTGTAGTCCCAGCTACTCAGAAGGCTGAGACAGGAGGATCCCTTAAGCCCAGGAGTTTGAGGTTGCTATGAGCTAGGCTGACGCTATGGCACTCTAGCCTGGGCAACAGAGCAAGACTCTATCTCAAGAAAAAAAAAAAAAAGAAAGAATATGGCTGAATCTGACTTGAGCAGATCTTTTATGAAAGGTACTTATCAGAGTACCTAAACAGCAGAGAGCTGAAATTTCACCAAGCTTACAAGAAACAAGTTCTACAAATATTTTTGTGCCTACTTGCTGATAAACATACATCTGTGTGGCAGATTTCAGTCTGGGACTTGTTTTCATCGGAACATCCCACCAGGTAGGGAAGGTTATGAGAGAACAAGTACCCATAGCTCTTAGCCCTAATTGTCAGAAGTTCCTCAACAAGAACAAATTCTCTAATTGGTTTTGAAAGGGAAGGTATTTCTGAGATCTTTCCATTCCTCTCACATACAGAACATTTCATTTAACATAATTATTTCCTAACTTTCCAAAAATAATTTAGTGCAAAAACAACCTTAAAAAACTAACTGCCTCTGAAGAAGAAACAAAGAGAAAAAGGTAAGTCTTGTATTTTTCTTTTTTTTTTTTGTAAGGATCAAAGGGAGAAACTTACCTAAGATGCAAGAGTTTGGGGAAAGACAAAGACTGGGAGGATCCAATTGTATGATCATACTGAGGTTCTGATCTAGAAAGTAAACGTATCTGTTAAGGTCTTAATTACAACACAGAAGCATACTTCTCCCAATATTGGAAAACTTTTGTCTCCAAAACAAACCCAAGAGCCTAACTGCATCTGCCCTTATTCAACTCACTCTAATCATAGGAAAGATAATTGATTAAAGACTTTTTGGTTTCTCTGAATCTTTTAATAAAAATTCAACTTCAGGCCGGGCGTGGTGGCTCACGCCTGTAATCCTAGCACTCTGGGAGGCCGAGGCGGGCAGGATTGTTTGAGCTCAGGAGTTCGAGACTCAGGAGCCTGAGCAAGAGCGAGACCCCGCCTCTACTAAAATTAGAAAGAAATTCATCAGCCAACTAAAAATATATAGAAAAAAATTAGCCGGGCATGGTGGCACATGCCTGTAGTTCCAGCTACTCAGGAGGCTGAGGCAGAAGGATCACTTGAGCCCAGGAGTTTGAGGTTGCTGTGAGCTAGGCTGATGCCACGGCACTCACTCTAGCCCGGGCAAAAGAGTGAGACTCTGTCTCAAAAAAAAAAAAAAAAATTCAACTTCACTCTTAAAAAGCGTAATAAAATCTTTAACACATATAGACCAGCAGAGATTTTAACCCAGTCCTTCCATATGGGTTCCTCAAAAAATCCCAACCAGCCATACAAATCATTACCTTAGATTAATCACAGGGAGAGGTGGCAACGAGAGGAGTTTCTTGAACTGATGTGTGCTTATAACTTCCCCGTCAAAGTTCACTTCCCATATCCTGGAGCCAGGGCGAGCACAGTATATCAGAGGTTGCTGACCCCCGTAACATCTTTCAGGAAAGAAACAAGCTCCATATTCTCCATCTCTTTCCTTGTTCCCAATTTTCCAAAACTTTTCTCTAATACCCAGAAGAGAAAGCAAGCATGTTTACTTACAAAAAAAGAGTAAAAATCCATGGCACTACAAATCAGCACGGCTGTAATGACCTCACCCACAATGTCTTCTCCTTCATTCATACTAGTGATATACTGACAAGAATAGAATGGAAAGGTCAAAATAGGGTTCTGGGTCTGATTTTCCATTAACCATTTCTGTGACAGAAAGCAAACCATTTCACATTAGTACTCAATTATTAGCCACAGAATAAGTGGCTCAGAATTAATGTGACGGCCCCTTTCAAATCTAAAAAGTGAGTGCTAACAAACCATTTCATATACCCTTGACTCCTGCTGATTGCATTTCAAGTCACTTTGTAAACCATTCTTTGCATACTCCATGGAAGCTACTAATCTACCTCTCCAACATTGTCTCCAAGCCACTCCCTAAGCATAGACATCTTTCCTCAAAATGCCAGGTCCTTCTGAAACTCTGTACCTTGGAACATTCTGCACCCTTAGGATTATGAGTAAGATATATTAAAAAGTTTACCACAGGCCGGGCGCGGTGGCTCACGCCTGTAATCCTAGCACTCTGGGAGGCCGAGGCGGGCGGATAGTTCTGAGCTCAGGAGTTCAAGACCAGCCTGAGCAAGAGCGAGACCCCGTCTCTACCAAAAATAGAAAGAAATTAATTGGACAGCTAAAAATATGTATAGAAAAAATTAGCCGGGCATGGTGGCACATGCCTGTAGTCCCAGCTACTTGGGATGCTGAGACAGTAGAATTGCTCGAGCCCAGGAGTTTGAGGTTGCTGTGAGCTAGGCTGACGCCACGGCACTCGCCCCAGGCAAGAGAGTGAGACTCTGTCTCAAAAAAAAAAAAAAGTTTACCACACTGCCTGGGGAAATGGAAAGTAAGAATGATGAAGAAGTTGTCTCCTCCTAAAAACTCTCATTACTTATTCTTTATGACTTAGTTCCATCATTCTTCCTCTGAGAAACTTCCTTGACTCTCATATGCTGCATTGCATGCTTCCTGTCTGTGCTTCCATAGCACTTACTGCATTATAGATGGTAATTTTATCTATCTGAAGAGTTGATTATGACTTTTCAGGACAAAGGCCATTTCCTATTCTTCTTTAGTTGAATTCCCAGTATATAGCACAGCATCTGACCCACAGAAAGCACTTAATACACTGTAGTGCTCCATAAACTCAATCTCTTTAATGGAGAATGATCTAATATGCTCTCTAGCATGAATTTACTAGATGACCTCAGATAATTCAATAAATAATTCTGTACTTATTTGCTTCATGAATAAAATATAACATCTGCTTTACTGTAAGAAAATGGATGTCAAAGTGCTTTGAAATATACACAGAGCAATACATGAAGTTACAGTTTTACTTACATTCCTTATTCAGGAAATAAAATATATTTCTTGTTTATTTTATATCCTCCATGATGCCTAGTACAATGCTAAGGATCCAGAGTACAGTAAATGTTTGCTGAGTGAAAAAATGCAGTCAATTCATTCTCATTTGCACTGTCATTAATCTTACTTTCTACATTTTCAAACAAGTATGTGACAGGCACAAGGTTAGATATTTTCATATACATTATCTTACTCCTTAAAACTATCTGTATGAAGCGAATTCATATCTATCGCTGTGGTTAGTCACTAGGAGTCCCAGTTGTTTTTTTTTTTTAAATGCCATTTGTGGTGAATTCCCTGGTGTCCTAATGGTTAAAAATGCTGTTTGTTAGGAGGGAACATAGGTTGAACAAAAAAATATTTTTTTCCAACTCAAATAAATTTTTAAGTTACTGTACTATCCATGTCCCTGAAAACTGAATTCTAGGTAATAGAGTGGGCATTTCTAAACGTGTTATTTTTGCAACAGGTTCTATGTTATTGTCATCCAACTCTAGTTACACCCCTGTGAAGTGGGTACCTATGGTTCATCATACAATTCTCCCTTCTCTTGTGTATGCTCAAAATTCTCCACAACAAATTTTTAAAAGGAATGTTCCTGAGAAATATGGTGGCTGGCCAGGGCCAGTGGAAAAAAAAAAAAATGGGGCAGTGAAAATTTCTTGCAGTGAGAATGGCTGAGGAACTTTGGTACAGTTATACACAATATTCAATTCAAGCTGTTTCCTATTTTGTTCTAGTATTCCACAGCTACCTCTAATACACTTCTTTGCCATTCATTGTACCTTTGGCTCCACCCTTGAGATTTTGGTGAAATATTTGTTAGCTTCACAAAGCTCTTAACTAGTCTTCATCCAATTTTACCTTTTAGTAAAATTCTATTAAATACAAACAAATTTCAAAAACAACAAAATTCAATCAAGGAAGCCTTCCCGATATCCCATATTGAAGCAGGCCTTTGGCCTTCTCTCATGGCACTTACATCGTGCCTCACGTTAGGGGGTTCACTGAATACTTGTCTTAGTCACCCACTGGACTGTTCAGTCTCCTCTACTCTCCGACATCAGCTCTCTGCTCTCTAACATACCACTGGCTCCTTACTAATGTCTGTATACTTGATTGAGGGGTTTGGGTTAGATAACATCTAAGTCCCTTCTGGTTCCAAAATCTTGTCTTTCTGATGACTGATGGTTGGTCAACATACCTCTCAGTGTCACACAAGAAGGATCGAGTAAGTGAAGATATAAGTAGTCTTCCATCCAAATAATCTAACTGGACAACACAGGAGTCAACTGTTGTTATTGTCTGAACAGGAAACATCACAAAAGCAGCAGCTGCCTAAAAGGGATGTGAGAAGGAAATAAAGTTTACTTCATCATAACATATCTCCTCCTCTTTACCTTTTAAATGAAAGTAACTTGGATAACACAATAAAATTTTTAAACAGGCCAAAATTTAATTTGTTTGTAAGGATATGAAAATTTCACTCATTTAAAAGTTTTGTGAAATCATTTGGTACATACCTGCAGAAGAGAATTCTGAAGGCTCTCTTTGTGATTATTTAATCATAGAGGTTGGGATGAAAAAGATGAAGCAAGTTTTAGAATACATGAGAGAATTTTTCACCTGTAAATGATACCTCTCCTTTTCGGAAAAGGACAAATTAAGTCTATACTATGTGTAGGGTTTCGATTGTATTTTTGACCAAAAATAATTGTGAATCAAATGATAACTTTGATAGATCATGATGGCCAAACCAGAAGAATATTCTTATGTGTTAATTTAAATAAAGTAATTTACAGCCAAGCACAGTGACTCACACCTGTAATCCCAGCACTCTGGGAGGCCAAGGAAGGAGGATCACTTGAGGCCAGGAGTTCAATACCAGCCTGGGCAACATAGCAAGACCTCATCACCACAAAAAATTTAAAAATTAGCTGGGCATGGTGGTGTGCACCTATAGCTCCAGCTACTTGGGAGGCTAAAGCAGGAGAATCACTTAAGCCCAGTAGTTTGAGGTTACAGTAAGCTATAATCAGGCCACTGTACTCAAGATTAGGTGACACAGAGAGAGATCCAATCTCTCAAAAAAAGGAATCTTGCCAATAGTAGTTAGATCTCTTCTTTTCTGCCAGGATCCCACACAGAAATAAGCCAGTGAGAGACAAATCCCCCACTTCTGATATAATGGCCTTGGAAAAGCGTGACAGTGAAAAGCTGGTTTGTTGTGTCTCAATGACAGACTAGAGCATTCTGTTAGAGTAACCTGAGTCTAAACCTTTCTCTCCCGCAATAATTGTGGAAGGAAGGCTGAGGACCCACACAACAGAGCACAAAACAGGGGTGCCTTTAAGACTCCATTCATAATAAGTTTCTCTCCATCCTGAGAGAAAATATTCTTAGACCCATGAGTTTCTTCTACACAGGGACCAGAAGAGCAGGAGCCTAGGTTTGGTGCCATTTCTATGTTTGCCATTTTATTCACATAACTAATAAACAGATGTCTTTTCTTTCCTAATAGCCTTGTATTAAAGAATGCTTTGTTTAAATGAGCCATGCAGGTGGAATTAGGGAGTACTGCTTTAGATAATGCACAAATTATTGAAGTTAGCTCACAGAAGCCATTCTGTAACAGTATCAAGCCACAACAGGCCACCATATGTACTACATACAAACAAGTCTGCTCAAAGTCTCCAAGTCTGGGCTCTCAATCAGTCCCCCAAGAAATACAGTAGATAAAATCACATGCTTTAATTAAAAATTCTGTAAGACAACACCACATACACAAAGAACTGGACTGGTTCTCACCTTTGCTTGTTTAGAAGTGTTGAGTTTGATGGCAGAAACTTTCCCCACATGATCACCTACAAAAACTCTAAGAATAGCTGTATCCCAACAGAGAGCTGTAACTTTTCGGCCTTTGTGTTCTGAAGACACATAAATTTGTTCTGGTTTCCCACGACGCTCTTGATTTAATTCCCAAACAATTACAAGACCTTGACTGCAAAAATTGAGTCACAGAAGCAAATTTTTGGCAATTATAAAAAAAGGTACAATTTAATTGCATTACAATATTAACTATTTAAATATATGCAAACTTTTCTTCTTCAGAAAAGAGGAAGTAAAAAGTTGAGGTATTAACTTACTTGCCTTAGTCACCAAACCAGCATAATAGGAGAAATTAAATATTCTAAACTGTCTCTGTTCTTTTCTCTTGCAAGGCCTTTAAAATTTTGTTGCCTCAAATCAGCATTTTCCACAAACATGAAGGTGACCAACTGCCTGTCCTGGTTTGCTAGGTACTGAGGGGTATCCACGCTAAAACTGGGACAGTCCTAAGCAAACCAAGATGGTTGGTCACCCTAACAAACACACTTATCAATTTAAAATGCATCTGGAAAAGAACAGAGCTTTAAAACAGTTTCTCACCTGGTAGCCACAGCAACATAATCATCATCATGTAAACAACAGGCAACCTGAGAAATTGCACCTTCCTAGAGCACAAAAGCAAAAATTATTTTGTAAATCTAAAGTTGTATAATCTTCTTTTATTCCAAATGATTGTTTATATTGCAGAAATCCACATTCATGAGACTTGGAATGGCATTTGACAGGACTGCCCTTAATCTTACCCTGTGTGAAAGAAAAAGCCTGTGCTTCCAGCCTTCTTTCTGAATGAGATGGAGTCCTCCTCCTGAACTGCCCAAAGCCAACCATTTCCGAGACACAGCTATGCTCGTGCACTAAAAACATATGGAGAGGTTAAGTGTGAGATAATCACAGCAACTTAATCAAATAGACTATTCTCCAAATTAAACACTGAGGATTTATGGATCAGGTTCCTCCCCTCACTCTACCCCCTGCACAGATGGACAAAACATAATGGCACTTACTTTCTAATTCTGGATTAGTGGAAAATACTGAAGAAAGAAGATTTTGTTTTTTAAACTTTTAATTGAATCTGAAAAAGGCTGAATAAGCTCAATTGCATAAATGAGTAATTTTCCCTCGGCAAAGCCAGTTATTAGACCATTTATATTTTGTGTAATTTGGCTAGGTCATTCCAATGCTGACCACAATGGAGGAAGACCAAGTAAGTTACCAGGAGATAAAGCAACCACTTTTAATCATTTAAATCATTTCTGGTCTGTATAATCATCACAAAACACCCACAGCTCTTGGAGCAAGTGAGACTACAGAGGGCACAGACACAGGTCACTATCATGTCTCCCCACACCCCCGGCCTGCTGATTTCTCTCCTTATCCACCAGAGAAAGCAGTGGTCATGCTGTGCCTAATACTCTGTGGCAAGCTAGTGGATGACTAAGAGATTCCAAATCCTCTTCACCTTTGTTGCTTTTCCCCAGAGAAGTTGTAAAACCTAAATATTCACCTTCCCAGTTTCCCAGGCTGCCAGGTGTAACCATGTAGCTCAATCCCAGCTAATAAGACTAAGCTTGCTGCGGGCTTCTCCAGAAGCTTTATCTTCCCAGAAAAAGGGAGAGCCTGCAGAAAAGAAAGCTTTTGCCCTTGGTCCCCTCTTTCTTCCTTATGAAGCTAATGAGAACCGTAAGACTCGAGATAGGACACATACTGCAAATGTGAGGAAAAGCTAACATATGGATAATGGTAGAACAGGAAGGATGGAGTGTCTTCAGTGATATCACTGGGCCACTACACTAAACCCAGAAACACTAACTTCCAATGAGATTATAAACGTCTTTATTGCTTAAGCCCCTATTAGTAGGTTACACTATATTGTAACTTGCAACTAAAAAAATTTCTAACTGATATCAACCCTCACAATTGTTGCTCGTATTACTTTGCCTATCATTCCCTATTCTTCCTTTCCTCAGAGGCCAGAAAGGTGCTTTGGGGTGGCAGCAAAAGTGTAAGCATCAAATTATTTTGGAATTGGTTATGAGACTTTGTTCTTCACCGTGTCATTCCTGGGTTTAATCAAAAGAACTCAGAATTTGAGGCAAATAAATAGTTATTCCCACAGAGCTAACTTCTGCCTTGCTCCCTAAAACAGAAGTTACATCAAATTCCCTGTTTTGGAATGATCTTACTATAACTGCAGTGGTTCAAGTTATTCAAAATGTAATGGGGTTGCTGGGCTCAGAAACTGATACCCCAAAATATGGTGCTTTGACATGCTGAGAGGCCTTAGAAGCTGCCTCAAAATCAAAGTCCCTCTAACCTTGTCTTGTTCACCACCTCCCTGCAAATGTAGGGTGGGACTCTCTCCAGAATGTCTTTATTTGACCAAGAAAGCTTCCTTCTAAAAGAAATGCAATTGTCTTAAACCCCCTTCCTAGGGATCTCATCAAATAATCAGGAAAGATCAATCACAGGAGGAGAGAAGAGACTGGGAGTCATCACCACACCCAGACAGACTTTCCATCTATTCTTCTGAAGGCAGCTCCAAGAGATTACCAGGGGGACTTTATGTGCATAAGACAGATTGTTCCCACAAAGTTCCATCCCTCACCTTCCCATAATGTCTGCCTCCCACCTACCAGGCCCATGCATGCTCCCAGATGATTCACCGTTGCCCAGTAGAACTCTCTATACTCCCATCTCCCCACTCCCCTATGAAAAAGAGTATATAAGCTTCTATACTGGATTACTGGGTAATCATTCTCCTGTGATTCCCCTGTACCATGCACGTTAAAAAACTTTTTGTATGCCTTTTCTCCTATTAATCTGCCTTTTGTCAGCTGATTTTCAGTGAACCTTCAAGGGGTGACGGGGAAGTTTTCTCTTGGTCCCTACAGGGTATACTCATTTATACTATTTTATTTTCAATTAAATACATTACTTTCTGAAAGAAGACAGCAAGATTACTGAGCAGCAAAAACTAAGCAATCAGTGTCAGGGTTTCCAGGGGTGGTGAAGAATTCAAAAGACAGCTCAAGGCCAGGCGCGGTGGCTCAGGCCTATAATCCTAGCACTCTAGGAGGCCAAGGCGGGAGGATTGCTTGAGCTCAGGAGTTCAAGACCAGCCTGAGCAAGAGCGAGACCCCGTCTCTACTAAAAATAGAAAGAAATTATCTGGACAACTAAATATACATATATATAGAAAATATTAGCCAGGCATGGTGGCGCATGCCTGTAGTCCCAGCTACTCGGGAGGCTGAGGCAGTAGGTTACTTGAGCCCAGGAGTTTGAGGTTGCTGTGAGCTAGGCTGAAGCCACGGCACTCTAGCCCAGGCAACAGAGTGAGACTCTGTCACAAAAAAAAGAAAAAAAGACAGCTCAAAAAGTAAATGAAGAAAGAGCTATGAAAATCCTACTTCTATGTAAGGTGTAGATCTAAAAGGAAGAAGCCGAGGCAAAATTAATATAGAGAGTTTATTTGGGCCAAGATTGAGGCCTGCAGCCTGGGACACATTTCCAAGTTGCCTTGGGGAGTACTCTGGAGAACAAGAGAGACTCAAGTTTTCAGGAGATGGGGTGATTACAAACATTTACCAGGAATTCTCATTGGTTTACAGAAATAATACTGGTTAGCGATGGGCTATGCATTGTTGAACTATAAGGTTATGGCATTTTACGGCTACTTGGCATCAGTTAGTCTAGTGCCTGCAGAGCAAGTGGCTTCAGGAGGTAATTATTTAGCTCAAGGGGGAGTGACATAACTGCTGTTTCATTCCAGTGCCTCTCTGTGTCTGATAATTTAAAGGGGCTCATACTCCTCAGACAAAAAGTTTCTTTTTTCCACAAAGTTATGAATAACACAAGCAAGAACACCCAAGATTCCACAAAACATAAGGAACAAGACAGCAGGGGCACACGTGACAGAGAGCACACAAAATTATAAATATGAAACTGGTACAAGAATCAAGAAATTCACCTTTAGACGACTGGAGTCCAGACGCAGGGCTGAGAGTAATGGATCCAGAGACTCAAACTCTGTGAGAACATGGCTGTAGGACTCTGGTATCACTGGCACAAAAGTCATTTAGCCAGAAAGTTGAAATTTCCTGAGTGATAGGTACAGAATTCCTCCCCTAAATAAAACATACAGAAATATAATTTAGGAAGCTCACCATTCAATCAGCATGCATTTAATAAGTATGTGGGGAACATAAGGAAACATGAGAAAGGGACCACGATCCCTACTCCATAGCTGCTTAGCATCAAGGTGGAAAGAAAACACATAGGTAACATCTTACGCCATGGTGTGCTAACACCGTCATTCATTCCCTGACCCTAAAACTCCCAGAGTAACAGGTCCAGATTCTCAAAGCCCTCCATAATCCTATCCCCCTTTATTACCTAACTGTGGGAGTTGGTAGAATGGACACAGTAGGATTTAAAAGGAAAATTGGTCAGGCTCCTCTGAGGTAAAATATTCATAGCCAGCTCAATGCTGCATTTCTATAAGTTAAAATTTTCTTCTGTCTTTAAGAGCTCCTTACTAAAATGCTATCTTCTGTAAAGGCCTCAAATTATAAACCCTTATTAGCAAGCACTACAGTTATCAGGTAACAATTGAACAGTACGTAATAGATATAAGCCTCTGGGCCTCTGTCCAGCCTAGCAGGGTCTCAGGAGGTATGTTGAATGAATGAATGCACCTACTAAGTGAAAAGTAAGCAGCAGGAATCAGAGCACAAAGAGTAAGAGCTTTAACAAAAGAGACCAGACAGGAATGAATACAGATAAGAATACAAGGTAGCAAATGCCAAATACCCCATGAGGACTTGGAAAACTAACGCAAGAGTTTTTAATCTGTTCAACTACTCTCAAGTGCACATTTTTGTCAAATTGTACCAATTTTCCAGAAAAAAAGGAAAAAAAAAAGAAAATTTAATAAAATTCTACCCATTAATTTTAACTTTCCTCAATCATTTGCTACCTGCCAAATTAAAAAGCAATTTAATACAACAGAAAAATTCAGAAACAACTGTTTATACTTAATTGCTTTTTGTTTATACTTTGTTTTGTGTTCTTGACTTTAACGAACATTATGTATTTATTCATTTATTCAACACATACTGAGCACCACCTATGTGCCAGGGATTGTTCTAGGTCCTGGAGATAACAATGGAGGATAAAACAAAGACAGAACCCTTCAAGAGCATACTTTCTAGTGAAAAAACATATAGAAGCTTATGATATTTTTTACTGCATACACATAATATGGTATTGTCTTCTGCTATTAACATTGTTCTCAATACAACTAGACCTTTGCAAGGAGAATGGTGTTCTAAAAAAAAAAAAAAGGAAACTTTAGTATGCTTATATTCAAAATATTTGAGAATTCCTGATCCCCATCTAAGAAAAATATTTCCTCATTCTTTTCATTCATTTTATTGAGTACCTAGTCAAACATCAGAAATGGGGGGGGAACAAGTCAAGTAAAATAATTCCAGAAATCAGTCAGTTTATAATTAAATAGGGAGACAAAGACAAATACCACACACACACACACACACACACACACACACACACACACACACACACACAGGTCTTATAAGGGAAACATAAGCAAAGTGCTGTGTTAGAACTTAGAGGACAGAGGGATCACATTGAAATAAAGAGAACCGTAGAAAACTTCCCAAGGGAAGTAGCACTGATGCCGAGCAGGTTTTTCTCCCAAAGAAAAGGAAAAGAGTAGCAGGTAGGGCAGCAACAAGCAAAGATACAGAGATGAAAAAATGCAGAATATATTTGGAGAATACGAGTTTAGTCTTTGGTTGAAACATCAGATACAAGTAGTGGAATAATGAAAGATAAAGCTGGGACAGTAATTTGGGCCCAAGTTACAAAATGCTTTGAATTTCAAACCAAGGAACTGAATTTGGCAGGCAACAGAAAGGCACTGAAGAATTTGGTGTTGGGAGGTCACATAATTTCTGTAAAGTGATGTGGGCAGATGCTAGAAAACAAGGACTTGGCAAAAAGAGTGGGTGGTGAGGAAGTAAAGATAAAGCATTCCAATTACTTAAGAAGTCTGGTGGAAAAGGAGAAAACCTCATGACTTTCCAAAAAGGGAAGACTCAGATGGATTAGCAGGTAGTAGCTAAAATCAGAGACTTGTTTTATTTTTTCAGAGACAGGGTCTTGCTCTGTGGCCCAGGCTAGAGTGCAGGGGCACAATCATAGCTCACTGTAGCCTACAACTAACTCTTGGCCGCAAGCAATCCTCCCACCTCAGCCTCCAGTAAAAGCAGAGTCTTTTTTTGTTGTTGTTGTTGTTGAGACAGAGTCTCACTTTGTCACCCTGGCTAGAGTGCAGTGGTGTTACCATAGCTCACTGCAACCTCAAACTCCTGGGCTCAAACAATCCTCCTGCCAAATAGCCAGGACTACAAGTAAGCCGCACGCCCAGCTAATTCTTTTCTATTTTTAGTAGCGAAGGGGTCCTGATCCCGCTCAGGCTGCTCTCAACTCCATACCTCAAACCTCAAGTGATCCTCCCACCTCAGCCTCCCAGAGTGCTAGGATTACAGGCGTGACTCACCACGCCCAGCCTAAAAGCAGAGTCTTTAAAACGAAAGTGGACTGAAGATACAAGAAAAAGATAAAACCATGGTACAAGATCCAAAAATGATAGAAAGAAATGATATCAAGACCATAATGTCTCTTTCACTTGTGATCTTGAAACAAAGAAACTGAGGTATATAGGCCATTTTGTTTTGATCTCTGTGAAAAGAGAATATACTGGAAGTTATGACACAATGGGAGAAAAGAATCTAGTTTCTTCCTAAAAAAAAAAAACAAAAAGATTTAACGGAGATGAGAATGAAAATAAAACAGCATAAGTAATGTTAGTTCTCAAGAGCAGTTGTTGGGTGACAGTGTTAAACCACCTCCAACTTTATACCTTTCTTTACGTTAACTCTCCATGAAATGACTGATTCCCCTCCAGCTCTTTTTATCCAAATCTACCCAGCCTCCAAGATCCCATGTAAGCCCCATTTCTCAGAATTCTCAAGGTGGAAGAGGATTCAAAGGTAATTCTGTGCACACATCTACCAAACTCAGAAATCGGTTTTGCCCTAGATCCCTGACATTTTCAGCAATGGAAAGAAAGCACTCACTCTCATGACACTGCCAATTCCAGTACTCCACAGTGCTCACTGATACAAGGGCTTTTTAATATTGGGCTACAATCTGATCGCTTAGAGCTCTTAGCATTATTCCTAACTGTGGCTTCTACAGTTGAATAAGTCTACTCTTTCCAAAATAACCCCTCAGTATTTGAAAAGCATTATTAGGTCTTCTAAAATTTTAACATTCCCCACACTTCCACCATTCCTGATGTGACAATTTCCAAATTCTCCATTCTGGTCAACCTTTGACAGAGGCACTTTAGTTTGCCTGAAAATGAAGTGCCTAGAACTAAACATAATACTCCTTAAGTAGCTGGATGAGCCCAGAATAGAATAGAAACACTAACTTCCTCAATCTGGACACTTACTTTCTATATTACATGCTAAAATAGCTGTGTTATTAAAGCGACCATGTTACACTGTTGATTCAACAGAGCAGTCAACTAAAACCCAAAGAAATTTTTCACATAGTAAAATCTTCCTAGCCAGTACCCAGATACAGTAGAATTGAGGTCAAATTGAAAGCTGCTATTAATCAAATGCAACAATGGACATAATAAAAAGTACCTAGAAATTTACAGGCTCAGTACAAACAAGAATAGCAGAACGCTAATTGTTCAAGCTGGGTTGCGTATACATAAGGGTTCATTTTATCATCCTGTCTGCTTTGTCTAAGTTTGAAATTTTTCATAATAAAAAGCTTTAAAAGTATACACTTTAAAAGAAAAACCTCTGTACAAACCTTCAATAGCTCTCATTCTTATACAATTTTGTGATTTATCTCATTTTACCCCTCTATTCTCCAACTGTATTGGACCATCTTTTATTTCTCTTTCACTCTATAAACTTATTGTGCCTCTATGGTTTAATATATGCCTGTTTTTTGAATCTTCCCCCATTTAACAAAACCCTATCTTTTTGCAAAGCTGAGTTTAAATGTTTCTTCTGTGAAGTCTGTCACAGCTCCAGCTTCGCAAAAAACTAAGCATGCAGAAGTTATAGACAAACGCTTAGCAAAGACAGCGAAACAACTGGGAGACTGGCTTGCCCAAGGGTCACAGAGTTCATAACAGGGAGAGCTGAGATTAGAATGCATCTCTCCTGAATCAAGATCTAATCATCTTCCCATTTGCCTGCGTGACTTGATGATAACGCAAAACAGTACAGTGTTCGCTGCTCACAAATCAAATGCAAATAAATCAGTTTTCCCTTTTGCCCCACTAGATGCATGGAAAAAAAGGGGACGCGAAAGGCACAAGAAAGGGAACAAAAATTAAATGATGCGAAGGTTAAGTACCAGATTTCCTCATGTTCATAATGGAATCTTTCTATCCAAGAAGATCAGAGAACGATTCTCCGCCAAAGACAAAGAAACGGAGACTCACTCATTCATGCACTCATTCATTCATTCACCGGAGACACAATGATGAACAAAATACAGTCCCTGCCCATAAAATGCTTCTCGCCTAGCAGAACTACCTTTTTAACAGCAGTAACTTTAATACTGTATTCAGATCTCTTGATGAGAAGAGCCCCAGTAACCAAGTTTTCAAAGCCAGGCGCACAGACCAGCAACCGAGAGGTCCGGGCCCCGCTACACCACATCCAGGCCAGCAGCTCCCACTCTCTGCGTAACGCACCTACTCACCCGGCTAGCTGCCGGGCCACTAGCAGAGGACTGAAAGCGGAACCTGAATTTCAGTCTTCCCTCCCGCTCCTCCCCTTCCTGGCTTGCGTCATCAAGGAGCGCCGGGGACGCGGGGGCAACGCTGTTAACGGCACTTCCTCATCACGTGACGGTCCACGCCCCCTCCTTGCGCGTGGTCCCTCCCCCTCAGGTCGCGGTCGCGATTACGCTCTCTACCGCCTGGAGTCCGAGGGCCGCCGCAGGCTGAAGAGACTGCATCGACCGGAACCGGAGGAGCTCTAGGCCGAATGGGTGGGCCAGCCAGGATCCTGGGACCTTTGACCGCTCGAGACCGGAGACACGAAAAGAAACAGGCGGGAACCGGTGGGGGAGGGAGGGGACCAGCGGAAAGTGTCATGGCGGCCACGCTCTGGGGTCACGTGCCCCAGGGGCCGCCTTGGTACTTCCGGTCACGTGCCCTCAGACTCCTCGCAGCCAGCGATGGAGGCGAGACCCCCCAGTAACAGAGGCGGTAGCGACTGCTGCGGCCGCTGGGTTTCAGCCTCTTCCCAGCAGCGGCTCTAAGCAGCACAGCGGAACTCGACCCGACCCAACCCAGTTACTCCCTGCCCAGAACTGTAGCTCCCACCTGGTAAGTTTAGACCGAAGAATGGGGTTGGGTGGGCGGGTGAGAGGAGCTGACAGGCCCCGGGACCGCTGGACGGCGCGGATTCTCCCCCTTTTCCCTGCGTCGCTGTCGCTACAACGCCCTAGGCCGCCGGCTCGTTTGCCCTTATCCTGAGGCAGAGAAGAGGCGACCTCTAATCTACTTACCTAAAGGAAGCCTCCCCTTCTACTGGGGAAGGGACTCGAAGATTTACCCAAAGCTAGGATCAGATTTGGCTTATGAGAATGAAGGAAGTGGAGGCCTTTCCCAGTCAGAGAAGCCCTTCCCGTTAGGAAATGTGCTGTTAAGTCTCGGTTTCTGTAAGAGAAAAGCTCTCACTTTGGTGTCCGCATACCATTTGCTTCCGCCTGTCAGTCTTACCGCTCTTAAATGCCTTAACACGTGCCAATCCACACACCCCTAATTTTGGTCATGCCTAATTTCATTTTCATATAATGATGAAAAACAGACTATCAGTACCTGGAGGTATATACTTACTTTATAAATTTTCTAATGTTCTCAAAGGCTACATTGGGACTAGGTGTTTCCCATTGACTTTTAAACGCCCACTTTAGCGTTTAAATGGGGTGAGGAAAGGAAATATAGAAACTTAACCTTTTGGCCGGGCAGGGTGGCTCACGCCTGTAATCCTAGCACTCTGGGAGGCCGACGCAGGTGGATCCCTCAAGGTCAGGAGTTCGAGACTAGCCTGAGCAGGAGCGAGACCCCCGTCTCTACTAAAAATAGAAAGAAATTATCTGGACGATTAAAAATATGTGGAAAAAATTAGCCAGGCATGGTGGCGCATGCCTGTAGTCCCAGCTACTCGGAAGGCTGAGGCAGTAGGATCGCTTGAGCCCAGGAGTTTGAGGTTGCTGTGAGCTAAGCTGATGACACGGCACTCTAGCCAGGGCAACAGAGCCAGACTCTATCTCAAAAAAAAAGAATAAACTTAACCTTTTGTCCATTCGAAGACCCTGTTTAAAAAAAACATGTAAAAACTGAGTGGTTTGAAATACGCTTTGCAGTAAGTATCCACTCCATCCAAACCAATATCCAGATTTGTGATTTTCAAACGTTTTAAAGGAGTGGAACAATTTCTCCCCATGAATGCTTTTAAGAGGGCTGGGCCCCACCCACTTAGCCTCCCCTTTATCCTAGAGGCATCTCCTTGGAAGGGTTTGAAAAGTGCCAATCTGGACTTTGGTGATGAAGCCAAAGTTGCCAACCCTAGCCTCTTTAAAAGCCAAAACCAAAGCAGTTGAGATGGAGAGGTCACAAGAGAAGGAAAGATAACCTCTGGTAGCAGGCCTCTGGCTTACAGAGGAACTGGACTCTGGAGAGAACTTTGTACCTATTAGCAAGCCTAAATCCTTCATTCAGAAAGGAGAGGTGGTTTGCTACCCTCAGCAGTGCAGCGTATTCATAGGTTTTAGTCTCTCCTAGGTGATATTAAATACATATTGCAGTACAAATGTTAAAAGTCAAAAGGGCTCTTTAAAAATACTAGGCAGATTGGTGCAGTCAGAGGGAGAAGAGTCATTTAAAAGTAGTGAAGCAGGTTGGCCCCAGTGGCTTATACCTGTAATCCCAGAACTTTGGGAGGCTGAGGCAGGAGGATCACTTAAGGCCAGGAGTTTGTGACCAGCCTGGGCAACATAATGAGACCTTGTCTCTACAGAAAAATTAAGAAGTTAGCCGAGCATGATGGTGCTTGCCTTTAGTCCCAGCTATTCTGGGGGCTGAGGCGGGAGGATCCCCTGAGCCCAGGTGCTGGAGGCTGCAAGTGGTGACACTGTACTTTGGCCTGGGCAACAGAGGGAGGCACTGTCTCTAAAAAAAAAAAAAAAAAAAAAAAAAAAAAAACGCGTAATGAAGCAAGCTATGAGCTCCAGTCAGTTGTGAATGCTTCCTGTGTTACTGCCCTCAAGGCTTGTATCTTCTCCCTGCTGGTACCGTATGTCTTTCCATCTTATGGCA
This sequence comes from Indri indri, assembly GCA_004363605.1. NCBI lineage: Eukaryota > Metazoa > Chordata > Mammalia > Primates > Indriidae > Indri > Indri indri. The sequence continues at coordinate 481,813 of RJWJ010000043.1, forward strand.
TGCTTCTCTGTGCTGCTGTTTTTTCCCGTACTAACAGACCATTGTCTGGTGTATGTACCTTGAGCTTTCCTAGTATTTTGGCCACTGTTTCTACCTTATAGATACTGCTACTCGAGTTGTCTTTGTGCCCTTCCCCCTTTCTTTTTCCTGCTTTCAGTGTGGCATTGTCAGGCATAGATCTAATAGTTCTTCTTTCCCCCACTTTGATTACCAACTGATTATTCTTTCAATTTTGGTAATGTACTCTTGTCAGTGTGCAGTATTTATTAGTGGATATCAGCACATTTTCCTATATCATGCATCTCTGTGTCGCATTTTCTTCCTCCTGCCTGTTCCTGCACTGCTGTAAAGTGAAAAAATGCTCAGTCCTGTGTTCCCACATTTTTTCTTCTTAATATCTTCCTTGTCTGTGAAACTATCCTTAAAAGATACATTTTGGTCACTCTTTACATGCTTCTGAAGTCTTATTCCCTGTGATGCTTAATTGTTAGATCATTTTTGGGCTGCTTGATGGCAAATAGCGTTTCAAATCTCCATTTTTTTATGGTGGCAGATACAGCAGCTCTCTTTCTAGTAAACCTTATTTTAGAGGGTATTAAGGAGTTTATATTTCACTTTGCCTTTCCTCCCATTTATCTCTGTACATTGGAAAAGGGGATGTAGATAATGGAAATGTAGAGATGCAATAATTTAAAGATTGCTATTCAACTGTTTCAAATTTTTGCTGTCACTGTGTCCTTATAAGGACAAAACCCACTTATTGGAATCTTTGCAAGAAATCGTACCCGGATCTATGATTTGAGAGCTATAGTGCTTCCTGGAGTTTAGCCAAGGATGCGTATGCAAAGGATTCTTGGGTATCTTACCAAGATTGTATTCTGCTAACAACAAAGATCTTAAATGATGTCACAGATATTTACTGGACTCTTACAATGGGCCAGACACTATATTGCTGGGTGCTGTATCGCAGAGAACACAACACACGGGGCCTCTGCCTTTCCTTATGACACTTGCGGTCTGTCAGGGAACATATACTTTAAAAGAATTACATAAAAAAAACTAATTACAGTTGTGGTAAATGGTACGAAGAGAATAATAGGAGACCTTAGCTAGTAACTTGGAAGCTTAGAGTAGACTGAAAAAGATGAGTAAAAGTTAGCCAGTTGTGGGAAGGGAGGAAAATGTGTAAAGGGTTAGAGCAAGGCATATATGTTTAGCTTTGGGCAAATAAATTTTTAACTGCAAGTGAATTAATGCCTTTATTAGAGTATCTTTGCTATTTAAAGAAGTTTCGTGTCAGATTATTAATAAAGAATCTTTTTTTTTTTTTTTTTTTTTGGAGACAGAGTCTTGCTCTGTCACCCCAGGTAGGGTACAGTGGCATGATCATAGCTCCCTGATACCTCAAACTCCTGGGCTCAAGCCAGCCTCCTGCCTCAGCCTCCTGAGTAGCTGGGACTACAGGTTTGGGCTACCACACCCGGCTAATTTTTTTCAATGTTTGGTAGAGACAGGGTCTCCCTCTTGGCTCAGGCCACTCTCAAATTCCTGACCTCAAGCAATCCTCCTGTGTCAGCCTCCCAGAATGCTAGGATTACAGGTATGAGCCACCGTGCCCAGCCAAAGTAAATAAGTAAAGCTGTATCTTCATTGGCCCTATTTGTTTAAATGTAGCCTACAGGAATAATTTTCATAAATGAAATATTCCTTGGCTTTTACAGAGTTCTACCTGGACTAATGTTTGCCACCCAAGGAACTCCCTTCAAGAAAAATCTGGAAATCACAGAAGCCATTGTAGGATAGCCCCAGTGATTCTATTAAACCTCCTAAAATTGGTCCTTATACAATTAACAGAGGTACAACAGATGACCAGGGAAATTTACCAAGCAAATTAACTGTGAGACAATTGACCAGTAGGCCCAATGTATCTCTGATTTATTTTTTTAAATTCTCCATAAATGAATTTTGGTACACATGGTTTTCCATGCTATATATAAGGGGTTATGTTTTTCCTAATTGTTTTAAAGTGGGTGGCTCAAGGGCGGTTCTATTAATCTAGTGTATTCCTCACTTTACAGTTTCTCTGTCTTCACCCATCTTTTCTCCCTCACCTTCCCAACTCGGAAAGGCTTTTCTGTTCTTTTCCAACACTACCACTTTTATTTGTGCCAGTAAGCCCAGTTAACTGGGGACTTGCTCTATCAGCTCTCCTGCTCACTGCTTTTCTTCCAACTATTGACATACTTAAAATTATCCTATGATTATCTACTAACTTCTCCTCAACCCTTCCCCTCCCATCTTTCTCAGATCTGGTTGTATTTTGTCTGTCAGATTTCTCAGAATTTTACAGATTTTAATTCATGTTTCCTAAAATGTGATTTGTATGGTATGCAGAACAGTTTTACATTCTGCAAACACAGTGAACTTTAAAATGTAATAGTTATGTGTTTATTATAATGAATATTAGAAAATTAATATTGCAGTATTTAAATTAACAGTTCCATAGGTGGTGTAAAATTTTCTTTTATAAATTAGTTTAAAAACACAAGTGATACGTATTGCAGAAATTGAAAATAACAAACTATTGAAAATAGAGAACACTTTTAATTCTTACTAACAGTCCTGATAGCTTCCCCTGTTACCTTATAAACATTTGGTTTGATAGGGAATAAACTCTTGAGAAGACATTTTTACAACTACTTCATTATAAAATATGTATTTATTATAGTTAATCCAGAAACAAAAAATAGCATTCAGATTATCTGTATTTTTATCCACCCGTATCTGCTATTAAATTTAAGGTCTCTCTCTTCAGTCATGTATATTTGCAAAATGCCATAGTGGAAATTTGAGGTCAGGCTGACCCAGATTCAAACCTAGTTCTACTACTACCTTCATGTTTGGGAAAAGCATCTTGATTTCTCAGACCTAGTTTCCTTATCTGCAGAATGGAACCAGTAATCGAATCTACCTCATAGGATTATTAGCTGGGAGCTGAATGCCTATAACAAGCTTAATACTAAGTGCCTGGCACATAGTAATAAGCATTCAATAAATTTTCAATTTAAAAAAGTTTAAGAAAATGAAATCAAGCTATATCGTTTTGTTTGTTTGTTTGCTTTGATCGCTTAACAGTGTATCCTCTCATGCCATTTAAAAAAAGTCTTAAAACAGGTTTTTAAATTTTTTTGCTCTGTCACCCAGGCTGGAGTGCAGTGGCTCACTGTAACCTCAAACTCCTAGATTCAAGCAATCCTCCCACCTCAGCCTCCCAACTAGCTAGGACTACAGGCACACACCACCATGCCTAACCAGGTTTTTGAACTTTTTAAGCAACTATAACCCTCTAATCAAAGTCTTAGGAGGACATCAAATAAGACAGCTAAAAAATGGTATCATATATTAAGAATTTTAACCTTTTATTATATTTGATGTATAGAGATCAAAACTGAAGATTGTAAAACGACATGGGGAGTTATTTTCAATGGCAAGTAGTTCTGCTGTGAACAGGTTTGTGCATACCTATCTCCAAAGGCCAAGGAAGCTGAGAGGCTGACAAATTCAATTCCTGAGAAAGAAATATTTAGTAAGTACTTATGAACAGAAGCTATGTCCTGGTCAGCAGGGAGAGGCTTATATACTACAGGAAAAGGATATGCACACTTCGGAAGGAATTTGCCTAAAGGCAGGATTTACAGTAAGCAGTAGATTGAGTAGAAATCTTAGAAGCATTCCCAAAACTGGGGTTAATCAGAAGTCTGCATGGTAGGTTAGCATCCAAGATGGAGTTGGTTTAGCCTACACACAAGTGAAAAACACAAGATAATTAACTTGGATGTACTTCATGATTACATTAGTAAGGTGGGTACAGATAAGCACAATTTAAAGAGAATTGATGTTACGGTTGTGGGATTATGGAATTTTTAAAGTCCCTTTTTGTTATTGTTTTTGTGAATTAAAAACAGTCATCTAATTGGGCTTCATTCCAACATTTACAAATGTACCCATAACACAGACTGTCTCCACATGCATGACTCAACAGTGCCTCATACTCATATACAGAGCTAAATTCCTTCACTTTCAAACCTGTTCTTCTCGTTTATTTCTGGAAGTGACACCACTATACTCATCCGTAAGGCTTAAAAATAGGGTATGGGCAAGCAACTGTGACACCTCCTTCAGCACTGCGATTCATCCTGGTTCCTCAGTGGTCATCCTTGTCCCTTCTCCATTCTCGCTGCCACCAGCCTGGTTCAGAGACCCATTCCAGTTTCTCTCCAGTGCCTTGTGCTGCCCACAGATTAATTTTCCAAAATACATATCACTCCTCTATTCAAAAGTCTTTAGAGGTTTTACGTTGTTTACCACATAGTGTGGCATTCTCCACTATCTGCCTCCATCTTAACCGTCCAACCTCATATCCTACTGACCTTCATTGTGAACCTTAGCTGCATCCAAAGCAGACTGCTTTCCCATTCCTAGAGAGTTTTAAGCCTTTACCCCCAAACCATTCCTTTTGCCTGTAACACCTCTTTCCCTTTATTTTATTTGTAGAGCTCCTCTCTTCAAGACCCAGTTCATGGGCTGGGCGTGGTAGCTCACACCTGTAATCCTAGCACTCTGGGAGGCCAAGGCGGGAGGAGATGAGCCTGAGCAAGAGGGAGACCGCATCTCTACTAAAAATAGAAAGAAATTAGCAGAACGACTAAAAATATATAGAAAAAAAATTAGCCGGGCATGGTGGCGCATGCCTGTAGTCTCACCTACTTGGGAGGCTGAGGCAGGAGGATTGCTTAAGCCCAGGAGTCTGAGGTTGCTGTGAACTAGGCTGACACCACAGCACTCTAGCCCAGGCAACAGAGCAAGACTCTTGTGTCCAAAAAAAAAAATAAAAAAGACCCAGTTCGTAACTAATTTATGTATGTAAAAAAGAATGAACTATTGATACATGCAGCGAAATGGTGAATTTCGAAAAACAAGCAAAAAGCCAGAGACAAAAAGAGCATGATTCCATTTATCTAAAGTCCTAGAACAGATAAAAGCTAATCTGTGGTGATAGAAATCAGAAATATTTGCTAGAGGATAGGGGAAAGAGAACTGACTGGAAAGAAACCTGAGGGAGCATTCAGGGGTAATGGAAATGTTCTGTGTCTTGTTTTGGATAATGGTGCATGGGTGTGTACAGTTGTCAAAACACATCAAACAGAATGCCTAAGAGGTATGTATTTGTTGATTTGTTCATTGTATCTCAGTTTTTAAAAATTGCTTTAAAAAAATTCTGTGGTAAACCTTTTAGAAGGTTTCCTAAGTGAAGAAATTGCCTCTGAGCCGAACTTAACAGCATTTTTTATGTCCCTTTTAGGACACTTCATACATTCTGATTTGTATAATAAATACCACATACACACTTATCTTGCTCACTATACTGGAAACTCTTTAAAAGCAGAAATTACTATTGACATTCATCTTTGGACAGGCCCTAGTCTCCTTGGCTCAGTACAAATTTATTGGATAAATGTATCACACTGACCCTTTTCCTGTCCGTTGTTGGGATGGAATAGCCTGGAAAGACCTGTAAAAGGGAAGATGCGACGACTCATAATAAAGTCAACTTCAAAGAAATCAAGATTTCTCTTTTTTTACTTGTATCTTTTCTAACTCATTACTTCAGTGAATAAGAAATAATCGTTTTTTTAATCCAGTAGCATATTTTCATTAATCCTAAGAGGTGGTAGTTTGAGAAGTTATTAGTTTTCAGACAACTTTATACCAGAATTGCTGATTTCCATTGTTTTTAACGCCTACTACTCTTCTTTTCCTAATGCTTATTTTCCCATTATGTTCCAATAGAAATTCTCCTCAATTATTCTGAATAACTCATGGCAGATCCAATATTTCCTTGTTCCCATTTCTTTTAATCTTTAGGAAAAATGTTTCAGTAAAGCTTCACTTATTTGCTCAGGGCAAACTTAATTCTTGTGACACCTATATACGTATGCTAACTTCTGTAAAATTATACTTTAAACCGTGCCCGAAGAAGTAACTTTTTAAAATTATATTTTAAGCCATTTACTTGGGAATGAAAACTAACATAAGTTCACCAGATGCCGGGCGCGGTGGCTCACGCCTGTAATCCTAGCACTCTGGGAGGCCGAGGCGGGCGGATCGTTCTGCGCTCAGGAGTTCAAGACCAGCCTGAGCAAGAGCGAGACCCCGTCTCTACCAAAAATAGAAATTAATTGGACAGCTAAAAATACATATAGAAAAAATTAGCCGGGAATGGTGGCACATGCCTGTAGTCCCAGCTACTCGGGAGGCTGAGACAGTAGGATTGCTTGAGCCCAGGAGGTTGAGGTTGCTGTGAGCTAGGCTAACGCCACGGCACTCGCCCCAGGCAAGAGAGTGAGACTCTGTCTCAAAAAAAAAAAAAAAATAAGTTCACCAGAAATGGCATATATGTGACATTGGTGCCACAACTTTCCCTGTCCTGGCCCATGGCAGACATTGCCATCAATCGTGGCATCTTTTCCATTGAGCCCAGACAGCCTCAAAGTCCTTTTTAGCCTTGGATTCCAGACAGCCACCCTCAAGCTTCAAGGACTTGGATTGGACGTTTAAGATTTCCAGAAAGGGTGGGGCCTGGTGACTCGGGCCTATAATGCCAGCGCTTTGGGAGGCCCGTACTGGAGGATCACTTGAGGCCAGGAGCTCAGGACCAGACTAGACAATGTAGTGAGATCCCTACCTCTACAAAAAAAAAACTTTCTAAACACTAGTTGGGCATGTGCCCAACATGTAGTCCCATCTACTCAGGAGGCTGAGGCAGGAGAATCACTTACTTAGCCCAGGAGTTTGAGGCTGGAGTGAGCTGTCATGACACCACTGCTCTACAGGCTGAGCAACGGAGTGAGATTCTCTCAAAAAAAAAAACCAGAAAGATTCCCAGAAGGGTGGGGGGGGAGGGGTTCCGGGCTGTTTCCTTGGTAACTGGTTAGCTGTTACACAAATGAATCATAGCGAAGACAGGGAGAGCAATTGAAGACATTTGATTGTTAAAAGATGGGAAACTAGCATCTGAAATGTTAAGAAGAACTAAATTCTCTCAGTTTTATTTCCAGGTATACAGAAGAAACTTAGATCAGGAATCAGGAAACTTGAGTATGGTTTCAGCTCTGGGAGTGGTTCTGAAACATCACACAAATTCTGTGGACCTTAGTTGTTCTGTCGAAACAAATTTGAACTAAATATTCAACAGGATCCTGTGTAATTCTGAAGCTCTGCGATGCTAAATATAGATTGAATAAAAGGCCATATTTGCAAAGTGTATATTTACAAGTTAAGAATATAACTGAGGAAAATAAAAATGCACTGAAAATACTCTCATTAGCACGTGTGGAAATGGTTTGAAAGACTGCCAAGTGTTATAAACTGTAAGTGTTGTATAAATTCACACCTGCGATATGAACAAAATGAAATTTGATTGTAGAGAAATAATGCCATGCAAATTTATCTTCAACTCTGAGTGAGAGGAAAGACTTTTTTACTCCTGTTAATTTTCTACAGTTTAGGTTTTAGATTTGGAAGGGACTGTAGAAGTCAACAAATTCAACCCTAATAGACATACAGAATTTTTTTTACTTCATCTTTTTTTTTCTCTATTAGCACCTTCTAGCCACCATGGCTACTTCATCGGAAGAAGTTTTGCTGATTGTGAAGAAGGTGCGCCAAAAGAAGCAGGATGGAGCTCTGTACCTAATGGCAGAAAGAATCGCTTGGGCACCTGAAGGCAAAGATAGATTTACAATCAGCCATATGTATGCGGATATTAAATGTAAGTCTGTCCTAAGTCTAGCCTATACTAAGGTCTGATGTGTGTGTGCCATATGTACATATGTGTATATATACACATATGTCTATATATGTGTATATATATACACACATATAGAAAATATGTGTGTCATATTTTCTAGTAATTTTATAAAAAGATCGTTTATATAGTCTTTGTGGGTCTTAATTTTATATCCCAAAAAACCAACTATGTAGAAATAAATTACAAAACAGGATCACTGAATACATACTGTATACCTGACCTTTTCACTTAATAACATAGAATGTGTAGGCCAGGCGCGGTGGCTCACGCCTGTAATCCTAGCACTCTGGGAGGCCGAGACGGGAGGATCGTTTGAGCTCAGGAGTTCGAGACCAGCCTGAGCAAGAGCGAGACCCCGTCTCTACTAAAAATAGAAAGAAATTAGTTGAACAACTAAAAATGTATAGAAAAAATTAGCCGGGCATGGTGGCACATGCCTGTAGTCCCAGCTACTCAGGAGGCTGAGGCAGGAGGATCGCTTGATCCCAGGAGTTTGAGGTTGCTGTGAGCTCAGCTGATACCACGGCACTCTAGCCTGGGCAACAGAGTAAGACTCTGTCTCAAAAAAAATAAATAAATAATAATAGAATGTGTACAGGTTTATATATGTAAATCTGCCTCACATAGATCTACACACATACTTTCTTTTAAGTGTGTTACATAATACTTCACTGGATAGACAATCATGTATTTAACCAATCCTCTCTTAAAGGACATGTAAGAAGTTTCAGAATTTTGTTATTGCAAACAGTGTTGCAGTGTAGATCTGTGCACTAATACCATTTCAGGGATGTGTGTGCACAATATATCCCGAAAAAGGACTTTTTGTTTGAATGGTTCATCCATTTAAAATGTTGATAGGTGATGCCAGATTGTCCTTCAGTAAAATTGTATCATTTAAGCAAGGTATTTAATCTTTGGTTATGTGGCTGCTATCTGTTGAGAAGACTCAACTTTATACTATTGAATATAGATGGGAGAAATATGGAGCATAATGTTTTTACATTATTTTTCTTTTTATAATCTTCACGTATGAAGGTTCAAATCAAAACCCCTTCTCTTTCCAAATTTGCAAGATTAACTTTGAATTTGTTACCCAGGGTATTGTACTTTGTGGTTCTGTAGTAATTAATTAGCTTGAAAAGCACCAGATGAATCCTCTGAAAGGGATTTCTGCAATTCACCTAAATAAAAATCTTGAATAAGAGAAACCCAAGGCAACCAACCCCTTGATAAATTGTGGCACCTCAACTGTGACCATTAATACGGATTCATTTATTTCCTGGGATATAAGATTCTTCTCCTAGATAAGATTCAGTGTAGATTTCAAGCAACATGATACCTCCAAAGTTAACTACTGCCGAAGCTATATGATCTTTTGTCCACTATCTTGGTAATAGTACCTCTTTTTAAAACTTTGTTTCTGGCAATTTCCTGTAAGGTTGGGGAGTATATACCCAAATCTAGAGCTGCACCAGAACAGTTTTCCTTTTTAAGTTGAATATTTGAAAGAATTTCAGAAGCCATTGAAAGGTATCAATAATAAATTACTCAGGTGAAAATCAGCAGTAGTTCTTACCATAGCTGAAGTCAGATAGTTAAAAAATTTAGGGTGGCTTCTCAGAGGCAGGATCTAAGGTGGAGCATGGATGAAGTAGTAACCGAGAAAAGGTGCCTTTAGAAAGGAGTGACTGTTTTGGAGGAATGGGATAATGAAACATGCTAGCTGACAGTGTAAATTGCTCCATTATTGCTGCTTTTAGCAGTAAGGTACTTTATCTGTTCCAACTGTTGGTCTGGAATTGTCATCTTCATTGTCAGAGTTTCTGTTTATGTAAAGTTTAATAGATCAGATTATGCTAAGATGAGAGCTCTAGGCAATGTGTCACCCTACCATGAGTCACCCATTTAATGGGACAAAGCCCTCCATCTCTGCTTCCCTTATTAAGAAGAAAAGCGCTGCTACGGCCAATGAGGCCCATTCTTTAAGAACACAAGTTCTACATTATGTAGGTACATCTTGGCATTCCTGGCCCTGATTTTTATTATGAAAATCTTCAAAGTTATAGAAAAATTTAAAGACTGGTACACTGAAAACCTATGTAATATATCCTACTTAGATACTGCACTCGTTATTTTGCCATATATGCTTTATTTGTGGGTATAGTTTTATAGCTTATAATATTATCACACTAAGAATATTTTAATAATAAGTAGCCAGACCGTTATTACATTTCCTTGGTTGAGGCAATAATGTCTTTTATAACTGTGATTTTTTTTTTTTTTAAACCAGTGTCTAGTCTAGGTACATGTAGTTGTGGCCTCTTCAGTCTCTTTCAGAGTGTAGCCTTGGATATCACACATTCTGAACACGTCTGATTGTCTCCTTCTCTGTTGTTTAATTTATTCCTGTATACCTATGTTTTTAATAAACTGAAAGATCTAGAGGCTTGAGTATAATCAGATTAAACATTTTAGATAAGAATAATATGTAGGTGGTGATGTTTACTTCCTGTTCCATCACCTCAGAAAGCACATGGTGTCAGGTTGTCCTGTTTTTAATGAGACTGTGTTTGATCACTTGGTTAAAGTAGTGACACCACATCTCTTGAATGTATAATTATATATTTTCCCTTACAAAATTAGTGAGTAAGCTATGGGCTGTGTTTTATACTCTTTTGGATCATGACAAGTCATTTTTATTAATGATAATGTTGATTGCAGGCAGCTGTTTCAAGTGGGTTCGGGGCTCCTATCCTAGTTGGCTGTTTTAGAAAGCTTTAAGGAAGCCTGCCCTAGTTCAGTGGAAACAAAAGCCCACTAATATCTAGCAGTAGAAGCAGTGGGTGAGAAGTGCTGCACATGAAGGGTACTGTAGTGGGAAGCAGTGTTAGTAGTGAATTTGTTGAGTGTGCTGTGGTTATGTGGGATTATTTGAGAAGAATGCATTTCTGCAAAGGCATGAATATTGGAACAGGTAACTGAAGCCAAAGGAATCCTGAATCTTCTTAGGAGGAGAAGTAACCTATTGTATGGCAGTTTCCACAGTGTGAGTTTCCTCATCTAACTAGCCTTGTGCTTGTTTTTAGGCCAGAAAATCAGTCCAGAAGGAAAAGCTAAAATTCAACTTCAGCTGGTCCTGCATGCAGGGGACACAACTAACTTCCATTTTTCCAATGAAAGCACAGCAGTGAAAGAGCGAGATGCAGTAAAGGACCTTCTTCAGCAGCTGCTGCCTAAATTCAAGAGGAAAGCAAATAAAGAACTGGAAGAAAAAAACAGGTGGGGGAAAAGAATAGCCTTTCGAAGAGATACTAGATTCTCTCTAGTTTTCTAATAGAGTAGTAGCTTGTTACCTCTGTGATATTGTAATGTAAGAAATATGGGCTTTAATATCTTTGCCTCTGTGTTTAGTTTTCAACTTCAGCATCTTTTCTTTCTAGCTGTGTGACCTCTGGACAAATAAGAATGTACAAACCCAGAAGTTAAATTAACTGCGTCAAGCCTAACATCTGTTTAGTAGCAGAAGTGAGAGTAGAAGGTGCTAAGGTTCCTTAATTTTTTTTCCCAGTTCTCTGTCACAGAGAAGATACTAAATTGTTAGAGAAGTGTGCTTGTGAAGAAGAAACCTGAAAGAATTCATACTGTGAAAAAGTGAAACAGCATGTAAAATAATGAGAATTTCTTATACGATGAATTATTCCATCACTGACATCTTTTAGGCCATCAGTGCTTATAGCTCCAAATGCTTTTCACAATGAATAAGTTGCTGGAAAATCTCAAGCATATCTCTTCTCTTTCCCATTCACCTTTATGTGTGAAAGGTAATGCAATTGGCCCTCTATCCATGAATTCCACATCCACAGATTCAACCAACTTAAGATTGAAAATATTTGGAAAAAAATAGCAATATGACAAAAAAATAATCCAAGTAAAAAACAGTACAGTATAGCAAACTACCCAACATTTATATTATCTTAGATATTATAAGTAATCTAGAGGTCACTTAACATATATGGGAGGATGTTTGTAGGTTTATGCAAATACTATACCATTTTACCCAAGGGACTTGACTGAGCATCTGCAGATACCAAGGGATTATACAGTATGAATATAGACCCAGTCATCTTTGTGTCACTAGGATACAGAAGTGCATAAAACCAAATCCATGCCTTCAGAGAGTTTAATCTGTGCTTCTTCAGACTTACCTCCATTTATCTCCACTTCATTTGTTCCTCCAAAAATGTTTTTTTTGCTCTTAATTACTAAAAAATGAACTAAATGGCTTCTCCTGTTCAGTTATCACAAACTAAAACTTATGTGTTTTAATGTTTTATGTCACTAAAGTCTTTTTAAAATGTTACCTAAATGGTGTTTTATTCTAGAAGTTCAATTATATTTAATATATTCTATCACCAGAATGCTGCAAGAAGATCCTGTTTTGTTTCAGCTTTATAAAGACCTTGTTGTGAGTCAAGTAATCAGTGCTGAGGAATTCTGGGCCAATCGTTTAAATGTGAATGCAGCAGATAGTTCTTCCACATCTAATCATAAGCAGGATGTTGGCATTTCTGCAGCATTTCTGGTATGTGACCCTTCTAGATTTCTGAAGAGAATAAAAAAACGAAAACCCCAATATTTGTGTTAACAGTGCTATTTCTTTTGTAAAATTTAGCATTTCCTTGAAGTATGGAAAATTTAGTATCCATAGTATTCTTCCAAAATATTTTTAAAATATAGTATTTTTAAAATTTATATTTCTACTCAGGAGGCTGACTTGAAGTCAGGGGTTTGAGGTTGCAGTGAGCTATGATCGTACCACTTTGCTCTAGCCTGGGCCACAGAACGAGACCTCGTTTCTTAAAAAAAAATTTATATATCTTTTTACCAGTTATGTTTTCTTGGTTTTTGGACTTGACCCTAGTATTCCGGAGATCAAATAGACTTTGAAAATTATTATTATTATTTTTTTTTTTTTTTTGAGACAGAGTCTCACTCTCTTGCCTGGGGCGAGTGCCGTGGCGTCAGCCTAGCTCACAGCAATCTCAAACTCCCGGGCTCGAACAATCCTACTGTCTCAGCCTCCCGAGTAGCTGGGACTACAGGCATGCGCCACCATGCCCGGCTAATTTTTTTCTATGTATGTTTTTAGCTGTCCAATTGATTTCTTTCTGTTTTTGGTAGAGACGGGGTCTCACTCTTGCTCAGGCTGGTCTCGAACTCCTGAGCTCAGAACAATCTGCCCGCCTCGGCCTCCCAGAGTGCTAGGATTACAGGCATGAGCCACCGCACCCGGCCTGAAAATGACTTTTTAAAAATCGGACTAATACTTAATTCTCCTAATACTTTTAGGGCTTTCTAGTACCTTTTTAATGATTGTTATATTTTACTTATAATACAAAGTTAAATGTTAATGACCATCATATTATAGAAAAAGTAACATTTGTAAAATATATCCAAATAGAGGCCAGGTGCCATGGCTCACGCCTATAGTTACAGCACTTTGGGAGGATCACTCGAGTCTAGCAATTCAAGACCAGCCTGGGCAACATAGCGAGACCCCATGTCTAGAAAAAATTTTAAAATTAGTTGAGCATGGTAGTGCATGCCTATAGTCCTAGCTCCTGGGGAGGCTGAGGTGGGAGGATTGCTCGAGTGCAGGAGGTTGCAGTGAGCTACATTAGCACCAATGCACTCTAGCCTCAGTGACACACTGAGATCCCATCTCAAAAAAAAAATGTGTCATAGAAAAATTTGGAGTGCCTTTCCTGTGGAGTTAAAAAATGAAATTCAGTTAGTCTATACTCCAGGGGAACCAGAGTGGTATTTACACATCCAACAAAAATTTGAATGCCGTTTGTATGTTCAGTATCTTTTTGGGTGCTTAGTAGTGAATTGAATTAGTAAGGCTTTTCCCAAAGAAACCAGTCAGTTAATGTTAGTTTAGTTAGTAACCAAAGTTTATGGTGGTTTAGTAACTTTACAAGTTTTACAGTAAAGCTCCACTAGCTCTCTGCCTTCAGTCACATTTAAACATGCCTATTCAACCATATTGGACCTCCAAGGAAGAATATTTTACAGGTCACTAAGACAGTGAGAAACCAGTCCAGGCTTCTCTGAGCCCTGTCTCTATGCCAAAAGTGAAAGTGAAGGACTTACTGTCTGCAGTTTATTTAGAAACATTTTTTTCCCACCTTTGTCCATTGTCTGTTGAGAGCTTAGACATCTCCCCGATATTCTAACTTAGTATATGTGTGTGTGATCTTTGTCTTAGGCTGATGTCCGGCCCCAAACCGATGGCTGCAATGGTCTGAGATATAATTTAACCTCTGATATTATCGAGTCCATATTTAGGACCTATCCAGCAGGTAAGAAGAGTCACTTCTTCCAGATGGTTAAAATTTTGGATGAATTCTGTATCGTATCAATGAAAAACAAAAACCTGAACATATATTCCTGATCATGTGCAATAAAATATGTAAAATACTTTACCCAGTGCCTGACGTGGACATATGGTAGGTACTAAGAGTAAATAATGTGCTGTCATCAATTCATTATGTGATGACTTTGCTATTCTTTCCAGCAGTGGTTCTTAAACTTTCTTTAGCCCTCAACATACTGAGTAAGAAGTGCTGAAATGACATGCTCCCGAAGCATCAATAAATGAGTCTCTACATAGCACTAACTCAGGCCATCCTTCATACTGCAACCAGAGTGACCTTTCTAACTCATAAATCATTTCCCATGCAGAAGCCATCCTAAAAGTGTAGATTACTTGACCCCAGCCCTAGTGATTTACGCTGTGCAGCCAAGGGCGAGAGCCACTGCCTTAGTCATTTTTTGCACTAAACAGTACTCTTAAGCTTTGTACGATTCTCTTCTCATTTCCTCACTTGTGTACCTTTAGTCCTTAGGAAATATATCTCTCCCTCAGGACTCAGGGCAAGCATTGCCTCATTGCTACCTTTGTGAAATCCTGACTTGGCCAGGTACAGTGGCTCACACCTGTAATACCAGCACTTGGGGAGGCCCAGGTGGGAGGGTCAATTAGGACCAGGAGTGCAAGACCAACCTGGGTAACATAGCAAGACCCTGTCTCTCCAAAAACAATTTTTTTTAATTAGCTGGGCACGGTGGTGTATACCTGTAGTCCTAGCTACTCGGGAGGCTGAGGTGGGAGGATTGCTTGAGCCCAGGAGTTCAAAGTTACAGTGAGCTATGATCTTGCCACTGTACTCTAACGTGAGAAACAGATGATGACCCTGTCTCCAAAAAAAAAAAAAAAATTCAGACTTTGTCAAGCAGATACCTTTTTTGTTTGTTTATTTTCAGAGTATTACAGGGGTACAAACAGGTTACATGAATTGTTTTTATGCCATTTGAGTCAAAGCTATAAGTTTGCCCATTACCAAGATAGCATGAATTGTACCCATTAGGTGTGAATTTACCAGTCCCTTTCTCCCCCCACCCCTCACCTGCTTGGTTTTCGCTCAGTTTTACTACCATATGTCGACATGAGTGTTGATTGATTAGTTCCGGTTTAATAGTACATCAAGTGCCCATCAGTACATGAGTGGATTAATAAAATGTGGTGTGTGTAGACTGTGCAATACTACTCAGCCTTTAAAAAAATGGTGAACTAATACCCTTTGTAACAACCTGGATGGAACTGGAGACCATTCTTCTAAGCGAAGTATTGCAAGAATGGAAAAACAAACACCACCAGAAAGGCCAGGCCTGGTGACTCACACCTACAATCCTAGCACTTTGGGAGGCCAAGGTGGGAGGATTGCTAGAGGCCAGGAGTTTGGAACCAGCCTGAGTAAGAGCGAGACCCCGTCTCTACAAAAAAATAGAAAAAATTACCTGGATATAGTGGCATATGCCTGTAGTCCCAGCTACTCAGGCTGAGGCAGAAGGATTGCTTGAGCCCAGGAGTTTGAGGTTGCAGTGAGCTTTGATGACACTGACACCACTACACTCTAGCCCAGGTGATTGAGCAAGACCCTGTCTCCAAAACAAAAAAAAAACAAAAAAACCTTATTTTGTACCAGGAGAATTAAGTGTTGACATTATTTGCCAGACACTATTCTAAGTGCTTTTTCTGTATTAAATTCATTTAATCATCACATATACCTATGAAGTGGGTGCTATTATGACTCTCATTTTACGGATGAGGAAACCAGTCTCTCTATAGAGAGATTAAGTAATTTGCCCAAGGTCACACAGATAGTAAATGGTAGACCTAGAATTTTAAACTCAGACTCTGGCCCAGGAAACCATGTTCTTGAACACTATGCTCACTGGAGTGCTGAGCTGATAATCCAGTAGGCATTGAGATCTTCATTTCCCTACCACCTAACAGTGCCCTGGATTGACATGGTACATAAATAAATGAACAAACAAGCAAACTCAGGTCTGAGTCCAGCATTCTTGGTGTTTCTACTATAACTTCAAAATTTAATTCTCTTGGTGCAAAATACAGTTTTGTTCATCATTTGTTAAGATTCATAGCAATAGAGCCTCACCTGATTTCTCAAGTTGTATTTCATATTGGTAATTCTAATATATAGTGTGTAAAGTTGAGCGTTTCTTAATCTAGTTTTTGCCACTAGTCTATTTCAGTTACCTAATTTGAGAGGTTTTAAGAAATGGAAATTCAGTTTGTAACTATTTCTTACGGTTTTTTCCCACAGTAAAAATGAAATATGCAGAGAATGTTCCCCACAACATGACCGAGAAGGAATTCTGGACACGTTTTTTCCAGTCCCATTATTTTCACAGGGACCGGCTGAATACAGGGTCAAAGGATCTCTTTGCAGAATGTGCCAAAATAGATGAAAAAGGTAACTGTTTATCCCTGCCACACTCTAGTATTTAACTTTCTACTGTAGTCATTAAAGCTGTTAACGAATTTTTTTTAATTTCTCAGAAAGATAAGACATGCTGAACTTTTTATGTCATTTTTTTTAATTTTAGGGTTAAAAACAATGGTTTCATTAGGAGTGAAAAACCCACTACTAGATTTGACAGCTTTAGAAGATAAACCATTAGATGAGGTAAGAAGCAATAAAAGAAGTCATGAGTGAACACAGTTTTTTCCTAGTGTTCAATATTTTTATAGTTTTAAAATTGCCTTGAGTGTAGATTTATTCCACTTGTGAGAATGTAAAACAAGCAAAATACTATTATTTGAAGTGATTTATCAGAAGTGCTTTTCAGTAGCACTGTTTGCCATTAAAATTGCCTTAACTGAAATTTCTGTATGAATTGCTGAAACTCTTTTTTTTTTTTTTTTTTTTTTGAGACAGAGTCTCAGTCTGTTGCCCGGGCTAGAGTGCTGTGGCGTCAGCTCACAGCAGCCTCAAACTCCTAGGCTCAAGCAATCCTTCTGCCTCAGCCCTCAGCCTCCTGAGTAACTGGGACTACAGGCGTGCGCCACTATGGCCTGCTAATTTTTCTGTATATATTTTCAGTTGTCCAGCTAATTTTCTATTTTTTTAGTAGAGACGGGGTCACGCTCTTGCTCAGGCTGGTCTCGAACTCCTGAGCTCAAATGATCCGCCTATCTCAGCCTCCCAGAATGGTAGGATTATAGGCGTGAGCCACCACACCCGGCCTGAATTGCTAAAACTTTTAAAATATAAATTTCTAGCTTCCCTATCAGCAGTTCTCCAGGTAATAATCAGGGCTTAACATGATATTGAGTCCAGCTTTATGTTATAGCTAACATTTGTTCTAAAGAAATGTGGATAAATATTAACAAACAAGGAAAATAACAAACATCTGTTGATTACTATCTGCAAACCTTGAGCAATCTCATGACGCTTAGCCTACACAGGTCCTGATATGTTTTAGCAGTCAGACCATCGAGTATCAGCTACCTACCTCAGCATCATGACTGCATACCTACAAATGTATCCAATCACAGGGAAAGAGGTGGTTCCTTCTGTGGTCAAGGATAATTTCATCCCTGCCTCTGTCTTCTAGGCCAAGAACCTGCCTTCCTCAATTATTCCTTTACTCTGAATTTTCATTTTCCTGCCCTTCTTTTGACGACTTTTCTGCTGGTTGTATAGACATACTCACACCTTCCTTTTTTTTCTCCTTAACTTTCCCCTTATTTTTGTACATGTACTCACCAGGTGAGAAGAACCAATGTTAAAATTTTGTGCTACAATCTAATTATAAACCAACATAAAATAATCCTGAGTGCTCAGGTTAGTCATTTCCTTGATAAAACTCAGTTGTTTTCTTGGTAATTCTCAAAACTCAGTTATTTCCTTAGTGAATCTCAACACATTACAGACAGTCCCTGATTTAAAATGATGAAAAGGCAATGTGCATTCAGTAGAAACCATACTCAAATTTTGGGTTTTTGCTCAAAATTCTTGATAATAACTTCAGTATAGAATAGGCTGTTAGATAATTTTGCTCAACTGTAGGCTCCTGTAAGTATTTGATCACATTTAAGGTAGGCTAGGTATACTTTTAGACTTACAATATTTTCAATTTATGCTGAATTTATTGGGACTTAACCCCTGTGTAAGTCAAGAAGTATCTGTACAAACGTGGCCGTCTTTAATTATCCTGAAAAAATGAAGCTTAGCGAACCTTAGAGATACAGCTTAGTATGATGGAAAAAAAATTTTAGTGCATTTTTCTTTAAAATAAAAATGATGGCATGTTGTACATGCACTTTTATAACTTTGCTCTTCTGTGCTTATCAATATTAGTCCAAACTATACCACAGTTGTTAAGAACATAGACTTTAAAACCAAACTACCTGACTTAGAATCTGGTATTTTTCAACATTTCTAAGCCAAATTTTTTGTGTTCTTTTTGGTTTTTTGGTTTTTTGTTTTGTTTGTTTTTTCTTTTAATAAAATGGGGCTCATAGTACTTGCCTTATGGGATTGCTGTAAGAGTAAAAAGATCCTGGTACCTAGTAAGTACTTAATAAGTAATAGGTGCTAATACTATTATTATCTACCTTTTTAAATGCCTGCATAGTATTCCCTTGATATGGATATATCAACATTTATGTATCAACAATCCCTGCATAGTATTCCCTTGGTATGGATACATCAACAATCCCTTTACTAGAAATGTTGGCTGATTCAGTTTTTCCTTTCTTCCTTTATCAACTTCTAATTGTTGTAACTGTCACAGGCTGTGGTCTTTGACCTCCTGGATGTATTCTTCTATTCCATTACTTTAATTACTAATTATGTAATGATGAATCCCAAATAGCTCTCGTCTGTCTTTAACTCCAGAGTTCCAACACCTCCTTGGTGTCTCTGCACTTAGGTATTTCACTGGCATCTCAACCTATCATGTCCAAAATGGAACCTTTGATTCCCATCCTCATAAACCTATTTCTTTCTTAGTCTTTCCTATCTCAGTAAAAACCATTACCATTTGCCAAGCCAAAGACCTGGGAGTCTCCTTGACTCTTCCCCTTCTTTCATATCTAGCATTCTGTCTATCAACAAGTCCTCTACAATGTATCTCTGATCCATCTGCATTTCTCTTTCTCTGCGGGTACTTACACACTCTCACTTTTAAGCTATCACCATTTTTGGCCTGATTGCTTGTGTTAGCCTCCTAATTGATCTTTGTTTGTACTCTTGACCCTTATAGTCATTCTCCCTTAGCAGTAACAGTTACAGTATAAAGCAGATCATAGTACTCCCATATGCGAAACTCTTCAATGTCTTCTCATTGAACTTACAATAAAATCAAAACTCCTATAAGACTCTTGATTTGATTTGGCCCCTGCCTGCCTCTCAGTTTGGGCCATCTCCACTCACTCATGCCCCAGACATGACAACCTTACTCCACTTCCAAGTGTTTTCTACCTCACAGCCTTTGTACTTGGTGTTCTTCTACTTGCTCTTCCCCTTTCTAGCTTCTGCCCATCTTTAGATGTCAGTTCTAATGTCACTTCATCAGAGAGACTTTCCACCACCCCCATCCAGTTACTTCATCATCTTACCCTCTATTTTGTTACATTTTCCACTTCTAAAAAAGACCTTTTCATTTTGTTTTACTTGATAATTGCCACTCAGTCTCCTCTCAGTACAGTGTAAGCTCCAGGAGGCTGATTTTGTTATTGTTTATTGGCCTGTCCCTAGCACATGGCATATATTAAGTACTTAGTAATTATTTGATAAATGAATGAATGGCAAAGAGTCTTTTTATGGTTTTGGTTTTTGGTTTTTGTTTTTGTTTTTGTTTTTTTAACCTTTTGTAGCCTCACCAATTCCTGAACCACCCTTCATTCTAGGTATACTGAACTGCATACAAACCTATGACACGATATGCACTACATTGCTTCTATGCCTTTATTTAAGCAGTTTCTTCTTCCCTGAAATATTATTGTCTCCCATGTCTGCCTGTCAAGCACCTGTGTATCTTACGATTCTCCATGAAGCTTTTTCAAACCTAACCTCTTCTCCTCCAGTAGGATTGACCACTTCCTCTCTCCAGCCCAGCTTTCCATTATTTAGACGATTATTTAGACTCCCGTGGCACAGGGTCTTACCAATTTTGTATCTACAGGGCCTAGCACATAGCATGCTTTCAATATATGTTTAAAAATATTATCTTGTTTAATTCTCCAATATACCATTTTATAGAGCTTGGAAAGTTGATTACCTTGCCTAGACTAAGGTTAGAAAAAGTGATACAGCCAGAATTTGACTCTGTATCTTTCTGAATCCATAGTCTAGTTTTACCCAACTGTATTCTACTCCTTTATTTAATGTTTTGCTAACTTGTTTCATTAACTTGATATAAAATTATGCTTTAAAAAAGAAATGCAGAATTTAAGATTAAGATTTTTTTGTGATGCTAAAAGGAGTTAGTAATATTTTTTAATTTTTTTATTTGTCCAATATCATTGTTTGTTAATGTTTGCCTGGGCTAGGCATGGTGGCTCATGCCTGTAATTCCAGCACTTTGGGAGTCCAAGGTAGGAGGATCACTTGAGTCCTTGAGCCCAGAAGTTCGAGACCAGCCCGGGCAACATAGCAAGACCTGATCTTTACCAAAAATAAATTAATTAACTAAATAAGTAAATGTTTGCCTGTAAATATTTGGTGATGTTCATGAGAATTAATAAAGTTCTATCAAATTTTTTCAGCTAAGTGTATCTTTTATAATAAGAAAATCAGAACTTTATTTTGATTTCTAATCTACTAAATTGTTTCTCACAGGGCTATGGCATTTCCTCCGTGCCATCTACTTCCAGTTCTAAATCCATAAAAGAAAATAGTAATGCTGCCATCATCAAGAGGTTTAACCATCACAGTGCCATGGTCCTGGCAGCAGGACTCAAGAAACAGTTAAGTATACATACAAAGGTGCAGTAACTGGGCTTTTTAGGATATCCAGGTGGAGCTGTGGTGTTCTGCTTGTGGTTTTTAACATTGACTTCTTTTTTTCCTTTGGTTTAAGAGAAGCACAAAATGAACAAAATGGTGAGCCCAGCAGCATCGATGGAAATTCTGGAGATGCAGACTGCTTTCAGCCAGCGGTCAAAAGGGTATGGGCAAAAAATTTGGACCAGTTTTGGGCTCAGGTTTCTCTAAATACCTTTTATATAACTGCAAGTACTTTATGTTGCTTATTTCACATGACTTAGTTCTTTTGACCAAGAATTTAAGTGTTTGGCTTAAAGCGTAGAGCGTTATAAAGAGTATTTCCTCAGGTTTGGCTTGCCAGCCAACTTTCCATTGACTCAGTCCTGTTAAACCATTTTTATTGGATTTTTTCCCTTCACATGTACACATACACATAGATTGTTTTTGTATGTAATTTTGTTTTCTGGGTAGGAGTATTAACAGAGACAACATGACAGAAAGAAAAATTAAAGTTTCTTGTGTATGATTTAAAAAGAAAGTGAATTGGCCCTCATGTAAAACTTAGCATTTCAGAGGTGGAAATGTCTCATTAAATGTTGAAGAACTCATTTGAGGGTGTGGAGGAGTATGGACAGAGTTGGCTATTTGCATATTTCTTCTTTTCCTACAACTTTGCCAAAATACTCTGTCTTTCCCTCCCTAATTATAAAGCTTTTTCGTAGAGGGCAGTCAGGCAGTATGTATTAAAATTTTAAAGCTTTATGCCTTAATTTTACTTCTGGACATTTATTTTAAGAAAATAAAGATGGGTTTAAAGATTTAGGTAGAGATACTCATTACAGTATTATAATAGAGACAATAGCAAGCATCGTTATATCTGTGGTACATTTATACAACGAAAATTGATACAACCATTACTGATTTTAAGATGATTAATAATATATTACATCAAAAAGTTCACAAAACAGATTCTACAATATGGTTTCACATGTAAAAAAGTTTGTGAACTTTAAGAAGACCTCAGTCTGGGTGCAGTGGCTCACGCCTATAATCTCAGCACTTTGGGAGACTGAGGTGGAAGGATCGCTTCAGCCCAAGAGTTTGAGACCAGCCTGGGCAACATAGTGAGACCCCGTATCTATAAAAAAGAAACAAATTAGCCAGGCATGGTAGTGCCTGCCTTTAGTCTTAATCTGTTCAGGAGGGTGAGGCAGGAGGATCACTTGAACTCAGGAGTTCGAGGTCACAGTGAACTATGATTGCACCACCACACACCAGCCTGGGCAACAGAGCAAGACCCTGTCTCTAAAAAAAATGAAAGAATATGCTGAATGATTATCTTTAAGTAAAGGAATTTTGAGTGAATCTTAATTCTTTCATCTATTTCAGTAATTTAATGTTTCTGCAGACATGTATTACCTTTAAAATTAATAAAGCCAATGAGGTATTTCTTTTTTCAATTAAGGAAAATTGTTGCAAAACCAAAACATTAAGTTACAGAGATGTTTAGTAAGTGATGCTTTATTTGCAATACTGTTGCTCTGAGTACCCTTGATTCATGGTGTAGCTAATAAGTTGTTAAAAATTTTTGTTTCTCTGTGTGAGTTTTCATAATATAAATGCTCTTTGACTTAAAGGTGGTTAGATCTCAAACTAAGTGTAAATTGTAAATACTATAAATCAAAAATGCATTTAATACACATAACCTACCAAACATCATAACTTACCCTAACCTACCTTAAACGTGTTCACCGCACTTAGGTTAGCTCACAGTTGGGCAAAATCAGCTAACACAAAGCCTTTTTCATAATAAAATGTTACATGTGATACTCATGACATTTCAGAATCAGTGGGAAAAGACAGATTGTTCTACAAATGGTGTTGGGACTGATTAATAATTTAGTAAAAAGAAACTTAGATTTCCTACTTCTTACTCGAAAATTCTGAATGGATCCAAGATTTAAGCAAAAATTAAACCATAAGCTAGGCACAGTGGCACTTGCCTGTAATGCCTGCTACTCAGGAGACTGAGGCAGGAGACTTGCTTGAGCTCAGAAGTTCAAATCCAATCTGGGCAACATAGGAAGACCTTGTCTCTAAAAAAAAAAAAAAAAAAAATTAAGCATTGGAAGAGGTAGATTTTTTTATAATTAAATCTGAAGAACACCAAACTGGAAGAGAAAGTATTTACAACATATGTATTAGAAGACTATTTCCTTAATACTAAAAAAAGTCTTATTTTTTAAAAGTGCTCAATGGAAAAATAGCAGAAAGCATGAACAGGTAATTCATTAGGGAGAAAAAATAATAAAATATAAACTCACCTAATCAGATAGGCAAAAATTGAAAGTTTGGTCAGAGTGTGGGAAAACAGGTACTGTGTGTTTGAGTGGTTGGTGGGCACATTAGTTCAACCGTTTGTAAGACAGTCATCTCTAGGAAGTGAAGCTCATGGTGAGAAGACTTCATTTTTTTACTGTCTGTACAGTTTTATTTTTCAGTCATATTCATTACTTATATAAGAGTTACTGACAAAAAGTGCTCTGTCAATAATTATAGGCTAAGTTACAAGAGTCCATTGAATATGAAGACCTGGGAAAAAATAATTCCGTAAAAACAATCGCACTAAACCTCAAGAAGTCAGATAGGTAAGTATGGTCGATATTAAGCAGAACAGTTATGTAACACAATTCCAAAATATATTCTGGAAGTATAGCACTCTTGTTTTAATCAGTTTGTTACCATAAAAGTACAATATCCTTTTTTTGAAAAAATTTACTTTATGCATCTCAGGAAAGCATTCTAAATGATCAAAACCAAGAAAATAAATGTTGGATCTTTGTGCTGTTTCTTTGTTATTGCCCTTATGGGAATTAAATTATCTATTTGTTTTATCGAAGTCTTCTTAACTATAGTATCATTTTTTGCCTTGAAGGAAACATCGTACTTGCTACTAAAATGTTGGAAAGATAAATATTGAGCATCTTTACTGTGGGATTACTAATTTTTTCTGTGCTAACCTTCAGGTATTACCATGGTCCAACTCCAATCCAGTCACTACAGTATGCAACCAGTCAGGACATTATTAATTCTTTTCAAAGTATTAGACAAGAAATGGAAGCTTATACACCCAAGTTAACTCAGGTGGGTAACTTGTATTATTTGAAGACCAGAATTCCTACAGTTCCTTCCACAGTTCACGAGCACAACCAGTTTGAACTATACAACTAATATTTTAATTGGGCTTAAAAACATGTATTTGCTAAATAAATTGCAAAATCAAGATGTAGGGAGAAATAGTGTTTAAAATGTCCTACAAGCGTTTGAAGATAAAATGATAATAAAAAATAAGGTATTGAGTTTTGTGATTGCTAATCTTTTTCCTTCTATACATACTCAGTTTTATTGGGAAAATCTGCCAGATTTCTAAATTCCTTCTGCCATCATTCTGTAGATATACTGCATGACCTCAAACTCAGAATATTTATGACAGTGCTCATTATCTGTTCATTTTTCTTACCCTTCATACTGAAGTTGATTGGCAAGTTCTGTTAGTCCTTGAATACTATTTCTTGACTCCATCACCTTGGTTTAAGCAAAACTGATCAATTTTCCACAATGCTGTAGTATGTTATCTTTCTGAAAGCATATATTGTCTCATCCTGCAGCTTAAAAATGTTCACTGCCTCCATTTATTGTCATAGTAACAGTCTTGAGTGCCTTGTTTGGCATGTAAGACTCTACAGTCGGGCCGTGGCCCACTTCTTCAGTCTCCTCTTCAGCTGCAGTCGGTACCAGTCCCTTCCACGTGTAGACAGGCATTCTGTACTCCAGTCTGACACACTAAGCTGTCCACCGTTTTTTGATCACATATCTCCTTCATGCTTCGTTCTTTCACTTATCCTTTGTCTGTTCTTAGAATGCCCTTAACCCTGTTTCTGCCCTTGAGAAACTAATAATGATTCAAGACTCAACTGCACTTTCATTGCCTTTGTAAAGCAATCGTCACCCATGCACAGGGAGGAATTAGTTTTTTTTCTTGTCTCTGTTTTCATAAGCACTGAGGCACTGAGTACATGCCTTGGATATTAACAGTGCTTATCATACATCAGGACTTACTTTTTACTTTTGATTTCAAAGTAATCTTAGATTTTACAGAAATTTGAAAAAAAGAATGATTCACTTTGAGAGAAGGTTACAAGCATAATAACCGTTTACCCCCTAAATATTTCAGTGTATATTTTTCCTATCTTTCTTTGTCTTTCATGATCTTGACATTTAAAGAGTATAGGCTGGTTTTTTGTAGAATGCCCTCCACTTACGTTTCTCTGATTTTTTTAATGACTAGATTCAGGTTAAGCATTTTTGCCAGGAATACCACAGAAGTGATGTGTCTCCTCCTTGGTGCGATTATAGCAGGAGGCACATGATTTGTGTATGTCCTAACTTCTGATACTAACTTTGATTGCTTGTTTAAGATAGAGTCTGCCTGGTTTCTCCACTGAAAAGTTACTCTTTTACTTATTAATAAGTTCCTTGTGGGAAGATATTTTATTTTATGGGTGATAAGTTGTTCCTATCATTTTTTCTTTCTTTAGACTAAGGTATAATTTATATATAGTAAAATTTACCTTTCTTAAGTCTGCTGTTCTCCAAGTTTTAATAAACACAGTATGTAACCATCAACACAATCAAGATTTAAGAAAAATGGTTCTGTAAACCCATAAAATATACCCATGCCCCTTTGTAGTCAGACCCTTCCTACACCCTTCCTACTGGCTCCTATGTCTTTCCGACAATGTCCCCATCATTCTTTGACACCCCCCCCCCATTACTTTATGGCACAATAAGAGATATTCCAGGCTTATTTTATATTTGCCCTCAGGCATGGAATCTTTTTGGTGCTGAGTGGGTTTAGAAACCAAGATCAGGGCACTAGGTATACTCATTGCTATTGGGATATCATTGCTACTGGTATCATCCTTTCAGCAGACTGAGTTAGGAAATATATATATGTACATAAATGCACACATAACAAATTTAGGATTATTTGACCACTTCTTTCCATCTAGACTGTAGTTGTCCAACATCGGGCCCTTGGGTCCAAGTAAGACCCATATTACTTTGTTTTTTTAAGAGACAGGGTGTTAACTGTGTACCCAGGCTGCATATAGTGGCATGAGCATAGCTCAGTGCAGCCTGAAACTCCTGGGCTCAAGCAATCCTTCAAGTGTCAGCCCCCTGAGTGGCTAGGACTAGAGGCACACTCCAACATGCCTGGGTAATTTTTTAATTTTTTGTAGAGATGGAGTCTCATTGTGTTGCCCAGGCTGGTCGCAAACTCCTGGCCTCAAGCAATCAATCCATCTACGTTGGCCTCCCAAAAAGTGTGGGGATTAACAGACCTGAGCCACTGCAACAGGTCCCCATGTTACTTTTTTAAGCTATAGTCAGTCTTACACATTTATCTTTTTCCTTCCTCTCCTACTGAACAAAAAAAGTTATTTCATTATCTGAGACACATGATTTGAGTCAGAAAGGCCCAATAGAGAGTACAGCTGGTGGGTAGTCAGCAAATTCAGCAATCATTGAAGCCACTGATTATATTATGAAATTTCTGACAAAAGGGAAATAGGAATAACGTGAGCTGCCATGCCCCCTTGGCTCATGGTTGTCCCATGCCGTACTTTTACACCAAGTTAGAAAATACTTTTTAATCCAATCCACACACTCATGGATTTCTACTCATAAAAACGCCATTAGAAAAATCAAACACGGCTGGGCGTGGTGACTCATGCATGTAATCCCAGCACTCTGGGAGGCTGAGGCGGGAGGATCGCTCGAGGTCAGGAGTTTGAGACCAGCCTGAACAAGAGTGAGACCCCATCACTACTAAAAATAGAAAGAAATTGGCTGGACAGCTAAAAATATGTAGAAAAAATTAGCCGGGCATGGTGGAGCGTGCCTGTAGTCCCACCTACTCAGGAGGCTGAGGCAGGAGGATCACTCAAGCCCAGGAGTTTGAGGTTGCTGTGAGCCAGACTGATGCCACGGCACTCTAGCCTGGGCGACAGAGCGAGAGACTGTCTCAAAAAAAGTAAAGAAAAAAAAAATCAAACACGCTAACCCTGCGCTTGAGCTATTTCAAAGATCATTTGTTCTCTCTATAGCCATAGTGACTGGCACTTATTAGGCACTCATTGAATAAATAGGTCAATTATGTCCCTAAATGTTGATGCTGTTACAATGGGGAATATATTTTTCCTCCTTTTGGCTGTTCACTTCCTTGAAAATTAAATAATTGATAAATTTCTGCTCTGTTGATTTTCTTTTTCCCCCTGCTGCTATTAAGGATATGTGGTAACATGTTGTTTTGTTTGTTTTCTTTCCTTAAACTCAATTTAACCTTCACTGGTAAGTTCCCAAATTATTAGTGCTTAAGAAAGGGCTTAACTAGGCAAAAGCTCGTGACTTTTGTATACAAGTTCCTGTGGACTTGCCGGGTATTCCTGGAAGATAGGTAGATATTCTTTTTCTACACAGGCTGTTTCTGGCCTCAAGGAAAGTAGTTCACTCTGATCACTGTAAATAATATAATATTTATACAGAAATGAACACTTGACCTTTTGTTATAAAACTGAAATGTTAAGTAAGGAAGGTGGTAAAAAAGGAGGAAAACCAGTTTCTGTCTTCATTTCTTTCAGGTTCTCTCAAGTAGTGCTGCCAGCAGTACCATCACAGCCCTGTCACCCGGAGGAGCACTTATGCAGGGAGGGGCACAGCAAGCCATAAACCGTATGTGCTGGGCCACCTTCTGCGACTATCCCTTTGCTCATAGAAGCTCTAAAGAGCAAGCCGGGAACAAGGCTAAAGTTCTGTTGCTTTTTCTTTGTAATGTTTCTGGAATTTTTGTTTTGTAGATTTGTTTTTATGCATTCAGATTCTGAAACATACCTAGACAAGAGGTTAGGTTTCAGAATTGTCTTAATATTACAAATAGTGGTACATTGCTAGTTTCCCTAATAACATACTAAAAGTTTCTTTCTTAGAGTAAAGAGAAACCTGAAAGTTTCTCCAAAATCCCACGAATTTTGAAATTCTGTGATCTTTCAGCCACAAAGTCAGTAACTTATCTCCTAATAGCACGTGCTGGTTTGGCAATGGCAAAGAGTGCATGTTCAAGTTTATTCTTTGAGTGTTCGTTTTTTCAGAGACTATACGTGTGTGAATGTAGTTTTACCCTATGGACCATGTCCTTCTTTTGCAGAGATGGTGCCAAACGATATTCAGTCTGAACTGAAACACTTGTATGTAGCTGTTGGAGAACTACTTCGGCATTTCTGGTCCTGCTTTCCTGTTAATACACCATTCCTAGAAGAAAAGGTTAGAACCAATTCTAAACACAGCCTGCTATTATGGTAATGACTTACTTAGTGAGGTGTTATTTTGAAATTGAAATATTTTTGAGTGTTTGTTATGTGGTAGACACTGGAATTAACTACTATGCATACATTATTTCATTTAAGCCTCTCAGCATCTTTATGGAGTAGATACTGATTCTACCCATTTCATAGGTTAGGAAACTGAGATCCAGACCAGTTCCATAAATAATCATCACATAGCTTAAATTTGTATCTACCTCCCACCCATTGCAAATAATTAAAGAATAGAGACCCAAAACAAATCACATCAGCAAAATTATTTATATCTGATACATCTTTTAGAGATAGCAAAATCCAAATGAGTACTGACAGCAAATACAGCAATAGATGTTTACGTTAAAACTCCTTTAACCTATTAAAAGACAATTGACAAGTGGAAAAATATAGCATTAATAGTAACAATAACTTTATAGACTGCACTTAAAAACAATGATTAAGAAAAAGATAAATACCTTATTAACAATAGGCAAAAGACTTAACAGCTCACTGAAGAATACAGGCAGGGCCGGGCGCAGTGGCTCATGCCTATCTGTAATCCTAACACTCAGGGAGGCTGAGGCGGGAAGATTGCTTGAGGTTAAGTGCTTTGACTTCAACATTCAACTAGAATTTCATATTTAGAAATAAAGAATATTATTAGGAAATGAGAATGGAAATATTTAGCTATAGAGATGTTTTACCACTGTCTAAAGTAGGAGAGGTGGAAATGGCCTAAACATCCAAAAGGGATTGGTTATAAGAAGCATTTGGTATGTTTATACATTTAAATTCATAATTCATTGTAAGTAATGACTTAGATAAGTATTTTTGACTGAAAGATGTTCACATTAGTGTTAATGATGATCTCTGAGTAGTGGTATATAATAGGTATGTTTTTATTTTTATTATTTTTCATTTTTAAAAATTTTCTACAGCAGAAGTAGGCTTCATATGTGGAAGATAGTGTTTATCTCTTGGTCCCTACAACTTTGAGATTTCTCTGTAATTCATTGTTTCTCATCTTTTTTTAGGTAGTGAAAATGAAAAGTAATTTGGAACGATTCCAAGTTACAAAGCTCTGCCCATTCCAAGACAAAATTCGGAGACAGTATTTAAGCACAAATGTAAGGCAACAATCTGATTTTGGCCTGATGTTCTTTCTCTTTGTGGCAAAATGATGAAATTAACTTTGCTTTCATGTAAACGAATAGATAATGTCTTTCTTTTCTATTGCTCATAGTGCTGTGTTTTTAATTGTAAAATGTGTCATGTATTCAGAAGAGAGTATAAAATACATACATATTTTTAAATAATAAAACAAGTATCTATGTACTCACCAATCAGGAAAAGTAGTAGAATAGTACCATAACCCATAGATACTCCCTGAGTATCCCCATTCAGTTGCACACCGCTCCCTCCTACCCTCTAGAGATCATGACTAACCAGGCATTTGTGATAATCATCTCATTTTTCTTTACAGATTTACAGTATGTATATGTTCTTACAAATATATATTATTGATTTGGAAAAACTGAGTAGCAAGCACAAACCTAGCAATGTAAGGCAGAAATGGTACTATCTGACAGTAAACCAAAGAGTTCTGAGTTCTGTCTGGCTTCAGCTTCCCTGATCGTGTATAGTAGGGAAGGTCAGTGGGTGAGGTAGTGAGTGAGAAGTGTCACTTTGTGCCCAAGATTTTTAGCAGTTTTTTTTTTAAAGCAAGGCTAGAGCAACCATACAAAATTTTGTGTGTATGTGTGTGATGCAAGTCTTCCCAGAGATGACTTGGGAAGAATAGTACAGTCAAGCGTCACTTAATGATGGGGATATGTTCTTAGAAATTCATCGTTAGACAGTTTCATAGTGTGAACATCGCAGAGTATACTTAACACAAACCTTAGATGATACGGTCTACCCTACGCTATTGCTTCTAGGTTACAAACCTATGTAGCATGTTACTGTACTGAATACTGTAAGCAATTGTAACACAATGGTAAATGTTTTTGTATCTAAACATAGAAAAAGTATGGTAAAAATCCGGTATAAAAGGCTGGGCATGCGCCTAGCCCTCTGGGAGGCCGAGGCAGAAAGATGGGTTGAGGCCAGGAGTTGGAGACCAGCCTGAGCAAAAGCGAGGCCCCATTTCTACTGAAAATAGAAAAATTAGCTAGGTGTGGTGACGGGCGCCTACTCTAGAGGCTGAGGCAAGAGGATCGCTTGAGCCCAGGAGTTTGAGGTTGCAGTGAGCTATAATGATGCCATTGCAATCTACCCAGCGCGACAGAGCAAGACTCTGTCTCAAAAAAAAATCCAGTATAAAGATAAAAAATGGTACATGTGTATAGGGCACTTACCATGAATGGATCTTGCAGACTGGAATTGCTCTTGGTGAATCAGTGAATGAGTGGTGAGTGAATGTGAAGGCCTAGGACATTACTGTACGTGACCATAGACTTTATAAACACTGTACACTTAGGCTACACTAAATCTAAAAATTTTTTTCTTTCAATAATTAACCTTAGCTTACTATAACATTTTAACTTTATAAACTTTAATTTTTTTATACTTTTTGACTCTTTTATAATAACACTTAGCTTAAAAACACAAGCATATTGTACAGCTGTCCAAAAAATATTTTCTTCGTGTCCATATTCTATAAGCTGCTTTTTCTATTTTTAAATTTTTTTTTCTTTTTAAACTTCGTAAAAAACTGAGACACAAACATACACATTAGGTCTAGGCCTGCACAGGGTCAGCATTATATCACTTCCACGTCCATATCTCGTCCCACTGGAAGGTCTTCAGAGGCAATAACATGCTTGAAGCTGTCATCCCCTAAGATAGCAGTGCCTTCTGAAATACCTCCTGAAGGACCTGCCTGAGGCTGTTTATATAAGTAGGAGTATGTTCTAAAATAATGATTTAAAAGTATAGTATAGTAAATATATAAAACAGTAACAGCATTTATTATCATTATCAAGTATTATGTGCCATACTAGGTGATAGGAATTATTTTGGCTTTTATTATTATTTTATGGGACCACCATCATATATGCAGTCCATTGTTGACCAAAACAGCACTATGTGGTGCATAACTATAGTTATAAGCATAAAATTCAATATTATTTCAATAATATGATAATTAAAGGGGGAGTTTTAGTAAGTATTTATTTCCTAAACATGCTAAATGGGTTTTCTCAAAATATAAAATAGCATTACTTATAATTACAAGAGGAGTTTAGAGTGTCTTCCCACCACAGGAGGGCAAGAATGGCAGATAGTTTTCAGGTCATGTGCCTTCTCAGTTGATTGTAAGTGCCTGGAACACTGTGTTGAAAAGTGCCTTGAGGCCATGTGCAGCCTTACAGAAGGAAATAGTATTCATCTCTTTTTTTTTTTTTTTTTTTTGGTAACAGAGTCTCACTCTGTTGCCCCAAGTAGAGTGCAATGGTATGTGATCATAGCTTGGTGCAACCTCCAATTCCTAGGCTCAAGCAATCCTCCTGCCTCAGCCTCCCGAGTAACAGGGACTGCAGGTACATACCACCACACTTGGCTAATTTTTTCTGTTTTTGGTAGAGACAGGGTCTCACTCTTGCTCAGGATGGTCTTGAACTCTTGACCTCAAGTATTCTCTCACCTCGGCCTCCCAGAGTGCTAGGATTACAGGCATGAGCCACCTCAACCGGCCTATCTCTTCTAATTGGTACTATAGAGCCACTGATGCCCATCAAGCAGGATCAGTAATTTTTTTAGTTTTCGGACAGAGCTAAAAAAAAAACTACAGGTGTCTCCCTTACTCCCAGTAATAACAGG
Source organism: Indri indri (assembly GCA_004363605.1). Classification (NCBI taxonomy): domain Eukaryota; kingdom Metazoa; phylum Chordata; class Mammalia; order Primates; family Indriidae; genus Indri; species Indri indri. Next base: position 514,287 of record RJWJ010000043.1, read on the forward strand.
TATGGCAAATAGGGGGATTTTTTTTTTTTTTTTAAACTCTGTACCTCTTAGATTCAAGTCATTGACATCCTAAAAGAATTTAAAACTTTCTGATCTTCATCACTGTTCTCCCAGAATTGACTTGCAGACTACAAGACTTTATTTCCAGCCACATAAATACTGTCCATCTCCAAGGAAGTATATCCCAAAGACTTCTACCTCAGGATTCAATATGAGCTGAGTATGGGACTACACCTATAGTCCCAGCTACTTGAGAGGCTGAGGCAGGAGGATTGCTTGAGTCAAGGAGTTTGAGGCTATAGCACAACACTCCAACCTGAGCAACATAGTGAGACTCTGTCCCTTAAAAAAAAAAAAAAGGGGGGCACTGTGATCTTGTTGATGTTTAGTTATGGGCAAAATGCTTATCCATTTAAAGATCTATAGTCCTGGCCGGGTACAGTGGCTCATGCCTATAATCCTGGCACTCTGGGAGGTGGGAGGTGAGAGGATCACTTGAGGTCAGGAGTTCGAGACCAGCCTGAGCAAGAGTGAGACCCCTGTCTCTACTAAAATAGAAAAAAATTAGCCAGGTATGATGGCATGCGCCTATAATCCCAGGTACTCGGGAGGCTAAGGCAGGAGGATCGCTTGAGCCCAAGAGTTGGAGGTTGCAGTGAGGTATGATGACACCACTGCACTCTAGCCCAGGCAACAGAGCAAGACCCTGTCGTAGGAAAAAAAAAAAAGATCTATAGTCCTAACCCAAAATGTAATATAGCACATTATGCAAAGTACTGAAACCATTTGGGTTTTCTGTAATCTACCGATTTTCAGTATACTGAGTTATATTGAAATACTGAAATGATGGAGTAAAATAGAAAAGTGCTTCACAAAATAGTACAAAATTAACAGCAGAAGCTTTTGAAAATCAGAGATTCCTGGGTCTCATCAGAAGCCTACTGAATCAGAATCTTTAGGGGAGTGGGGTGGGGAGTGTGAGGCGTTTTTCAAATTTTCTGTAAAGATGTTGATACCACCATCTTGACCTTAGCAGACCAGTGTTAAAATTTAAAAATCACCAATTTAGGTCAGCCCCATCATTTGACAGAAGAAACTGAGGTCTAGAGCACAGTCATGACTTTGATGTTGTTGTATTATTGGTTAATGACAGGGCAGACACTACAGCCCAGACAAAGCAGGTAAAATGTCCAGCCTCTTCACTGCACCCTAATATTTCTGTTACCTTTCCATATAAAATGTGTCTGATGACACCTTCACAGAGGGCTTGCATGTGGCCTCATTGGGGAAATACAGATGAGTTTGGAAACTACACTCTGAAGTATTTGCCAGATTTGGGTCAGCAGCATTAACTTCCCTTGCCTTTGCCCAGGTGTTAGGTGTCTCGCTTTGTTTTTCAGTTGGTAAGTCACATAGAAGAGATGCTCCAGACGGCCTACAACAAGCTCCACACCTGGCAGTCACGGCGCTTGATGAAGAAGACGTGAAGTGGTCATGGCGCTCACAGGTTTTGTAAGATTGAAAGAACTAAGACCTGCAGCAACTCTGGAAACCTGGCCTGACAGACATGCAGATGACCACACAGGCATGGAAGGAAACATCTGCACCATGCCAACTCCCAGAGCTGATGCTATTGTACTTGCACATCGGAAACTGAAAGGAAGGAAAAGACTGTGATTCAGCTAAATACTAGGGAGGTAAATTAAGGCAGAACCAAAACGAGCTAAGTTGCAAATATATATATATGTATGTGTGTATATATATATGCATATATATATTTAAAAAGACTGTTTACTGCAGTTACTCAGGAACTGCTTTTGATTCACATTAAGCTGCTTTCAGAAATTAAAAAAAAAAAACACTTTTTTAAAAGGGTGCATTGATAAAATCTGAGGTTTTTTGGTTTATTTTTTTTCTGTGTAAATTTTTTTCATAAGTTTATGGCACAGGGTAGACCTTAAGTATTTCTCCTCCATCCTCTATCTTCCACTTGGATGCTCAAGTTTTCCTGAATTCTAGTTGTACCTTACATCAGCAAGTGAAAGAGAGTACTTTAAAATAAAGCAGAGGGAGACTGTTGTTGAACCATCAGGAAACAGTTGTAGTCAGAAGACATCATTACTCCTGTGTTTCCTACGGAAATAAGAAACAATAAATATTGCACTGAATGTTTGTGGTTTGGAGTCCCTAAATAATAAAGAGGGAACGTATTTGCAGAAAGTCATGTGGGGTTTTTTATGCAGAATTTTGTCAGAAGACAATGGCGCTGCATGTTTTTCTTTGAGTGCAAATGTACATTGCTAAAATTTTTTTTTAAGATGGCATGTGCTTTGAAAAGAGAAAATTGCATTTTTTAAGAGTTTAAAAATCTTATGAGTGAGAAATATAATACTTATTTTCACCTCTTTAGAAGAAATAAAAGATGTTTCTCATATCTCCTTTTCTCTAGTATTTGACTGTTACTGTTCTTGGCGAATCGATAATCATTGCATAGTGACTGAAAAGCCTAAATGCAAAAAAAAAAAGTTCTTGTTTCTGGAATCCGTGCCATATTTTGTTCCTAATAGGATCAACTTACTATTTATCTAAGACTTTAGATGTCTTGTATTAAATTACACAAAAAAAGTAAAACTTTTTATACATACTCTTTTAACTGTGACACATCTTGTGGTTTCTCATTATGTGTGAATTTACTTGGGCGGGCTGCTTGAGGACTACTCACTCTATTTTAAGCCATATTAACAAGCTGGTTATCCTTCATATAATGGCTACAGCACATCAAAACCTAGTCAAACCTTGAACTGGTAAAAGGAAAGAGAGGCCACATCATTTTCTATCTGTAGTCTTTCCATCTCTCCTTCAGGATAGTAATGGTGTAATCCCTTATGTTAGTTTCACAAAGTGCTTTCAAATGTGTTATCACCACAGTTACTCTGAGCAATGGTAATATCTGAGTGGAGCACATAGAAAAATGTTTGGAATAGAAAAGTATGCTTATTGGGAAAGGCAGATACAACAAATAAAATGCTCCGTTGAGTGCTGTTACACCTGTAATCCTAGCACTTTGGGAGGCCAAGATGCAAGGACTGCTTGAGGCCAGGAATTTAAGACCAGCCTGAACTGGTCATAGCAAGACCCCATCTCTACAAAAAATTTAAAAATTAGGTCTGGTGGCACACGTCTGTAGTCCCAGGTACTTGGGAGCCTGAGGCAGGAGGATGCTTGAGCCCAGGAGTTTGAGGCTGCAGCCTATGAAGACCCTGTCTCAAAGAAAAAAAAAAAAAAAAAAGATTTAAGTGATATATATGTGGAGTCTAAGGGAAGAAAAAACAACTTTGGGAAATTGGGGTAGGCTTCATTAAAAAGGTACTTTAGCTAAGCCTTGAAGGTTGAATAGGATTTTGTGGGATAGAAGAAAGTCATTTGTTTTAGACTGAGGGAAGAGCATGATGGTGTGAGGGTTTGAAAAACCCCGATGTTAGAGAACAGGAAGAATTTGTTAGAGAGTTGAGAGTGACAAGACTGGGAAAACCCATTTAATTCAGGCTGTGAGTGGCCTTGAATGCTAAGGTAAGAAATTCAAACCTCACCCATTAGGCGTGGAGGACCTGGGAGAAAATTTGAGCAAGTCATTTTTATGAGTTTTTTTGTTTATCATTTTAAATAAAAGGTTCCGACAGGAAGGCCAGAACCTAGAAGGCTTTTGGAGTAATCCACACAGGAATCTAGGTCCAAATTAAAACCGAGTCCTGGTAAATAGGCAGAGATTGAATAAAGACATTCCTAAGGTGTCTGTGATCAAATATCATAGGGAGTGAAGGAATTAGGGATGATTTCACCACAGACAGCTCTCAGTTTCATGTCTAGTTAGCATTTGAAATATTTGAGCCTCTGAATCCTTTAAAAATGAACTTCGGCAGCCATATAGGCCTGCTATAGCGCCGTGGTGATTGAGGGCAACCATAAACCAGCGCTGTGTCAAGCACTTTTCCTGCTGTGTCTCACTTCCTTCTCACAACCAGTAAAGCTGGTAAATAGTAGAGATTATTTTACAGATTAGAAATGGTTTAGAGTTAAGTAATTTACCCAAATTCACACAGCCGGTAAGTGGCAGAGATGGAATTTACCCCTAACTGCTAAGGCTTCTACAGTCATTTAGGGATGAGATGTCTGTGAAGTTGGAAACTTATTCCACATCCCAGGCTTCTTTTGCCTAGTTTTTTCTTTGACTACTCTGTCAATCCTGCCTCTGATCCCATTCTGTGCTTTGTGACAAATCACATACTGGGTTAGTCTGCCTGGTAGATCCCATTAGCTCAAAGGGCTGGAAAATGTAATATGATGAAAGCATGTCCTGCTTTAGGAGAATGAGGCTCTTCTGGAAAGAATAAGGTCAGTAGTGTTAGTCTGCATTAGACTTACATTACAAAATGTGTAGGGTACTTTGTAATACCACGTCAGTCTGGAAAACAAGAATATTTTAACATGTATACCTAGAATGGTAGCCCACTCATCCAGGTTGAGGGCTTAATCCAGAAAGTGATTTCCTGTTAACATATACTGTCTCCAGAGCTGAAGAGACAGTATATCCTGGAATGGAGAGCTGCCCATTTTAAACTTAGATTTGCTGTCTACAGTGTCAAGACTTGCATGGGATTCCTCAGGATTACCTCTGCCCTTTCCCAATTTAGCTCCTTCGAGACTCAGCTGTTTGCCTAGTTCTTGATGCCAGGGGAGTCTTAGTTATTTTCAGCTGTTAAATTATCCAGAGCTGAATAGAATCTAGTTCAGGAGTGATCAGCTTTAGTTTGTAGTCCATCTCCTTGTTTGAGTGTGTATTAAAATCACAGAAGAAACTCTGACCATCTAGTGGTTGCAGGGTTGTAACTGCAAAACCTTGTTTTCATACAGTCTTCTCACAGAATCCCCCATACATACGACAGAGTGGATTTGTAGCTGTTGAAGTAGAGCCCGAGATCCAGCTACTCCCACCCTCAGCCTCCAACAGAGTGTAACATGGAAAACCAATACTCTCTCTGGCCACCTGGAAACCTGCTGTGTTTGTTAGGATGGCTGATAGCAGGAGCGGGCTGAAGCTGAAACGCAAGATGAATTCTGACTTAAATTTTACTTATCTTTGATCGCAGAAACAAATAGCAAGATGGTGGACTTAAACCCAACTACCAGCAACTACGTTAAAGATAAACAGACTGAACACTTGAATTAAACAAGACTCATACGCTAGTTATAGTCACGGGAATGACCTAACTGGATTTGTCCTCCCATTAGATGTCAAAATTAGGGTTCACAAGCCTTTATTACTCTAAAATTTCTCTGATCCAGGTAGCTAAGTGGTGGACAGAGCAGCAAAAACGGATGACAAATACAATATTACTGCCCATATTAATTCATCTAAAAAATTATTAAAACACAACTGATGGGCTTTTTTCTTTTTTGAGGTTTGAATATTACTGAACTATATAAAATAGAAAGTATCTCTGTACTCTTACGTCCAAGTCTCACTCTCCTGCGGTAACAGTGCATTTTCTGCTGGACATTTTTCTATGCACTTAAATTATTTTTCCAACCTGCAACCTGAGATTTTTCTGACAAAGAGATACCCGTGCTCCTGGACATGCCTTTTAAGATAACCCTTGACAAAAGGGCTCATCTGCTTAGAGAAAAATCCATTAATGCCCCTATTTCTGTAAGCCAAATTCTTGTGAATTTCGGTCCTATCCATTTGTATCCTATTTGTGGCACCTGGTTTATTTGTAAGAACAGGTTATGCCTGGGCTGAATACAAATCCTCAGGATTTTACACATAGCAACCAGAACCTTCCCACTCTCGAACATTTAGACCCACAGAGGAAGGAGTGGAGAGACAGTACAGTGTCCTGACCGACGTTCCCAGAATTTATTAGCACCTCTGCAGCCATAGAAACACGGTATAGCAGAGCTGTTAAACGGCACAGACTTTGGACCTAGGCTGTTTGGGCTCAAATCCCAGCTGCACAACTCACTAGCTATAAACTAATCTGTGCCTGTTTCTTCATCTACAAAATAGGCCCAGGAGTAGCATTTAACTGACAGAGATATTATGAGGATAACCAGGATAAAGTCTATAAGGAAGGCACTTTGGAGCAGAGTAAGACGGGGTTATTATGAGGATAACTGGAATAAAGTCTATAAGGAAGGCACTTTGGAGCAGAGTCCAGTGCACGCAGAGTGCTATGTGTCTGCTTAATTAATACCGACACAGGCTTCCCCTGAGCCGTACAGTGAAAGGTTGCAGCCTCCTCGATTTCACTGTTTAACCTCAGAAACCTAATGGAAGAAAGTACCCTCAAAGAACAATAAAAGTACTTTCTTCTGTACTTCTATTTTCCCAAAAATGCCCAAATCTGATTTTCTTGGATTATCTTTAATAGATGTATTATTAGTAATTCTCCAAATTAGGAGCTTTTTTAAAAAAATAAAATCGTGACTGATTTCACAACTTCAGTTGCAGTATTTACAAAATAAATTCTCTTCGCTAATTTGGGAACATAAGGAGGATGTTTCTGTGTTCTTGCCTGGAGTGTAATATGTAAAATATAGGTCAAATGTCAGCTGCAAGTGGAAAGGATACTATAAATTAACTATAAATTAGAATCCAGAATCCTTTTGGAATTATTGTTTCATTTCATACTTTATGTTTGATAAGGTTCCATTTTGGGAGCACAAGTGGGAAGGAAAGCATGTCCTATTATCTTTTAACTACTTGCTAAAAGTTTTTCTTTACATAGAGGTTGGGATCAAACCTGAGGTAAAAGAAAAACCCCTTGAGAATATGCTGAGTTAGCAGGAGAGCAACCCTGAAACTTGAAACTTGCACTTCAAAACAAGGTCACTAACAGGCTTCAGTTAGCATGTCCCTAGACCTTAATATGGTGGTTTGGCGTCACAACAGTTGCAATATTACAATTATGACTTAAGCAAGAAGGAATTTCTTTAAAAATGTGATAGCGATCCATTTTCTGTGTCACATGAATAGATCAGTAAAAGTCTAACTTATTAAGCACTTGAGTGCTTAATCTATTAGATCTATTTGCCAAATATTTGCCATGCTATGTGACCATTCTTATTCAATCCTTAGGACTCATTCAACAATTAGCTATTAGGCTACTGTGCATCAGTCTATAGCCCTCTCCTTATAAAATCTCAGGTCATTAAAAAGCACTATCCTGGATGATGGGCAGAATAGACAGTCTGTGCCTTCATGGAACTTAAGAATAAACTGAGGCTCAGAGAGGTGAAATAACTTGCCTGAAGGCCCTGACTCCAACTTGGAATTGGAAAGCAAAGATTCAAACATAGCTCTTGAATGCAAAATCTGTGCAGCTGGAAACTCTTGACTTCTGTCTCCCTGGGAACTTTTTCTTCTACTTGCTATAAATAATGGAGAGCAGAAGAGCTATTTTATTTCTATCAGGCCACACACTGAAAGCACAGATGGCTCTGAGGCTGAAAAACTGCTTCATTCTCCGGAAGTGCAGTGAAGGAGATGGATTCTTGGATCTGAAGCCTCTGGGAGGGCCACACAGGCTTGAATTCTGCTGTTGGTACCACTAAGTGTCCATTACATGCTAGGCCCTCAAAAGAATTCAAAGGGCCTTCATTGCCTTTTTTCCCCTAATTTTTAAAATCAATTTTGTTCTTTAGCAAAGTTATATATGTTCATAATTTAAAAAGTCAAAAGCACTAAAAGGGCCGGGCGCGGTGGCTCACGCCTGTAATCCTAGCACTCTGGGAGGCCGAGGCGGGCGGATCGTTTGAGCTCAGGAGTTCGAGACCAGCCTGAGCAAGAACAAGACACCGTCTCTACTAAAAAAAAATAGACAGAAATTATCTGGACAACTAAAAATATATAGAAAAAATTAGCGGGGCATGGTGGTGTATGCCTGTAGTCCCAGCTACTCGAGAGGCTGAGGCAGGAGGATTGCTTGAGCCCAGGAGTTTGAGATTGCTGTGAGGTAGGCTGATGCCCACAGCACTCACTCTAGCCAGGGCAACAGAGTGAGACTCTGTCTTAAAAACAGAAAAGCACTAAAAGGTGCATACCAAAACATCGTGGCCACTGGCCCCACCTCTTATTCCTCCTTCGCCAATCACTTTCAACTCCTTTGCCTTACATTATACCACTCTTTCTTTACTTATCAATTTTGCTATTATCTACTGACTTTCTAGCACGGTAGTTGAAGATTTAGTGTTAAGAACACTATTCCCTCTCTCCAGCCTCCTGATACAGTTATTTCACAGTTTTTCAATTTTTATTGATTTACCTATTTTTTTAAAAGACCGGGTCTCCCTTTGTCACCCAGGTTAGAGTGCAGTGGTGTGGTCATAGCTCACTGTAACCTCAAACTCCTGGGCTTAAGCAATCCGTCCTGAGTAACTAGAACTACACTATGCCCAGCTTTTTTTTTTTTTTTTCCGTAGCAATGAGGTCTCACTAGTTGCCCAGGCTGGTCTCGAGCTCCTGGCCTCAAGTAATCCTCCTGCTTGGGCCTCCCAAAGTGTTGGGATCACTGGCGCATGCCACTGCACCCAGCCGTTTTTTGATCATTAATATTCAATGTTTACATTTTGATTATGTACGTATTATTTAGTGCTTCAGTCAGGGTCCTAGCAGGAAACAAATGGCACCCTCAAATTGGGTAATTCAAAGAGATTAAAGGGACTATTTACAGAGGTGTGGGCAGCGTTTAGAGAAACCAAGCCCAGGCCTGATGAGGCGATGGAAGAAGTGGTTGGCAGGAGGGAAGAGAGACCCCTGAGAGCAGGTAAGGGGCACGGTCTGCCCGTGGTCCCACAGGGAGGGCATGGTCTCACTCCTCCCTCACTCCCAGTCTCCACCAGGGAAGGTGGAGGGCAGGGGACACCAGTGCTGTGTGGTTCATTCAGGGCAGCCCCCCAGAGCCCAAAGCAGCGTGGAGAAGAAGAGAGAGGACCTGCAGGGCAACAGAAGATGTCCAGCACTACTGCCAGGCAGAGGAAAGTATAAAACCCCTGCGCTGGCCTTTATATTTCAAGGAGACCCTTTAAAGCTGATTAGAAGCCCCGTGTGCATAGGTAGGCAGGTCTGTCAAGGAGAGGGAGTCACTAGAGGACAACTGGGTAGAAGCTGCTCTTCCACCCAGGACTCTGAAATGTCAGTACTGACGGGACGTTTCTCTGAGGCCGTTCAGTCTCTCCAGAGAAGGGGCCTCCAGGCTTCTATCTGGGAGTATACGCCTGGATGCTAGCTTTCTGGGCGTCACCTGGGGAAGAGTGTTCTCTGTGCGTGGACATTCTCTCACGCGCCTGTCTTTAGCCTGCACTTCTCACCCTGGTGCTGGGGCCCTGCGTGCATTTCCCCACTGAATCCACCTATTCTCAGTGAGGGTCGAGACAGGAGGTAGTCATTGTGTTTCGGGGTGGGGACAGGAATCTGGGAGCCTCGCATTTCCCTATTGCCCTTGTTTCCACCCCACACTTTACTCCTTCTTTCTGTGGTACCTGGTACCTCCAATTCCTGAGCCTGAACAGTGCTCTGCAGGGCAAACCGGCTTGCATTTCTTCACTGCCCCCTTGGATTTCACTCTGGCGTCAGTCACGGCTGACTGCAACTTCCCAAGGCATTGTTGGCAGGCCTCGTCCCCGCTGTCGTCTCCTCTTCCAGTCTCTTCGCCTTTGTGTGATTATACTTTCGTGAGTTCTTTTCCTATCAGTTTATCGAGATTTGGGGAAGGAGCTAAGATAAACATATGAGTTCAATCTACCCTGTTTAACCAGAGATCCACTGGCATTGAATTTTGATGATATTTTATTTTAGTGTTTAGGTGAATGATCATTTCATGACAGAGGGCCCCATAAGATGTTTCCTCTAAACCGACATTACCCAAACTCTTACTAGGTAGTCACTGTTCCTTGTGATAAACCAAGCCAAAGTTACTGAATTGAATGTGTCACTATCATTCCACTACTAAGTTCTTCACTAGCTCCTTGTTGTCTAAAGCACGGTTGGCACACCTCCAGGGGGTTGAGAGAGTAAATTTCAGGCGAACGAATATTTTTTTAATTGTAAAAGTTATATATTTCAATGTATATATACATATATTTTTAAATGTAATTGGCATTAGCAGAGCCTGCCTCCTGGTCCCCAAGCTGGAAAGGAACCTTTGAGGATTATACAGTGTGGGCCTCCCTCCTCCCAAAATCACTGTTTTGTTTGTTTCTTTGGAATGAATGTAAAAATGCTTCTGCCCTTGTTTGAGCTCCCTGGTTGCAGGAGTCTACCTCCCTCTTAGAGCTGCATTTACACTCCCTTCCTTTTCACCTTGCTTTGAAATGCAGGCTGAGAATATGGGAGCGGCTGATAATTGACAGTTACCTGGAATGTTCAGTCCTTAGCCTTGGGGAGAACAGCTGGCTGCTCAGCTGTCTCACTTCTCCTGGGACAGCTCCAGCCCACACAAGGCAGCAACAGGCTGGGAAGCAGGTGGTGTCAAAGGTCTCTCTCCTGGCTTCTCTGGGCCAACCTTCTTCTTCAGTTGGGCTTCTGGGAGCTTCCCAGGAAGTGTCTGCAGTTCAACATTCCAAATTGCCCCAAAGGAGTAGAAAAAAGAATTAACATTTATTGAGCACCTATTGGGCACCAGGAGCTTTACATCTAAACTTTACAACAACTTATGAAAATAGTATTATTCCCATTCTACAGAGGCCCCAAGAGTTCAAAGAACTTGCCCAAGTTCTCACAGTGAGTGGCAGAGCCGGAAGGTAAATCAGGGCAGTGTGAGACCAAAGCAAAGAGCGTAGTGGGAGAAAGACACCGAGAAGGCCTGTTCCCTGGAGACGTGTGCCTCACTCCGATGCCAGCTGGACATTATATGGCTGTCTCTTTCCAACCCATGGGGAAAACAAAAGTGAGGGAGGCCAAGGCCTCCTGGGCAGGGGCTGCCTTTCTGAATCCATGCAAGGAGCAGAGACAAGCCAGTGTGTAGCAATGGCCAAAGCCCCCATGTACTTTATATCTTAGACCAGAGACACCATAAAAAAACTGGGAAACTGGTAGCTCTTCCCTGGTCAGCCCAACCCTGTATAAATAACTGACTACAGCACTAAGTAATAAGGCATTCATTTATTTATTTATTTTTGCCATCAATAAGAAATGTACTTGTTTTTTAAAAAATACAAATGCTGGCATTGTCCAGAAAAATATACCAGGTTTATTTATAATTGTTATAAAGTCAAACTCTGAAACTTATTCACTGAAACATTTTGAATTGCATTAATGCTTCACATCCATCCCCACATTTATATTAAAAATTCACACACAAATGAAAATGGAAAAACTGCCACTACTTGATTTCTGTTCCCTCTTTTTCCACTTGCAATCATATACTTAGGTACCTTTTGACCCCATGGGGGGAAAAAATATCTAATGTTCAGCACTACCAATAACAGGAAGAAAAGGATTTTTTTTTTTTTTTGAGAATGAAATGTTTTCCCATCACAGTGGATTCTTAAGCACGTTCTTCACGTATGCGGCGTGCTAGCTGGATGTCTTTTGGCATAACCGTTACACGTCTGGCATGGATAGAACACAGATTGGTGTCTTCACAATACGGCGGTCATCTTTAAAATGGCGGGAGGGAATAAGTTTTAGAGCAGCTCTCACCTGAGCAAAAGGTCAGGGCTAGGCTCGGGTGCAGGGCCAAGAAGAATTCTGAGAACCAATTTTGGAACAGTCCAAAATAGAGGAAATAAACCGTCAGAACAGTGACCACAAACTTGCCTCTTCCCAACTCATTTCCTGTGATAGGAATATGGTTTATTGAGCAATTATCCTGTGCCAACTACTTTTGTTTGCATTAAACCTATTGGGTGGGGGCTGTTCCTTTTTCTATTTCACAGATGCTTAAGGATTCAAAAGGTTAAGTGACTTGCCCAGAAACAAATAGGCAGTCAGGATTTGAACCCAAGTCTGTCTGACTTCCAGACCTGAGGTTCCTACTGTGTGATGATTGCTGCCTGGGACCCTCCTCTTGGAGGATCATGCAGTGTAGTGCAGCTGGGGATCCCGCTGTCAGCATCTCCATGTCCCTTGGAGACGTGAAAAGCTTCTCTCCAAGTGGTGCAAGCAGCAGTGGGATGTCTATTTTCCGAAAGGCCTGGGCAAAAAGATAGAAAAATAGGGCCTCCTTAGAGAGGATCATTCTGGGCTCTGTGTTTCCCACTCCCTGCCCCTGGAACTGGCAAAGCGGCACAGAAACGAACTGGCAGGAGCTGCTCCAGATGGTCACTTGGGCCCCAGCGCATTCCTGGTGCTTAGATGCGTGAGGGAGCAGCCTCCAAGCGGCAATGCCTCATTGATTTTCTGCTTCGCTGGATCAGTGAGAGCCCTCTTCAGCATGGCCTGGCAATTTTCTTGGGAGCCTACTGAGAGGAGGGCCCTATTGTCCCTGTTATTAGAGGTAGTAGCCGTTCCTGGTCTCCATGCAGAGAGTCTGCCCAGATGCTATCTGGGTTTCGTGTCTCTGAAGCCTGGCTCCAGCACATCCGGCTGTGTGACTTTAGGCACGTCTCCCCAAGACTCAGTTCCTGTTAATGCAAAATGGGCGGCTGTGAGGATTAAAACAGGTAATGCATTTAAAGGGTTTAGCACATGAAGTGTTCAATAAATATGGGAGTGATTATTACTGTGGTTTTCACAAAGGCTGGACCCATGAGGTTCCGTCTCCCAGCACTGTCTAAGAAGCATCCTTCAGCAATGAAAAGTAATTTCAAAATAGCTCGAATCCTTGACTTGCCCTTTGGCAAAGCGACAGTGGAGATTCCAGCGATGTCTACAGGAGCATTTAACGAGAATAATGAGAGTCCTCCTTCCTGTCTGATGCCCTCTGACCACAATCCACAGCGTTAAGGTGTCTCTTCAAATCTCCCACCCGCACTGGCCCCCAAACTCCTTGGAGATGTTTTCTCTCTGTCTTTATTAATGCAGATTAGCAGCTCTGGGCCCCAATCCTTCTCCCCAGTACTGTCCCGTAGAGTCTTTCCCAACATGCTATACTTGACTCTGCATCACAGAAGCCCAGAGAACAAGTTGAGCAAAGACCCAACTCTCCTTGGAGGAGGCTGGGAAAGGAGGTTGAGCAGGAAAAGAAGGAACACCCGGGAGCGGGGAAGGTTGTGAGCTCTCCTCCGCGCTCTGAATTTCAGGCCCGCTCCGCGTGCTGTCGTTGGAAGCAGAGCAGAGGTGCTTAGAGGGCTGAGAAGAGGAGTGTGAGGAACCAGCTGCAGTTCCAGTTTGCATCCTGATTCACTTTTCCCCCTGGAAAGAGAATCTCTCAGCAGCGGGGTCCCTAATCCTCAGAGGGCACAGGCCAGGTCAGCTCCCTGTGTGTCTGGCTCTCGCTGGCCACCCTCTTGCTCTGGAATCTCAGACTCCATGTTGGCAAACAGCCCCCCAGCTCCTCAACTGCCCCAGGGACCATTTTATGAGGGGTAGTGTGGCAAAGCACTGGGACTATTGCCTAATTTACTGCAATCTATCTCCTGCACTCCCAGCCCCCTGAGAGAGCAAAGTCTAAAGCCAACTAACAAACTGGAATTCTCAACTTTCACCCATTGCCCTGAAAAAGTTTTAACACTGGAGTCCCCCCCCCCCCCACCCCCAAGGAATCAATCCCACACAGGAGGGAAGACCGTCCCACTAGGGCAACCCAGGAGGGAAGACCGTCCCACTAGGGCAACCCAAGCTGCCTCCCTGTGCTGCTGCCAAGTGCAGGGATGACAGCGGGGCATAATGGGCCTGCCGAACAGCCAGCCCTCCTGGGGTCTGCAAGGGAGCCCCACCAAGGGTGCGAGCTCTGGATCGAGGCAGGAAGCAGTGGCCCCTGGTTACCATGGAGATGCTGGTGCAGCCTGTGCCCATCTGTGGTTGACAGACAGCCTCCCTTAGGAAAGGGGGGGGTGGAAGAATTTGGATGTTTGAGAACTAGCTCAGCTTGGGGTGGGGGGAGTGGTCTGTGATATCCTGAGCTTGCAGTCCAGAGGGCTGGGGAGGAAGCTGAGGCTGGGAGCTCCCCACTGAGGCGGCTTCCTGCTGATCCTGTAGCTTTAAAGGCTGGGGTGTGGCCTTCTGCAGGGCAAGGCCTTTCTGCTAAGCTGCCAACCCCAAGCAAGGGCTGTTGGAAGAGACTCTGCTACAGTGGAAAAACCCCAGGAGTCAGAGGCTGGAGGGAGAACCACACCCACAGTGCCAGGAAGAGCCCAGGCTTGTCGTGAAGACCCACAGTTCATGATGCAGAGGAGAAAGCACTAAACTGGTTGGAATGTTCTAGTCCCTTAATCGCCACTGCTGAAACACTACAGGGGCCAAGAGCCCTTCCCTTCCCTTCTCTGAGCCCTAGGCCCCCACAGTGTGAGTAATGTCTGTCTCTGCAGTGTGAGTCAGGGGCATGTGAGGGTTGGGTGGTCTCCCTCTCATTCCGTGTCAGTCTGTAAAGGAGGGCCGAGGCTGTGAGGACCACTCTGAGACTTCGTCCCTCTTTGGCTAAACCTAGAGAATGAGCTAAGTTCAATGTCCTTTGAGAGAGCCCGACACTGCAAGTGTGTTTGTGTAAAAGGCAGAGCTAGGCCCTGCACACCCGTGGGCCACATAAGGCTAACCCCATGCCAGGGAGAGGGAGGCCGATTAGCCAGGCCCCTGCTGCACACCTGTGAGCCAGGTGAGCTCCTGCACCCTCCGCAGCCCTGGGCAAGGGGGGAGGGGGAGGACTTTAACACATTTGCCCTTTGATATCCGGGGAGCAAAGGGCTAAAACTGCTTTCTTACTGTCCTCCCAGGCTGACAGGCAGGAAAGATGGAGGGGCGGAGTGGTGCAGGGGAAGGAAAAGTAGCCCAGGAGTTTGAAATCCACCTGGCCACTTTCCAGCTGTGTGGCCTGGGGCAATTAAATTTTTTGTGCTTAGGCAGTCCCACCAGTGAAATGTCAGAACTCCTGCTCTGGTTGCTGTGAGCTAGGCTGACACCACGGCACTCTAGCCCGGACAACGGAGCGAGACTCTGTCTCGAAAAAAAAAAAAAAAAAAAAGAACTCCTGCTCTGCTTTCTTTTCCTGGTTGGGGTGAAAATGTCATGAGGAAATGGTTGGGAAAGCCACTGTAAACTATGTGCAAATCAAGGACCCAGTGAGCTTTATTTGGCTGCAGGAGGAGCCTCTCCTTATCTGCACCCCACCACAGTCTGAAGACACTCCTGGGGTGCGAGGAGCTTTTCTTTGCTCCTCTTAGCGGAATCTCAGGCTTCCCAGTGGAGCGAGAACCTCTTCTAGCACCCTACAGAAATGATGTGGGACTGTCCTTTTAGGGCAGTATCCCCTGAGCAGGCTCAAAGAACAGGGCAGAGAGCCTCCTTGTCCAGCAGAACCTGCTTGCTGAGACAGCTAGATGAGTGGTTGTGTATAGCAGTTTCAACACAATCCAGGGCCCACAAGCCCATGTCTCAGTGAGGGTGCCCTGCAGTCAGCAGCTTGCAGCTAAGACCTGGTCCAGTGTTTTCCCCCTCCTAGCCCCAGGGAATTATAAATTGACCTCTCTGTATTCATACTTCCAATTAGCTTTGATCCTCTTGGAATTTCTTAGGAAATTACCCTTCTTTTTTTGAGCTAGGGCTTGGAATGTCATTCCCCATTGGCTAAGGAAAGGTTTAAAACAATATACACAGATGCAAAGAGTGATAGGCTCCTGCTAGCAGTAATCTAATAAAAGAGATCATCTTTTATTAACAAATTTAACACGCACCAGTGTCTTGAGAATTTTGGACCCGTTTTGGAACGAAAACGGGGGGAAAAGAGGATGGTAGGCACGGGTTTCCTGTTGCCATGGGTATTTCTCCTTCACCCCAGAAAAAACCCTAATCAGTTCCCAAAATGGAGACAGCTTTGCATCTGAGTCCTGAGCAATTGTAAAAATGCCGTGTGGAGGCTTGACTCACCACCTGAGCCTCCTTGGACGTTAGAACCGGAAGAGAGATGTTTATGTTTACAGTCAAGAGTGCTGAGGCTAGAGAGGGAATGTAGCCGCCACAGTGTCACCCCTGACAAAGCCGAGGCAAGAATCCAGATCTCCTAACCCCCAGGTCAGTGTCCCCTCTCCACCAGGCTACCCCCTCATCTCTGTCAAGCCATACCCATCATGCCCAAAGTGTCAGAGGGAAAGGTTATCACACCTTCCCTTGCTATGATTAGACTTTCTACTTGTGGGTGCCCACACCAAGGACTGTCTGGCTTGGAGGCACCTTGGGAGTCCCTTTGCAACACTGAGTTTGGGGACCCTCAGTTTGGAAGCCATTTATATTCAGGCGACAGTCTTTGCTTTGGAACCCACCAATGGGATGGGAAGCTTGAGGCCTAACTCCCTGCCAGGGAAGGATCAAGAGAAAAGGGCCCAGCTGCCACTTCTTTCCTGGGTTAGGAAGTGACTAAGAGGGAATCTAGAGTTTCTAAGATGGATTCTTTTAGGGAACAGTGTGAGGAATGAACTCTGGAGGGAAATGACAGTCCAAGCCAAAAAGGGAAATAGAGGCAGCATCTAGCACCTGAGGATGAGCCTGGCCTGGAGGAAGAGAGGCAGAGGAAGGGAAGAAAGGCATCAGGGTGCCGGGAGATGTCACCCCGGAGAACCTTAACAGTCGGGGTGGAGTCTTCCAGTGTCCACTCAGATGGATGGGGTTTGGGGGGGCGGGGACATGAAACAGTTTTTCTGGGGCAAGTGCCTGCTCTCTTGCCAGAGAGAGGAGCCTCTACTTTGGCACGTACACTGCAAGCCCTGGTGTCTGAGGGACAGAGACCAATGAGGTCATCTGCATCTTGGGTTCTGCAACTCAGGAAAGCCATCAGTTTTGCAACCACGAAAAAGGTGAAAAAAGTCAGGCTGTGAGTGTTCAGAGGGGCCGTGGGGCTGTGTAAGTTTGTGTCAGAGAAGTGTATGTTCTCTTCGGATGTGGCTGGAGCTGCAAATGGTATGCACATGTTGTATGTATATATGTTGTATATTATTACAAAATAAGGTGCTTTCCTTTCTGTGACCTCTCAAGCCCCTTACTTTCATCCTATCTCTATCATTCTCCAAAAACTTCAATGACTTCCGCTGCCCACCAAAAACCAAACACCTCCCTACCCCCCAAATTTCTTAGCCTGGCATTTGAGGCTAACAATTCAGCAGACACACTGTATTCCTGCCTCTGTGTACTTACTCATGCCGCATTCTCTGCTTTCTTGACACCTGATCTTTACCAACTGAAATCTTTTTCTCACTCCGTTCAGATGCTACCTCTTCCAGGAAGCCTTACCTGGTGTCCCTGCCCAAAGGCCCTCTCTCCTCTGAATGCCAGAGCACTTTTCTCTACGTCTTTGGTGGCAGTGTTACATTCTTTCATGCATTTTGACTATCAAGGGGAATGTTGTCAGTCTCCTGCACGAAATGCTAAAGTCTTTGAAGGCTAATATTAATAAATTTGTCTTGTTATTTTTGTATCCTCAGAACCTAGCAAAGTTCCTTTACATAGCGGGCATTTAATTCAAAATACATTTATTGGCCAGGTGCGGTGGCTCACGCTGGTAATCCCAGCACTCTGGGAGGCTGAGGTAGGAGGATTGCTTGAGCTCAGGAGTTCGAGACCAGCCTGAGCAAGAGCGAGACCCCCATCTCTACTAAAAATAGAAAAAAATGAGCTGGGCATCCTGGCATGCGCCTATCATTCCAGCTACTTGGGAGGCTGAGGCAGGAGGATCGCTTGAGCCCATGAGTTTGAGGTTGCAGTGAGCTGTGATGACTCCACTGCACTCTACCCAGGGCAACAGAGGGAGACTGTCTCAAAAATAAAAACAAAAACCTCCTTTGTTCAACAAAGAAATGTGCATGCTGGAGGAGATGAATGAGAAAGTTTTTTTCCACTCAGAGCTGACAATCTAGTGAGAGAAAGAGACGCACAGCAATACGTATTAATTTAATACGAAACCCACGGAGCAGCACTTAAGCTCTGAAGACGTGGTGCTCCGGTGGGCAGGAAAGGTGGCAAGGGAGAGGCATTTAGGGTGAAGGAACTTCCTCGCTGGAAGGCTGGAGATGGGGAAGTACATGGCACATTTGGAGAACATGGGGGTAACCTTGGGACTGGTATATAGGACGCAAGAAGGAAAACAGGAGACAAGACCAGAGAGGGGATATGAGCACTGGATCACAGAGGACCTGCTGTGCCTTTCTAAGGTGTTTGGGTTTTATTCTGGGGGCAATGAGAACTACTGAATGCTCTTGCAGGGGAGTGTAACAAATACTGAATGAAGAAATGACTCAGCTCTGTGTTTTGGGTGGACGCCGCCCTGTGCCCAGGCTCCATTTACGAATATCTTACAGTGGGGGCTGAGCAGCACCCGTTGTCTGAGGCCAGCCTGTCCCTTGGTCAAACCACCTTTTTGGGGGGGTCTTCCCTTTTAAAGAGGCCATACACAAAGATCACTTGGTCAGAATGAGAAGTCTCTTCTGCCCTCTGAAACAGTTTCCTGGCCTGTTGCATGAGTTCCACATTCTGCTTTGGCTTTACTACAGCAATTCTACTGTTTGAACAGTATCAGTTAGGGTTCTCCAGAGGAATGGAACCAATAGGAGACTATATATAAAGAGATTGACTATGAGGAATTGGCTCATGTGCTTATGGAGGCTGAGAAGTCCCATGATCTGCCATCTGCAAGCTGGAGACTCAGGAAAGCTGGTGGTGTAAATTCAAGTTTGAGTCCAAAGACCTGAGAACGAGGAGCGCCAATGGTATAAGTCCCAGTCTGCGGGCAGGAAAAGACCATGTCTTGGCTCAAGCAGGCAGGTGGAGGCAGCCACTGACAGCCACTGCCTCTTCTGAGCTGGAGACTGGCTTGGGCCCCCTAGCTAATTTCTTGTCCTTCGCAAGGGTGGGGGTGGGGGAAACATCCTGTAGAGAGAAAATCATAGGCTTTAGAGTCACTCAGCCCTAGGTTAGAGCCCCAGCCAAAATCACTTATGAGCTGCACAACCTTGGCAAAGTCACTAATCTCTCTGAGCCTTGGTTTCCTTCTCTGAAAAATGGAGATGATTATGCCTGCTCCCAAGAACTAAAGTGCAGATGAGTATGGGGATTGCCCAGCTTGCTGCCTGACACATAGCAGGTGCTCAGTAAATGGTACTTTTAAATTCATATTTGTGGAGTCCACTAGCGGCTGTTCTGCATAAGAAGAGGGAAGCTGTGCTTGGAGGGAGCTATTATTGTTAGGCGTCTTAAGTTAGGGGAATGATGACTCTACCTAGTTTATCTTTACAGGTCATCCCAGAGCGGCCAACCCCAGGCCCTCCAGGTGAAAAGTCTTAATTGTCTCTCCAGGCTAACTTCCCCTCTCTGCCTTCTGTGCCCTTCCTCCCAGTAGCTTTGGTCACAATTGATAGGCAGGCAGGGTCCTAGGCTTGACTGAATGAGGATGTTGTTACAAAGGTGAGGAAACAGGAGACACTGTTGCAATCTGCCCTGCCTGAGGCACCCTGAGAACCAGTGGCTCTCCCCACCCCTGCTGTGTGTTTGAGGTGAGAGCACAGGTCTCAGGGCCTCCTAGAGTGATGGGAAGACTGTTAGGACACGCTAGAGAGATGCTATGCTTCTCTGGAGCTGAGTGTGGAGTTTTCCCTTTGAACCAAGGGACCTACAATTTTGAATCTTTCTTAGAGCTGGCACTGAGCTGCTGGCGCAGGTTCTGGAAGGAAGTAGGCCCATCCAGGCCCCAGCAGGACTCACTGTCTGGTAGGGGAGCACAGCCACACACACCTGTAGTGCAAGCTGATTTGAAGGACGTACAGACCAGTGTGGTCGGAGCAGAGAGGGAGAGTGGTACCAACTGTGTGGGTTGGTTGGTCTGTGTTCAACACCCAGCACTTCCGTGACCAGATGTGTGGGCTTTTTCCGCAGCAATTCCCCAGCACATGCCAACTGGGTGTTCTATAATTCAGTTCTGACAGTACCCACCTGGATAGCTTCAAATCCCACAGGTTAAGGGCTTAGTCCCACAAGCCTGCCCCTCACTCCAGACACCAATCGCAAGTAAGTAGGTTGTGCCCCCCTGCTTGATTTCCACTGGAAAAACAAAACAAAACAAACAACAAAAAACAAGTAGTAGGTTGTGACCTGTGCTTCCTAACAACTGGCTATAAATTAGGGTTCCCATGATCCCCCCTCCTCAGGTTTGAAAATTTGCTAGGATGGCTCCCAGAAATCAGACACGTACATTCACTGGTTTATTATAAAAGATGTTACAAAGGATACAGAGGAACAGCCAGATGGAAGAGATGTATAGGGCAAGGCATGGGGGAATGGGCACAGGGCTTCCACGCCCGCTCTGGGCACTTCACCCTCTGAGCAACTCTGGTGTTCAGCAGCCCGGCAGCACATCACATCTTGTTCAAGAGTTCTCATTGACCTCAATCTCCAGCCTCCACCCCTTTCCTAGAGGTTGGTGAGTGGCGCTGAAGGTTTCAACCTCCTAATTCCCTAATCACTTGGTCTTTCCAGTGACTGGCCCCATCCTGAGGCTATCCAGGGGCCCCAACCTAAACTGCCACATGACCACAAACTCAGGGGTTACGGAAAAGGAGTTCATTATGAATAACAAAACACACTCCTATCATTGAGAAAAAAATCAGGAAATTTTGGTAAACTCAAGGGTTTACCAAACATATTTCTTATTATACCCCGTGGAGAGCACTGGAACACAGGTACAAGTTAAAGTGATGGAGGGAGAGGGCAGGCCAGGCAAAGGAAGCTGCATGAATAAAGGCAAAAAAAACTACATGTTTAAAAAAACGAAACAAAATTGAACTCATAAAAGTAAAGAGTAGGATGGCAGTTATGGGGAAGGGGATAAGGGGAGACGTTAAATCAAAACGCCCACAGCTCTTAGGTGTGGGTGGGGCAGTAGGAAGCGCAGACACGGATGTCAACTGGGCCTGAGTCACCCCCCCTGCCAGGCCTGAGAGGCCCAGGCTTCGCTGTGAGTGTGGGACCCGGAAGGTTTAGCGGCAGGGGAAAAGCAGCGTCAAGTTTTGGAGATCACTCGATTTATCCATGCACAGGCTGACGCCCTGCTAGGTATTCTCTTTCTTCCATTCAACAACTATTTGTCGAATGCCTTTTCTGTGCCGGAAGCTGTTGTGGGCATTGGGAAATAGGGATGAAGAAGCAGATCAAGCCTTTCCTGAGGGTGCCCTCCACGTTTTACGGAAGAGGAAACGGTGGGTCTGCCTGCCTGCTGCTCGTGGCTCCGTCCCGGGCCTACTTGGCTGCAGGGTAGCGTTGCTCTGGGCAGCCCCTTAGACGTCCCGGCGCACGTGGGTCGCTCGGCTGGTGGGTCGTCTGGCTGCGCGCGCCGCCTGGGCCTCCAGAGCGCCGGGCCTGGCTCGGCGTCCGCCCCCGGCCCAACCCACACGTGGGTTCCCGCACGTCCGCCTGGCTCCCCCCACTGACGTCAGCTTAGCTTTTCCACTTAAGGCCCCTCCCGCGCCCCGCGCAGAGTGCTGGAGTCGCTGCTGCTGAGTCCGGACATCTCTGTCGCGCACCTCCGACGCCCGCCCGACTTGCATTCCCGGTACGGTCGGGCCCGGCGCGCACTGCGCCCGAGGGGAGGGAAAGCGAGCTGCCTCAGGGTCTGCTGGCCAGGTGCTGCTAGCAAAGGGGTCCCTACTCCCGGGAAGCGTAGACGCCGCTTCCCAGAAGCGGAGTCCCGAAACCTCTGCGCGGTGGCCCACGCCACGTGTGGGTTGGGAGCCCGCTGCGCTCCGCTTTTTGCTCTAAGCGGGACCTGTGGCCTCTGGCCGTGCTAGGGAAGGAGGAGATGGCCACACCCAACCACCTGAGGTCAAAAGCCCGGTGTACGCGGAAGGACAAGGAGATTACAGGTCCAAAGGGTGGGGGATACCGCTGGGCTCAAAATCGGCGAAAGGCACAAAATTCGAAGTCGGGTTTCCGGAGCCCATTGAGCCAAAAAAAGCTTCGGCATGTCCGGGGCGGGTTCCTGCAAGCTGGAAAACGGCTGTGCGGTTTGCATTTTTCCCCTGGGAGGCTCGAGAGGTGAGCTCCATGGGGCGGCTGCTGCCTGAAGATTATAGGGCCCTTCTGCGTAAATTACATTAAGCAGCTGTTGGTTTATCCCGGGCTACGCTAAGCGCAGCGCATGCAAAGATAAAGCAGGCAGAGTCCCAGCCCTCCCCCACCTGAGATGGTCTACTGAGAGTAGGATTATCCGGTTCCATCTCCTCCTTTTAACAAACGGGAAAATGTAAACCTGAGAGAGAGCTGGGGAGAGGGATGTCTACGGTCTCAAAGAGTGCGTGGCAGGGCTGAGTCGCAGACCCTGTTGTGCATGGCTCGCGCCGCTGGATTCACCCCCCTCCTACCTTTACATTGAAGGGAGCGTTGGAGCCAAGGGCTGAGGTTTTGGCGAAGCCAGCAGCTCTCTGCAGGAAGAACTCCCTTCCCCCTGCCAGGCTGCAGGAACCTTACAAGACTGTCTAGAAATAGCAGTGATTGTAAGGAGATACCTGATTCCAGCTTGATGACACTGGGCTGCCTGCTTGGAGGTCCTCTCAGATATTTTTGCCCTTTGGGACGATGCCAGAACTAGACATGACGCTTTGGGGATGCAACCTGTGATATTCCCTCCAATGAATGCAGTGCAGAGTTAGATTAACAGAATGGAAAGCCCTTTCCCCGGCTCTGGAATTCGAGGGTTCCATTAAGTTTAGGGCTCCATGCTTCAGGCTCTCTGCAGCTTTTCTGCACTCCCTGAAGTGAAAAAAATTTCCTCATACTGGGCTTCACGCCATTGCAACAAGGATCACGGCATAAGCTACACTCCCTCCTGTTGGTTAACAGCCCCTAGTTCCTGATATTTTGATTTAAAGTCTGGCTCTGGCCATGCGCCAGGCCAGGGAGGCTGCCAGCCGGGTATCACGTTGCCTGTGTCTGCTTTGGGCCTCTGGTTAAATCTAAAGTCTGAAACCGAGCTCCCTCCCTCTGACCCACTGAGCAGGACAGCTCCTGATTATCTCTGCTCACTCACAGGGGTTCTCAGGCTTTCGTCCTCTGGCCTAGTGCCGACCTGCCAGTGGCCCGAGGCCATTATCATCTGCGCCCCAGCGCTCCGGACTGCGCACGCGCGCAAGCTTCCTGTGCCCACTAATGGTTCGGATCTGGGCGGGGCGTAGGTCTCTCCGCCTCGGGTCTGATTTCCACCCCTTCTTGGTGGGGGTGGCGAGGAGGAGAGGGAGCGCATGCGCAGAGCTCACAGCACGCTCCTCTGCCTTGGGGTCGTACCTGTGGCCGTTAATGGCTCTCTTTTGCACGCACCTCTGGTCCTTGCATGAGGGGCTTGGCAGTGTATTTGTTATAGAAGCCTGAGTGGCTGAGGGAGAGCTGGATGGGCGGCTCACTGTGATCTTGTCTGAGGAAAGGCCAGCCCCACTTGGGGTAAATAAGCCAAGATGAGTGAGCCCTCCGGAGGCTATACTTACACCCAAACGTCGATATTATTTTTTCACACCAAGGTGAGCTCATTCACACCAAGACCCTGGACAGATCAGGATCTGGCATTAGGCCTTTCAGCTCTTCTTTAGCTACATTTTTTTTCCTCCCTCTTTTTAGTCATCTCTTGTGTTTTTAGTGGCAAGTACCCTCAAAAGGAAGTAATGTAAGCTTTTCTCAGAACAGTTCTTGGTTAATAAACGTTAAAAAAGGATGCAGTGACACTGAATGCTTTTCCCCCATAGATTCCTTTTGGTTCCAAATCCAATATGGCAACTCTCAAGGATCAGCTGATTTTTAATCTTCTAAAGGAAGAACAGACCCCCCAGAATAAGATCACAGTTGTTGGGGTTGGTGCTGTTGGCATGGCCTGTGCCATCAGTATCTTAATGAAGGTAAGTAGAGTCTACCACTGTGGAAGCACATACTTTGACTCCACTGTTTCCCCCACTCCCTCCCCAAGAATCATATTATTATACTATATGTAAAAATATTTAGTCTCATGCACTCATTCAGAGAACTTTGCAACAAACTTGAAACAAATAATATACTGAAAGGATATCTGAAATTAATAAATATCAAAGGACTGTCAGGATGTCAGGCTTGAGACCCAGTTCCTAAAATTCACTGTTACATATTAACATGTGTGGATTGCGTACCATTGAAAAGGAAGGATCCATGCCTTTAAATGAGCCAAACTCTTCTAAAGTAATTTTTGAATTGAAAATGACACACCTATATATGGTAAAATTAAGATCATACTAATGTGAGAAATCTTAAGTTCTCCTCCCACCCAAATCCCATCATCCCTCCTGCCTTGGATGGCAATTTTGTTATCAATTATGGAGCTAAAATTTAATTAGAAAAAAAGAACTTGTGAATAAAGAACTTCCTATTGGGCTGGGCACGGTGGCTCACGCCTGTAATCCTAGCACTCTGGGAGGCTGAGGCAGGTGGATCGTTTGAGCTCAGGAGTTTGAGACCAGCCTGAGCAAGAGTGAGACCCTGTCGCTACAAAAAATAGAAAGAAATTATCTGGACAACTAAAAATATATAGAAAAAATTAGCTGGGCATGGTGGTGCATGCCTGTAATCCCAGCTACTCAGGAGGCTGAGGCAGAAGGAGTGCTTGAGCCCAGGAGTTTGAGGTTGCCGTGAGCTAGGCTGATGCCACGGCACTCTTAGCCCAGGCAACAGAGCGAGACTCTGTCTCAAAAAAAAAAAAAAAAAGGACTTCTTATTACAGTACTCGAACCCAGCTTATATCAAAAAGAAATTGAGGTGGCTTATAATATTAAAATATTTTAAGTTCAAAGATTTGGAATTCCTAATAAGAGCAAAATCATGAATTCTGGGTTCTGAATAGAAATGGATTGAAGTGAGAAGGAACTAAAGGCAAAAATGAGATGTGCCAAGGTCTCGTAACAACATTGCTCTATATTGTTCTTAGACGAGGCCGCATAATACACCAACTGTTATTCGTTACTCATTGGATCAGAAATTAATGCCTTCAGAAATTAATTCCTTCAAACCTGTGAATGCCGATGGTCTTTTTCTGTGATAGCCTCTGACTCAGGTGTGGGTAAGAATACCCGTCAGATCACTTATAATTGATTTAGGGGTAAATCTGCAGCTAGAATAACCTTTTTTGGTAACAACAGACCATTCCCCATTTGTATTAAAGTTATTGTTGGTGGCTCCTGGTCCTACATGCACCTACAGACTTTTATAGGTTGAACTGCAAGGATATTTTTTGCCAGTATTATGTAATGCACAAATCTATCTTTATGCAAAACTGTTAGTATTGGTTCATATATGGAAATAACCAGGGAATAGTCCACAACATTGCTTTTTAATTGCAAGTCTTGATACTGGTCAACATCATCTATTTAAAATTGGTGTGTATAACTGAATTTGAGAGAGTAAATAGAGCAGTTTTACATAATTGGAAGTTATTCTAATTACTGCCAATCCAATGTTCTGCCTTCACACCAGTGGTGGTAGAACTGTAGAGGTTGCTCCAGTGGGGAAATAGGGCTGAAGATAGGGTCAGTGTTATGTATGGCATCATCTGTGAGTCGGTTTTTTAAGTGTGGGCCTGCCATTACTTTGAAGTATATCCTGATACTGTACTAATAAGGTAGCAGAACTCTTCTATGTCAGAAATATAGAAATTTTGCATGTCCTTCCAAAAATCTAGAAGTATCAATTTCCCATTTAACTGAAGATTTTATGTCTTTTAGGACTTGGCGGATGAGCTTGCTCTTGTTGATGTCATTGAAGACAAATTGAAGGGAGAGATGATGGATCTCCAACATGGCAGCCTTTTCCTTAGAACATCAAAAATTGTCTCCAGCAAAGGTTGATGTCAACAAGTTTATATTATAGTCCATGCTAGACTGAAGTTCATTATCAGGCTTGAAATCTGAGCTCTTCAAAGATTTTCTCTTACAGAGGATAGGAGAGCTTTGGAATAATTTTGCACTGGTCCTGTAGATATCAAAATTTCAGTTTCTAGTAAATGGTTTTAAATGGAGATTCAGTTTATCCATGATATGGAAAGCATCTGAATTAGAATGTAATGAGTAATGCTCCAAACCTTAGGTCTGTATTTAACTGCATTGCTTCAAATACTTAAGTGTACTTACTCCTCCCCGACCCAATCCTTTCACACATGTAACACAGAGTTGAGAATAGGGCAGATGAGCCTGGTCAGCAGATATTCTTGGCTTGATCCTTTCACACGTATTAGTACCAGCCAGGAAACCTGAACATGAGCCCAAATAGTATTTTTTGATACTTGAAAATCACTGGCCACTTAACTGATAAGTGACTCCCTTTGTCATCTTCATCTGTGGGTTAACTGTCTGGGGCTACAGGGTAACTAGAAGCAAAAATATGCTTGTTAAGGGTAAAGATGTCTGTGCTTAAAAAAAAAAAAGAAAAAGAAAATGAACAAAAGAAGAGAAAATTGCCTGTCCCTAGGCTGACAGGATGATAGTTAAGTATTAACAGTTAAGTAGAAATAGGAGTATGGAAGAGTGTGAGCATTGAGCTCAGATAGTAAAAAAATTGAGGAATGTATAAGGAATTGATATGAGAATCAAATTATAAACTTCATTCCTTCTAGCTCCCCCCAATTGCAGTTATATAAAATTACAATGTGACTAGACTGCAAGGAAGGTGTTGACAAACTCTTCTTCCATTTAAGAGGCCACAATAATAAAACTGGAAACCAAAGTAAGAGTCTAGGTGGCATTAGTGGCATTTATCTGCCACATAGACAAAATACTGATCAAATTGTCCATGTAAGAAGTTAATGAGGCTGGGTGTGGTGGCTCACACCTGTAATCCTAGCACTTTGGGAGGCTGAGGCAGGAGGATTGCTTGAGGTCAGTTTGAGACCAGCCTGAGCAAGAGCAAGACCCCATCTCTACAAAAAGTAGAAAAATAAGCCAGACATGGTAGCGTGTGCCTATGGTCCCAGCAACTTGGGAGGCAGAGGCAGGAGGATCGTTTGATGTTGCAGCGAGCTATGATGATGCCACTTTACTCTAACCAGGGTGACAGAACGAGACCCTGCCCCAAAAAAGAAACTAAAAAAACAAGTTAATGGAACAAATTTTTGTTGGCTAGATTAAAAATTTCTCTTAGAGTCCTTAATCTGGTCATTGTTTCCCTTTTCTCTAGACTATAATGTAACTGCAAACTCCAAGCTGGTTATTGTCACAGCTGGGGCACGTCAGCAGGAGGGAGAAAGCCGTCTTAATTTGGTCCAGCGGAACGTGAACATCTTTAAATTTATCATTCCTAACGTTGTAAAATACAGCCCAAACTGCAAGTTGCTTATTGTTTCAAATCCAGGTGAGACTTTTAACTGCATAAAAATAGATGAGCTATAGTAAAATTGATAGTATATGTTATATTCTGTATGTACGTGTTTATTGATTCATTTGTTTCTCATATGTTTCATTTCTCTCCTAAGAGTAGATTTGTGTTTTTGTAAAATAATTAATTTTAAAACATTAAACAGGGGATACAGTGCCTCTGAACATAATTGGAACTTAAAATTAGTTACTTGCCAAAGGTCTTGGATAAGGGATAAGTTTACGAATAATTGTTGTTTTCTTAATTGGTACACAGTTTATTTTCATAAAACTACACTTCTTTGAAAACTTAATGGATTTGATAGACATAGTATAAAGGTTTAAAAATATTAATAAAAATATTGATTAGTTATGATCAATATCAAGATCCATACAGAACCGTCTGTCTTGAGTAGCCAGTCATTCTCTAATGATTCACCTAGTATCTATGTTTAAATGTTTTCTTCATAGTGGATATCTTGACCTATGTGGCTTGGAAGATAAGTGGCTTTCCCAAAAACCGTGTTATTGGAAGTGGTTGCAATCTGGATTCAGCCCGGTTCCGTTACCTGATGGGGGAGAGGCTGGGAGTTCACCCATTAAGCTGTCATGGATGGGTCCTCGGGGAGCATGGAGACTCCAGTGGTAAACATGAGTTATTTTCTCTTTTTGTTTTATTATATAAAAAATTGACAGGCATTTCATTATTAAATTCTAGCCTAAATCAGAAATCCATTAGTCAAGGTAGAATGGTTTCCTGAAATCTACTGTTTTGTATAATTATATGCTAAGAATTGTTAGGATTTTAGCCATTTTCCTGACTTAAGCATTATAAAAGCTATCCATATAACAAAAACATTTGTACCCACTTAATATTTTGAAATTAATAAATAAAAGGGGGGAGAGGAGGTCAAGGTGCTTCCTAATGTAATTTGCTTGCTTAATTTTACATCTCTGTTCTCTAGATTTATTAATTATTTGATGATGGTAGAAGCGCCTTACTAGCTTTCAAATAAGACCAGTTCAGATACTTTGTACCACTTCGTGGTGCTACTTTGGCAAATAAAACAACAATGAAAATGTAACCTTTCTTTTATCACTCTAAAGAAATCCTCCTTTTAATTGGGTAGAGAAGAGGCAATAAATGCATGGTGATCATTCTCAAGGATTTATTTGTTGAACTGTTTTACCCACCATCCTCCCTAAAGTTACATATTCTATACAGATTTTTAAAAAGTCAAAAAAAAGAAGAAGATTTTAGCCATTTTGTATGACATTTTATGACATGGGGAATGGGGGATGAAATTTCTCTTCTTACCATGGACATGCTAAGACTATATTTCTTAGTGACCTCCGTCATTTAATATCATACCTGTTTATAGACTTGAACTGCCTGGTACTGAAAAGGTCAGCCAAGCCAAATGGAGTGCAGAAAAAAAATTATATTACTATCACAGTCGAAAGATGTTACAATTTGTGTAGTGTTCTCAGAGTTTCTTCCACCAAGAAAATTCCCCCTGTGTTCTCATACTATCTTTAATATTTCAGATTTATATGGATTAAACATTCCAATAGGTTAGAAAAATAGGCTAGACTATAGTAAAAGGTCTTAGTTTTATATGACCTAAATAAATGAACACCTCCGAGACTAAGGGTTTATTAAAAATGAATGAATGAATGAATGAATGAAAATCTAATCTAAAAGTGACTAAGGACTACATCAGCAATACTCTTACATCTACCAAAAGGGGGTAACCCTCTGCAGATAAGAGAATTAGAAAAATGAGTCACAATTACTAGTCCATTGGTGCATGAAAATAAGCATCTTCTATACTATTTCTTTTAGTGCCTGTATGGAGTGGAGTGAATGTTGCTGGTGTCTCCCTGAAGAATCTGCACCCGGATTTAGGCACTGACAAAGATAAGGAACAATGGAAAGAGGTTCACAAACAGGTGGTCGAGAGGTAATAGATTTCATAATTTGGCAACGTGGAAGATTAAATTTTTTTTTATTTAAAAGATTAAAATTTTAATAGCATTTGCATTTGAGTACTTTTATTAGAGAGAAATCTTGTTTTCTTAAGCTTTGTTAAAAGTCATACTATAAAACAGGTGTAGAAGAAATAATGGCTAAAATAAAAAATAGTGACAGCACCAAATGCTGACAAGGATGTGGAGAAACTGGATCGCTTGTACATTGCTGGTAGGAATGCAAAATGGTATAGCCACTCTAGAAAATAGTTGGCAGATCCTTTAAAACTAAAATGGATTTGCCATAGAACCTAGCAATTACAGATAATGGATCCCAGAGAAATAAAAACTTTCTCTCTCTCTCTGTCTCTCTCTCTCTCTCACACAAACACACACACACCCAATGAGCAAAGATACAAAAAATTATAAATATTTATTAATGCTAAAGTCTGGGGAGTTTTTTGCCATAAACACTCTCATCTTCTATGTGATGGTATAAAGTCTGTTTTTTTTAATGCCCTAATTCTCTATAGTCTGGTAAATCTTTCTTTGCTTATATTGTAAACTATTATAATAAGACAAGTAGATTAAGTCTACCATATTGAGAGTCAGTCTTTAATAGCATATTGATTCAGTTAGGAATAAGAGCTTTTAAGTTTCTACTGTAATCTTAATGAATAGAAACATAGCTATGATTATACAGTTTTAAGCAAGGTCTATCTAGATTCATAATTATACTAAAAACATAAATAATTACTAACTGCTGAAATTGTTGAAATAGGGAAGATTTCATCTTGGTGTCATTATTTACCTATGTGGTCACATGTGGGCCTCAGGTTTATAGAATTGAATAATGAATCATAATCCTTGGTTCATGATATATTCTCATGATTGGTCTAGGCATGTCCCTCTTATTTGTATTTGTTTAATTAAATAAAACCTGCGAACCCACCACCCAACCCAAGAAACACTGACAGTAGCTGTCAACGAACTATAGTGTTTGTTGAGTCAGAATTACTAGTCTGCTCGTGTTTGGAAATATATGAATTCCATGCTTCTCCCCCCAGCTTTAGGATTAATGTCTACTAGGACTATTCAGCACATAGATATTTGATAACTTGACTAAAAAAACTCCCATTCGGTTTTGTCGAGGTAGGTAGAATATTATAAAACAAATAGATCCCTCTGTCTCCTTTACACTCCCACTTGAGATAATCCTGAGTTAAATATGCTATGTGTTATCTTGGATTTACTTTTTAAAACCCACTATTATATTTCTAAGAATTATCCAATTTTGTTGTAGGTGGCTATAGTTCATTTGTTTTGACAGCTACGTAATATTCCATCGTATCAATATATCACAATTTATCCATTCTCCTGTTCAGGGGGTATTGGACATGTTGCCATGTTTTTGCTATAACTAACAGTAGTGTTCTGAACATCCCTATACATAATATCCTGGTATAGATGTTACTCTTATGTATATAATGCAACATAGTGGAACTATTTACTATAAAGCATGCGTTTGGTGAAAGCTTTGGCTTTGTTTATTTTCTCTTACCTTACTTTTTATGCCCTTCCCTACCTTTTCTTCCCCTACAGTGCTTATGAAGTGATCAAACTGAAAGGCTACACATCCTGGGCCATTGGACTGTCTGTGGCAGATCTGGCAGAAAGTATAATGAAGAATCTTAGGCGTGTGCATCCAATTTCCACCATGATTAAGGTAGGTCTAGTGTTACGCTGTATTTGAATGCTTCACTTCCTGGTTTTTTAAAAAAGATTCTTTTAAGAAAGCAATTAGATTAATGCAATTCTTCATTCAGTAAATTAATCAATAAATTAATGTACCCGCAACTGTCATTTTCGGAAAGAAATGGTTGAGCTTTAGGATTAATGTCCTCTCGGACTGTTTAGCACATAGATACTTGATAACTCGACTAAAAAGCTCTAATTCAATTATGTTGAGGCAGGTAGAGGACTATAAAAGAAATAGATTATTTTCCCCAACTTAGAGTTATTGTTGCTATTTTATTGACTTTCTTTTATACTATTCGTTACATCATAACTGAACATATGGAAAGGCATTTCTACTTACCAAGTTGTATTAAATAAGCTTCATAATTGTAGAGAATGTAAGTCTTGGGAGGCCCTGAAATGCATAGACAAAATGTAAAATTTTTTTTTTTTTTTTTTTTTTTTGTCTTCAGGGTCTCTATGGAATAAAGGATGATGTCTTCCTTAGTGTTCCTTGCATCTTGGGACAGAATGGAATCTCAGACGTTGTGAAGGTGACTCTGACTCCTGAGGAAGAGGCCCGTTTGAAGAAGAGTGCAGATACACTTTGGGGGATCCAAAAAGAGCTGCAATTTTAAAGTCTTCTAATGTCACACCGCTTCACTGTCTAGGCTACAATGGGATTTTAGTTGGAGGTTATGCATGTTGTCCTTTTTATCTGATCTGTGGTTAAAGCAGTAATATTAAGATAGCCTGGGAAAAACATCAATGTCCTAAAGTTAGAAATGGGAATGGTTCGTAAAACCCTACAGCTTTATCCTGACAATGGATGGTCCTTACCCTGTGTCACCCTAAACTGGTTATAGTGGAAAAGAATTCCACCGCTGCTGAAGCACCACTGCCGATGCTGCACAGGCTGCAGTTGCCCTTCGAACCAGATGTGTGTTTACCATGTGCTATATAACTTCTGGTTCCTTCACCCAACATGCCTAGTCCAGCTTTTTCCCAATCAGTCACATCCTGGGATCCAGTGTATAAATCCAACATTGCATGTCCTTGTGCATAACTGTTCTAAAGGATCTTATTTTGTGTACTATATGTATCAGTGGTATAGATTGCCATATAATGTAAAAAAAATCTACATATAAACAATGCAACCAACTATCCAAATGTCATACCAACTAAACCATCAAATAAATAAACCTTGAACAGTGACTACTGTGTTAATTCACTATATTAAGATATAAAGTCATAAAGCTGCTATTCATTACATAATTTGAAAATATTAGGCTAGTCTTGGGCAATCGTGCAATGATTTTTTTTTTTTTTAAGAGATGGGGTATCAGTCTGTCATACATGCTGGAGTGCAGTGACACGATCATAGCTCACCGCAGCATTCAACTCCTGGGCTCAAACAATCCTCCTGCCTCAGCCTCCCAAGTAGCTAGGACTATAGGTGCATGCTACCATGCCTGGCTAATTCTTAAATTTTTTGTAGAGAAATTTTTTGTGGGGGTCTTGCTATGTTGCCAAGGCTGGTCTTGAACTCCTGGCCTTAAGCAATCCTGCCTCTGCCTCTGAAAGTGCTGGGATTACAGTCATGAACCACCATGTCTAGCCTCTGCAATGTTTTTTTTTTTTTTTTAAAGTGATACTATTTAATAGCAGAGGGTGTAGCTAGATCAACTGGGTTGTTTTGGTACTACTTCCTTTACAATGAATAATTTTAATATACTTTGCCCCGAAGTATTATGACATACTTCATATTAGTGCTACTCAGAATTGGTGCTGTACAATTCATGTAGGTAAGATTCTATACATGAATGTAAAAAATATTTGCCAACTGAACATAGGCAATTATACTTTGTCACTATAGGGGAAACAAATTTTTGAGATCATTTGCCCTCTGGGAGCCAGTAACATTGGTACTTAACAATTTAAAACCAAGTAGCCTTAGTGGTTGTCTACTCAAAAGCTTTCTTTAGATTTCCTCAAAATATTATAACTATGACCCTTATCTAGGCCTGAAAACCATATTTGTTAACTGGAATAACTTTATAGTCGTCATTTCTGCAGCCAGAATCTTTTTCCAGTTTCTCTTCTGAGAGCTAGTTAAGAGAAAGAATTATTTTAAAGTATACAATTCTGGTGGCCAGGCATGCGGCTCCTGTGCCCCGCGGACCCTGCTGCCACAAAAAGAAAAAAAATACAATTCTGTGGATTTTTAGTATATTCACATTGCTGTGCAACCATCATCATTACCTAATCTTAGAACATTTTAATTACCCCAAAAAGAAGCATGTAGTTTACTCCCATAGCCTTTTGTAAACTTTGAGGCATCTTCAGTCTTTTTAAAAGAAGTTTACATTTATTAATTTCATATTATTTGACATAAAAAATTAGTCAATACCAACATGACCAAAAATAAATTTTAAGTGAAATATATTTATTCAATTAATTTAAAAGGAATTTTCAGATTTAATCTTGTAAATCTTCATTATTTTTTGGCACATGTGTTCTAGGTTCACCTGTACCTTCCTGCCCCAGGCAAAGAATAGGCCAACTTTGCAAGAAGCCGGTGCTTTTTGTCTTAACCCTGGGAAGTGGATTAAGCAGGCCTTAGCCCCATCTCACACAAGTTGCCAATTAGTGGAGAAGCAAATAGAACGCTCAGAACGTGGTCATTCCATGTTTTTTTTTACCCCACTAAAGCCCATGTTACCAAAATAAAACTCAGTACTTCAAAGCCATGTTCTTTCAAAATTCTTTACTGAGTGCCTACTCTGGTAGATGTTGCAATATACAAGAGTAAAGAAAGACAATTGGCTCTCCTATATTTACATTACTGCAATCAAGTAAAAAGAAAAAAAAGGTAAGGAAGGTTGGAATATTGGGCAAGTATGGATGAAGATCCAGTTCTCTTCATGTAGCATAGGAGTTCCATCACTACCAAGATGATACCTTCCTTGGCCTGAGGCAGGTGTAGCGCTTGAATTTACAGGCCAGCAGGGCTCTCCCAGCTCTGTGATAAATAAGGCTGCTGTGGAAGCATACAAGCAAGTGGTGGTACAAGACCACCCCTATCTGCTGATTGGTAGTTGGTTGAGAAAAGTGCCATAAGAGGAATACAAGAGAGATAAAGGAAGTGGTCGTAGTTGACACAATGGTTAAGGAAAGCTAGAGGAAGTGCCATTTATGCCCAAAACTGAAAATGAGGAATTAACCTTGAGAAGGGCTGGGGGAAGAGGTTTCCAGATACAGAGAACAGCGCAAAAGTCCTGAGCAAAGAAAAAGCCTAGTTGGAAGAGAGTGTGGTGAGTATCCTGAGATGACTTTGGAGTAGGAGGACAAATCTTGAAGGTCTTCTAGATTGTGGTAAAAATTGGTTATTCTAAGTGTAATGGAAAGCCATCGAAGGGTTTAAAGCAGGGCTATTGCATAATCTAAGCTACATTAAAAACAAACAGCACAAGGTATTATTTGGAAAATGGATTCAAATGCAAATACTCCACAAAAGATAGGCCACCTGTAATCCCAGGGATACGAAAGGCCAAAGCAAGAGGATCGCTTAAGGCCAAGAGCTCCTGACTAGCCTGGGCAACATAGTGAGATTCTGTCCCTACAAAAAACAAAACAAAAAAATTAGCTGGGTGCACTTAGGAGGCTGAGGAAGGAGGATCACTTGAGCCCAGGAGTTGGAGGTTGCAGTGAGCTATGATTGTGCCACTGCATTCCAGCCTGGGCAATAGATGGAGACCCTGTCTCCAAAAAAAAAAAAAAAAAAGATGGAGGAGGCTCTGTCCCTTTATCCCATTCTGTGAGTTACAAACTCTTGGCGTAAATTAAAAGCACCCTTAGAAAAATTAGACATAACCTTTCCATTTCATTACTACCCTGTTCTCTAAAGAGAAATTCAAACTTTATTTCAGCACTCGGTCCTAAAGATACAGATTAATAATTTTTAAAATTCCTGCAAACAAATGCGTGGGCAAGGGTGTGATACATGCATCATCAAAAAAGTATGTCCCGGCCGGGCGCGGTGGCTCACGCCTGTAATCCTAGCACTCTGGGAGGCCGAGGCGGGCGGATCGTTCTGAGCTCAGGAGTTCGAGACCAGCCTGAGCAAGAGCGAGACCCCGTCTCTACCAAAAAAATAGAAAGAAAATTAATTGGACAGCTAAAAATATATATAGAAAAAATTAGCCGGGCATGGTGGCGCATGCTTGTAGTCCCAGCTACTCGGGAGGCTGAGACAGTAGGATTGCTCAAGCCCAGGAGTTTGAGGTTGCTGTGAGCTAGGCTGACGCCACGGCACTCACTCCAGGCAAGA